>CM027575.2:24177132-24716226 GCA_015852605.2 Populus deltoides | reverse complement strand
CATTTTGTGGCGTTTCCTCTGAAGTCCAATTGATATTTTCTGTAATATTCATGAATTCATCTAACTTAGTGTTCACCAAATTCAGCAAACAAGATAAGCTGCATCCCTTGAAGTTTTCAGGACCACCTTGGCTGTCAAACTAGCTTGAGGCCTCTCAACTGATCGGGATCGAGTTCCGCGTTGGGCTGCATGTCGAGAAGAAAAAAAAGTACAAGCTCTCTCAAGAACAGATATGTTTGCAGCAATCTCCATGGCAGGACACACCAGCTGCACCCCATGGATCGTGCTAAGCATCACTTCATTCCGCTTACATCAATCAAGAGCTTGTCCAAGTATTTTCTCCCCAATGTCATAAAAATTGGTATGCACCCATAAGATAAGTAATCCATAGAACCTTTGATGAAAGATCTAACAATAAAAAATAGTATACAGGAGGGTACCATGGAGAATGGTGCATAATATGGAAAGCCCGGCATTATATCACGAGGTTTGAAGATGAAAGGAGAGGACATTATTCTCATAATCAGCATCCTTTTCTCATTTACCACCATCTGCTCATAGGTGTCACTTCCGAGAGTATTGACAATTTGCTCATGACATCTCTCCCAAGAAGCTCATGATACTTATCTAATTTCGTCGATGTTCTACCTCGAGATTTGGCCAACTTCATACCCATATTATCTAAAGTTTCCCCAAGAAGAGTGACATAATCCTTCACCAACAGAAGACGAGTTACCCAGAATCCATACCGGGAAAACTGTTCCTCCAGAACAGATGTCATTTTTCAGCCACAGCCACTTCCACATTGTCTCAACATGATTTGCTGACAAAGATCCCCAGCAGTTCTTAAGACCCGATCCTCCACTGTGAGTAACCAGCAATTTTTACCAAATATGTTTGGTAAGATTCAACAAATGGCTGAGTAATGCAAGATTTCCAAGTCTGAATTGAGTTTGCAATACCGATTCTTATAGTAGTATTCCGAAACTGCTCTCTTGGATTCCAAGGCAATCATGAATATGATACACCAGGAAAAGAGGAGTGAGATCAAACTTCACCAACTGAATCTTCATCATTTTCCTCAACATCCAGAGTATATACAGAATCTCCTAACCCTGAAATGTTTTTGTTCTTGACTTTTCTCTGGTGTTCCAGCATTTCCCCTCATCTCTTTGACGAGCTGACAAAGTATGGCCTTTTGCTGTCTGTCCAATATCCTTAGTAGGAACTCCTCACCTGAACTAGCCATTCATTAAATTGACTGTTAACTTTTCTTCTCAATATGCGATTTTATTACTGGAATTGTCTTCCCTATGGCCGTTTTAGGGTACCTTCACAGGGATGTTCTGCAAGTATAGTCCTCTCGATCAGATCCACTGTTTTCCACCAGCTGGGTAAAATTGGCTTTCCAACATGTGGTTGTTAGACTTCACACAGAGTTCCAAAACTTGTATGCATATCTTGATGTTTTGATAGCTTCAGTCACATTCTTCTTAATCCAATAAGATTCAAGAAGCTCCTCAAGTTTGACCAAAGAGCACTCCCAACTTCTTGCAATCGAAAATTCTCACTCGCAAGCTCACTTTTTTAACTCTTCAGCATCAACCAATACACCACGAAAGTTCATCAACATAAGAATGAATTCCTCGTAGAAGCTCCCGCACAGCTCCTCGATTTCAACTTCCTTCTTCCTCACAACAGACTTGAGCTGATGAAACAGCGATTCAGGCACCCATTTCAAATGCATGCCTGACAATTGGACTAAATCCTCTCCATTGCCAATCAAAGTTACAGGGCACCAAGTCCTCTCCTCCATCCCCATTCTCTACAGCAGTTCTCCTCTTCAGGCTTCCGCATCCATTGCCTTTACCAAACACTGAAACAATCAAAACAAAACCACACTCATATAGCATCCGAAACTAAATTAAAAAATCCACAAAACTCCTTATCGACCATCTTAAACAACGAAGTAAAACAACACCTACAATAAATCACATCTAAAAAAATTTACGCTAATTATCCAAGTCTTTTCTTCAATAAACATTTTTGTATAAAGATTCAAACAGAAATAAATATTCAAAGACAGCATGAAATGCAAAACATCTAAAATAGAATGGAAAAAACAATCTATGATTAATCAAATTTAATAAATTATAGCCAAATAAATCCATCAAACATAAAATTCATCAATTTAAAAACAAAGTGAAGATAAAAAACAAATCCCCATTTCAAAATTCACAACCAATCAACCAGATACAAAATGTGAACAAAACAAACAAACAAAAAATCCCCAGATAGAAAAAATGAAAACCAGATACAAAATCAAACAAAGTTAAAAACTTGATACTTAATGAGCTATTGAGAGGCCTTCCTTTTGGGCCGAATTTGCTCTCTTTCTGCTATATGTAAAACAAGAAATGAAATGTGTTTTCCCTAGATTCTTCACTCGTTGAGCTGAAACAGCTGCTTTCAATAAAATCTGTGATCAATGAAGGTCCTGCTATTGTTAGTTTCAACTCATGTGAAAAATCATGTTTTGTTTTCTTTCTATTGCCGTTTGTACCTTGTTCAATAACGAAATTGATATTTCCACTCCTTGGTTTGTTTTAGATTCGTCCACGACATGGGATATGAGAATCTGTTTTGGTGTTGACACGCTAACTGTCATGCACCTTTGTTTTCATTGGCTAGTTGCTTGAACAGGTAACGTGGCAGTCAAATATTGATTAGAGTTTTATAAAGTATGTGATTAATTAATTATAGAGATATTAATATATTAATTTTTTTTTTGGGATCTTTCAAATTTGATTTTTTTTTTATTGAGAAGGATAAAAACATCAAAATGTTCAAAATTGAAGCCATAATATTCAAAATTTGTTGATTTATTCATTTTTTCTATTTATTCAGAAAAAAATTTTTGAATTTAAAAGATTATTTAAAAACAAAATTCATCATTTCTATTTTTTAAAATATTATATACTTTTTATGATATTTTATATCACCATTTCAGGTATAAAAAATCCTCAAGAAAAAAATGTTTAGAATTTTAAGAAAACTTGTAAACATAATTCAGAAAAAAAAAATTGTGCCTTCTAATAAATTTACATATCAATATTACTATTGTAAAGTAAAATAAGTGAGATTTCTAGTTAAAATTTCTCAAATTATAATTTATTACTAGTCAAATATTATTATCTTTTTATATTTATTAAAAGATTACTTTGCTACAAAGAACATCAAATATGCAAATATGCATAGCATATCCCAGCCCAAAAAAGGCCAGCAAACCCAATTTTATTTAATTTTGTTATTTTCGATATTTATTAAGCAAACCATACAAGGAAATACATAAATATTAAAACTCCACCTAATTTAATGAGTTGATCTGAGAAAACAAGTGGCTCTAAATTTAAGTCAGGATGAGTTTTAAGTTGAAAAAAAAAATATTAATTCATTAAAATTTGATTAATTTAATCAGGTTTTAATAATTTGATTTATTCAATAAAATCATATTCAATCCCTCGAGTTGACTTATATTTATTTGATAGTTTAATGACTTAAATCCTTTTCAAATTAGATCACGAGACGATCTAAGAACTATAATTCAATATATAGTTTTTTTTTTTTCTTATTTCTATTTCAAGTCAGTGATGACCGTGACAGGTGGATTCTGATATTTTAGAAAAGGAGTATAAATATTCTGACATTAAAACTGAAACTATGGAGAATAAATTAATTTATATCTCCACTACAGTAGCAACATTTTTTTTTATTATTTATTAATGTGAATGTTTGGGGCAGTTTGCATATATCTCGATTAAAATATTATTTTTAATGTATTTTCAAGTAGAAAATACTTTAAAAACAATCAGATTAAACAATTATAATTACATTTTTAAAGAGAAAGTAAATTATATTGTAGATTTTATATAGTTAGGAATTTATCATATCTATATTTGAATTAAAATTTAGGATGCTTTTAGGTAAAATCTTGTGATATTCAAAAAAAAAAATTAAAATACAGTTATGAAATCGAGCTAACATGATGAATAGATACAAAAAAATTTAGAATCTGAAACAGACCCATTGTTTATTAAAATTGAACAAAATATTAATTTAACTAAACAGGAGATTTTAGTGAATCAGTTCACCTGTATTAGTCTTTTTTTTAAAAATATTACTGTTTAAATAAATATAATTAATTCAGTTTAATTTATGAATAGATAAAGATTAACTATAGTTTTAAAACTCGTCCAACAAGTTAATCGGAACTCGACTGACTCGAGACTAAAACCATATCAAGTTTATAAAAAATATAGATAATTTAAAAAATTCAGTTGGAATTCATTGATTATTTTTTTATTTTTTACCAAAAACACTGTTTTTTTATTTATAAAAAAATAAAATTAATTTATAGCCCGATCAAAACCAATTACCCAAACCTTGAGGCGCGTCTACAACAACTCAAGACACTTTTCTAGATCGGTTCTTAAACCGGATTTCACAACCATATAACACCGTCAAGAAATTATGTGGTGTATACAAGTCATGGCAACAAGTTACAGAGTCCAGGTGTCTCATGGCATCCATGAACGGATAAGAGTAAGCGCGGGATGGCCCCAACCCCATCCTTCAAAATCTGTCTCTCTCATTTCTCTTGAAGAATCCTTCAAAATGGCAACTGCTTCACTAACTCCAATTTTCTCATCTCCACTCAAAACATCAAGAACAACAACATTAACAACAACAACAACAACAACGTCGTTGGACCAACATAGAAACCAGGTTGTTTTGAGGAGACAAATCTTGAAGGGACTGGTGTTGTTCCATTAATCTTGATTAAAGCACCTCCAAGTTCAGAAGCTAGAGAGATTGAGGTTGGTTCTTACTTGCCACCTTCTCCAAAGGACCCTTCTTTTGTTATATTCAAAGCCAAGCCCAAAAGACACCCCTGCTCTTCGTGCAGGTACGTAGATTCTCATTTTCCAATTTATATTTGCATGCCTGTGTCCACTTACTCCACCATCTGCCTTTTAGTCCTAGCTAGTGAATTATATTTGATGACAATTAGCTTAGTTCTTGGAGTCGCTTGGCATATTTCTTTTACGCGTGCTGCCTGAATCAATTTTTTCTTACATTTGAGATAGCTAGGTTTATTGGGGTTTCTTTTCTTTTTTTTTCATTTTTAAAGATTCAAGGAATTGAAGAAGCCCCAAATGTGACTAGGGTAAGCCCTAATAGAAGCATAGACCTTCTTGTTCCTTAGATGAAGCTTTGAAATATGTATATTTGGGTGATCTATAATTTCTATGAGGATGCTGAGGTTTCTAATGCTGGTGTTCCATGCTTGTGGGTTTTTTTTGTTTCCATTACTTCTTCTTTGTTGGGAGGAGGGGATGCGTGGAGCAATGTGGGTGCTCATGGAGATAGTTATCAAACCCGATCCTAGTGTCAGCAAAATCTTAGAATTGAGTAGGCGGAATCTCACCCGGGTTAGGCTAAATCAACGAGATCAGCTGAGTTCGTTATCGGTCATGTGAGTAACCAGTGGGGGGATGGTATTTGTAATTTGTCAGAGGTTTTCTGCATTAGGCCTGTTTCTTATTAAAAAAAATGTGAGGATGAGAAGAATTACAGTGTAAAGAGGATGATCTTTTTTTTTTTGTCACAATTTAATGATATTTGAAATTTAGTTTCTTGCAGGAAATGTTCAGCCTTACCAGTTCATCCTCCCACCGAGTTGGAAGCAAACACGCGTAGCAAACATACTATCCGGTAATTACTGCCAACCTAAGTGTGCAGAGCCCTGGGTTGAGGTAAAGTTTGAAGATGAAAAGCAAGGAAAAGTCCAGGTGGTGGCTTCACCTTTGATTCGCCTGACTAACAAGCCTAATGCAACAATTGAAGAGATTGGAAACCCGGAGAAGTTGATTGCCTCTCTTGGCCCTTTTGTTAGCAGGAAACTCTTATGATCCTGATGAGCTCTTGGAAACAAAGATTGAAAAGTTTGGTGATCAGACGGTATCATCCTGTTAACTCATCCTGCAAATTGTTGCAATTCCTTTTGCATTTTCCCCCATTTGTGCTACTGGCTCCAGTCTTCCCTTTCCCTTTGCTTGACTAAAGAAACCTAAGCTATTATTAGTTAACAAAATGGCAGTGTCATAGTAAAGCTTCTTCGATATTTTCTAATCTGCTGCTCTTTTTTTACGCTGAACTGTTCATGCTTTTCTTTGTAACATCATATCTTTCTTTGAAGAGGAAAAGGGAAAAAAACTAATATATTTTATTTTATTTTCTAGTCACCTCAAACTCGTCATTGTCTTTGCAGTATTACAAGTATATGCTTGAGACACCATTTGCTTTGACGGGGACGCACAATCTTGCAAAGGCAACAGCTAAAGGAAGCACTGTTGTGTTGTTTGTAGCAAGTGCAAATGATAAACAATGGCAAGCATCTGAGAAAACTCTAAAAGCCATTCTTGATTCCTTCCAAATTTAGTTACTTTCCTGATGAAAATAAGAGATTATTTTTTGTTCATTTTGACATTGGTTCCTATGTTACATATGTAAACAATCCAATAAACCCTTCAAATGCCTTTGTTTATATGAGTTCTATATAATGTAATGTTTGATATTCAACAAATTGCTTGACCCACATTTGTAAACATGTTAATCCTCCAGTTTAAACAGGAAGTCTATTTCTTCGATCTGTGAGTTTGACACAAGCCAATGTACATCAGCTGATGCTTGTCCCTCTTGCCTTTCTTGTGTATCTGATACTCCCAGCAGTCTAACCTGAATCCATTTCCACAATGTTCCAAATGGTGCATACAGTAGATCTCCCATTGAAATCAAGATGCAGAGCACGTAGAGGAATGGCTTGATGGTATCCGGGAAAAATATAGAGGCTAAGGATGCCGATGACAGCAAACCAAACAACACGATGCTGCACCTAACTGCAGTCACATAACGTTGGGACCATAAAAGTCTAACACAGGTCATCTCTCCTACCCAATAGGTCAAGCAATATGCTAGCAGACAACTAAGGCTAGTCCACATGGTTACAGGATTTGTATCGAATGGAGTGCAATCCTTGCCTTGATACATCAATTCAAGAAAAATGAGAAGGGCAGGCACAATAAAGGCAAAAATGTAATGGAATGAATTAGCAGTAGTAAACTGATTTTGCTGGAAGTAGTTTCTTGTGTTGAAAAATGCAATGTTGAATGAAACTCTCTATGTGGAAGGAAGCTATGCAATTGCAATGAGTGGGATGAGGAGTGGCTTGTTCTTGCAATGTTGGCCATAGGATATACTGTGAGCTTGCTAAACGTGTGTTTCTTTGTTCTGCAGGTTTTGTAACTAGATTGGGTTCTACCGAAGTGTTTACTTGGGTGAACGTGTTGTGTCACAATTAGCTCTTTACTTCTGTTTTATAGGTCGAATCAGTTTCCAATTCATTAGACTATCTTTTTTTTTTTTTTCAAAAATACTTTTAAAAAAAATTTAATTTTTTTTATTTTAAATTAATATTTTTGATATTTTTATATTATTTTGATATATAATATCAAAAAAAATAATTTTTTTAAAAATAAAATATTATCTTAGTATATTTTAAAAAAAAATATTTTAAAAAACAACTATAATTAAAAAACCGTCTTGATTCTTGAGACCACCAAAGACATGGGTGGTCACTTGACATAATGGCACTGGATTAGGTAAGTTTCATAGCAGCTTCCTATCCCTTGTAGAAACTAAAACTCTACATTGATCAAAGAGGAAGTGGCATCTTTAAGACTCTAGGATTGCCTAGCCTAGATAAATATGTCTATAACATTGAATCGTGGTGGATTGAGTGAATTGCTTTGACAATATATGCAGTTGTGTACGCATTAAAACTTCAGCATTGACTTCTAGTGGGGAGCTTTGCCTACAAGGAAAAAAGTAGTCAATGGACCATCCAAGTACTCAGGTTTCAATTATGGTGGTCCGGTGACTACCATGGATTAGTGTTCTCATAATACTAAAAAAACATTGACAAATAACCAGCTCTGGGGCCCAACTAGACGGAGGGGGAAAAAAGCTTGTAATCTTCCTTTTATGATTTTTCTTGTATGGTTTTTTGGTCCCTGGAGCACCCAAGATAGGTAGTCTTGTGAGTTGTGACGACCTCAGGTTTCAACTACGAAGAAAAATAGAAACCCAAGAGACTTCAGCAAAAAAAAAAAAAAATTGCCCTTGCAAAGGATCAAGGGAGGTTCAGGTCCATGGAAATCATTGGTGAATTCTAAGCAACAAACCTGATCTTGAACCATTGGATTTAATGATTGTGAGCACTAAGGTCTTGGATGGTCTCTAAAAGACCACAGATCCAACTATAAAATAGAAGTCAGGGGATGTTTTGGAACATTACAAATCCACCCAATTTAATACTTGTCTTGACACAATATCAGAGCATATTTCTAAACCTAGCTAAATCTATCCTCCCCACTCCTAGCCTTTGCAAATGTTCTTCCCACAGAGACAAGTTTCATTGAACATTGCATTCATGACTGCGAAAAACTATGTCCAACAAGATCAGCTGAACACCCCAAATTCAACCCATGCTATTTTCACCTTCATCATGCCTGTCCTCCTCTGCTTTCTTGAGTTTATGTATCAAGGAAAGGACTATTCTCCATTTGATACACACCCCATTACTATGTGGATTGGCCTTACTTGTGTCATTGCTTACTGTGTGGTCTATGGAGTTGAAATATCCTGTGCCAAATATTTTAAGTCTCCAGTCTACGCCTCTGCAGTTCGTAGTGGCGCGATGTTGTTTGGTTCACTATCAGTAGCTTCTTTAGCCTCTATACTCTTTCCAGACTGTATGCAGCCAATCCTATATCTGCTGTGCACCTTATTTTCAATATGGGAGTTTCTATGCAGCACCATTTGGAATACCATGGAGATGGACCCTGCACAACATAGGAGTGTCAGGCATACATCAGCTGATGCGCGTTGGCCCGTATGGAACTCCCTCGGATCAAAGATATAGACTTCCACTTTGACACCATTTGTACTAGGGCACACAAATACATTTGAAGAAGATTTTTGAAAATATTAGGACAAGGAAACATTAGAGATGAATATCCAAATGAAACTCATCGATTGAAATGTGAGACTACTAATGTACATATGATCCAACAAAACCATGAGACTAAGAATACAGTCATTAATCCAGGCCTTTCATCCCTTTGTAATTCAATGATCTGTAGAATACCAAAATCCATGACAATTGCTAGAGCAGGAAGCCTTCAGTAGTGTCCATGCATGCCAGGAGTCTGTGAAGGGGAGGGTAAAAGAAACAATTAAGTAGCACTTGGTTTACTTGATTTTTTCTGCTGTCTATTTTAGTCAAGAGTTTCAATACAAGTACTGTTCAAAAATAGAAACTATGTTAGAATTCCTCCTTGCATAGGATTCAAATGTCAGAAAATTCTACAGTAGTTTCCTCAAATCATCGGATTTGTGTGCCTATTTCCTCTAAGAAATCGGATTCAGTGTTGTTCAAAAATAGAAACTATCTTAGAATTCCTCATTACATAGGATTCTAGTATTGAGCAAGTATTGTTCAGAAATAGAAACTATCTTAGAATTCCTCATTACATAGGATTCAAATTTCAGAAAATTCCGCAGTAGTTTCCTCAAATCATCGGATTTGTGTACCTATTTCCTATAAGCTATCGGATTCAGTATGAAATTAGGATGACCCTCATACCTATAAAAGAAAACAGGACCCTACATCCCCACCGAAACCTAAACATCCAATTTAGTTTTCTTTCTTTCCTCTTTGGAGTTTTTCTGATTAAGCCCTAGTAGATAAGATCACTGATCATCAATGGAGCAACAGTTTCTGTCGTTGTTTGAGTCAGCAAAGACATCTGCAGATGCTGCAGTCACTTCTTCTTCGATGATTCCTGAAGTTCATCGATGCCAGCCGCTCTGGGCCAACTCAAGAGGTTCCCCGTAATATCATCTAGGGTTCTTCTCTTCACTCCTGTCGCGAAACAGGTTGAATGTCTCACAAGACACCCTGTAAAGATGATCAAGACTGCTGCTTCTTGCTTGCTCTATACTTGGAGAAGAAAACTGTACGCAAGACACCCTACCATTGATGGAACAACTCAGCTGACGAAGTCTGGCGGTGTGTCAAGGAAAGGGACTCTCATTGTCAAGATGCGCGGAAGAATACTTGGAAGGGTTGAAGTTGGCCTGCCTATCAAGACTGTAAAGAATGAAGAGAAGAAAATAAAAAAGACGGAACGGGTCTCAGCTGTTTCAAGAAACCGCCACTAGTACCTGCCAAGCAAACCAGAAAACCTGAGGAGAAGGTGGAAAATACAATAAGCTGTATCAAGAAACCACTACTTGCACCTGCCAAGAAAATCATAAAGCCAGCAGGGAAAGTGGAAAGTATCAAGAGCGGTTTCAAGAAACCACCACAAGCATCTGCCAAGGGCGTCACAGTGCAAGAGAAAGAAAAGTTCCAGTGGTTTCAAGAAACCACCACAAGCATCTACCACGGGCGTCACAGCGCAAGAGAAAGCAAAAAGTTTTGGTGGTTTCAAGAAACCACCACAAGCATCTGCCAAGGGCGTCACAGTGCAAGAGAAAGATAAAAGTTTCAGTGGTTTCAAGAAACTACCACAAGCATCTACTACGTGCGTCACAGCGCAAGAGAAAGTAAAAGGTTTTGGTAGTTTCAATAAGCCATCAAAAGAACCTGTCAAGTGCGATGATGCTTTACGAGGCAAGGTCCGATCCATTCTTGTGGAATCACTGACCAGAGTTGCCGAGGAAACTGAAGCAGGCTTGAGGAGAGCAGTAAGCTCGCGTGACCCAATATGTGTTGCTGCAGATGTTGAATCGGTAATGTTTCAGAAGATGGGGGCATTCAATGGCGCCAAGACAGTGAAGTACAGGTCTGTTCTGTTCAACTTGAAGGATCCAAAGAATCCAGATTTGAGAAGGAAAGTTCTTCTGGGACAGATTAAGCCAGAGAAACTTGTGACTATGACATCAGAAGAGATGGCAAGCAATCATAGGCAATTCGAGAATGCACAAATCCGGATGAAATCTTTGCTGAAGGAGAAGAAGAAAGCAGGACAAGAGTACAAATCTGTTGATCCTGTGGAATCTTGAGGCCTTTATAGCTTGTGATCTATATGTATGCAAGGTGCAATTAGTTTAACAACTGATGATGCTACTGTACAGTAAATTCAATTCAATTTAACAGTTTTTCATTGTTTCATGTGTTACTCAAATCTATGAAGTGTAAATTTTGTTTGTTTAGCATGTTATTAATAAAACAAATTCATCAATTTTTAGTCAATCCTGTGAAACAAAAACATTCTCCAAGCCAAGCTATTCTAGTTCCCCTACCCTACTACATGCAAATGCTCTTCTCCCAGAGACAGGTTTCATCAAACATTGCCTTCATGGCAGCAAGAAACTATGTCCAACAAGATCAAGTCACTGCCCTAAATTTAATCCTTGCCATTTTCACCTTTATCATGCCTGTCCTCCTCTACTTTCTTTAGTTGATGTATCAAGGCAAGGACTATTCTCCATTTGATAGACTTCCTATTACCATGTGGATTGTCTTACTTGATTACTGGCTTATTGCTTGGTCTATGGAATCAAAGTGGCCCGTGTCGGATATTTTCAGTCTCCAGTCTATGCCTCTGTCGTTCGTAGTAACGCAGAGTTGTTTTGTTCACTATCAAGAGCATCTTTAGCTTCTATAATTTTTTCCAGAATGTATGCAGCCATTGTTATATGTTCTATGCACCTTACTTCCAGTGAAGGAGATACTGTACACCCCAGTTGACACTGCCAAGAAGATGAATTCAGGATAGACTAGTGAGACCATCAGGTGATCAAAATAGGAATGTTAAGCAAACATGAGGATGCACATCGGCAGGTATCGAACTTCTCTAATCAAAGATATAGACTTCCCAGATGAGGCTATGGCATCATTTCTAACTTATAGTAAATCCATGCCTAATGAACAGAAATTTTTAACATTTCAGGATCAAGCAATTACGAAGAATATCATCATCTAGTCACAATCAAACTCGTTAATTACAACTACCAATGTACACGCACATGATCGTAACAGAACAGTGAGAATAAGAAAGCAGCCACTTAGGCCTTTAATCCCTTTATAGTTCAGTGATCTGCATAACACCAGAATCAAAGAAAGTTACCAGGGCATGTAGCCCTGGCTAATCTAGATGTATGCTTAACATTGTCATCTCTTTGTTTCATCATCTTGTTTTGATAGTATAATTTATTTAGATGAAAACAAAACTTCAAGAGGCTTAGGACTAGTAATTATTCCTTTGTAGGAATCACTCTTATTATCTCAATCTTTTAAAATATTATGTCAGTCCAGTGACCAACACAGAATGAGACCAGGTCCATCATTAGACTACTCAGGCAAAATCCTTGCTTGCCCACAATCAAATGACAATCTATCCTTCAGGCAAAAAATTTAGATGGGATTTGCAGAAATATTTGCTATATGTGAGCATATATGATTATACTTGTTCGTGCCCTATGAGCAATATTTTTCTTCTGTCTTAGAATCTGTGACTTCCAAAAATTTAAGACAAGTTCCCAATGCTTTACTTAATGAAGGGACGATTCTGATTCTGATTCTGATTCTGATTCTGTTGTTTTGCATTTTCCTTTTGTATTTGTCTGAGACCACAACACTGATAATCTTAAATATGGAACTCATTTGTGTTTGGTTACTGTAGTAGGATAGAAAAAACAGATTCAGGATGGACAAAAACGTGTTTAATTATAAGAATAGAGGCAGAAATATAAAAATAAATGTTTCCGGGCAATTTTAAAGTAACTTTATGTCCTTTCAAAACATAAAAAACAAAAGAAACTTCGTCTCTATTATGTCGAAACAGTAATCAAATATTGTGCACTTTTAAGACATCACCTAGGAATTGAGAGATAAACTGGTCTCCACTAGCACTTTTCCTATAAATAAATTGGTGCTTTCTCTGCATGTTAGATGTTTTTAAAATGTTTTTATTTAAAAAAATATATAAATAATTTTTATTATTATTTTTTAAAATTTATTTTTAACATCACCACTTCAAAACAATCCAAAATACTAAAAAAAATTAAATTTTGATAAAAAACATAATAAAATTCACCAAGCATTTCTCCAATTCAAACCGAAGCATGGCGAGGGACACCTTATGACCACAATCAAAAAAAGAATGACATAGAATAACATTTTCCATGGGTAAGACACTAACTGATGAAAATGAACAGAAACATGTTTTAAGCAATCATGTTTTTTACTGAATCTGTTTTGTGTGAAAACTCAAAGGTTATTTGTTGGCTGCACATTGGATCTCATTCTAGCTCTTACATTAATCATACATGCTCGAAATATTCTGGATAAGAAAGGAAAAGACCAGTACATGGAAACATGTTTCCTCTTTACAGGTCTATTTGAAGCATTCATGCTTCCTAATTTTACATGACCTTTGCTAATGAAGGGTATCAAGAATTAACAGAACACAACAGGAGATTTTCCTTTAGTACAGTCTTAGCTGTCTCTGTCGTTCATTCAAAACTTATTTAGCAAGTCATTTCCATACTTGTTTGCAGCCTGTTTGCGTTTGTTGTTCTGCATATGCTTATGTATGCTGCCAATATATACTTCTGGAGGCGGTACCGCATCAATTATTCCTTCATATTTGGCTTCAAACAAGGAACAGAACTGGGTTATAGAGAAGTTCTGCTGTTAGGCTTTGGTCTAGTAGTCTTGTCACTTGCCAGCGTGCTGGCAAACCTTGACATGGAAATCGATCCAAAGACAAATGATTGCCAAGCATTGACTGAACTTGTACCTCTAAGTTTGGTTGTGGTTAGACTATTGAAGCTATTCAAAATACTTCCCCTACCAAATTTCAAAATATATCTGCTCTAAACAATTCCTTTTTTCCCTGGTCTTTTCAGCTTGTAGTTATCATCATATTCCTCTGCCCAATCAACATTTTATACCGATCAAGTCGCTTCTTCCTTATCCCATGTTTGTTTCGCTGCATCTTCGCTCCTATGTACAAGGTGAAAAATGTAGTCAGGCTTATACTAGAATAAAATATATAAATGGGATCAACCTATTGACCTGTGATATCTGTTTTTCGATTACAGGTCAGTTTTCAAGATTCCTTCTTAACAGATCAGTTAACCAGGTTTGTATATAAACCAGGGCTATATATGCCTTCAATCATCACACAAATACTGTTGCTTTGTTATTGAGCATCCATCATTATTTAATTGTAGGTGCAAGCCCTTAGAAGCTTGGAGTTCTACATATGCTATTATGGCTGGGGAGACAATAAACTGAGACAAAATACCTGCAAAACCAATGATGTATACAACACTTCCTATTTCATTGTTGCTGTCATTCCTTATTGGTCTCGTCTTCTTCAGGTGTGTAACTTGAATTTTCTGCGATACTAAGAGTTGTTCAAAATTTCCAACTGCTTTAAAGACTCGTTACTTCTTAAGTTAGGCCTTGACACTTGACACATACAATTACAAATTTTTCAGTGTCTTCGACGCCTCTAAGAAGCGAAGAACAAGATGCAAAGATATAATGAGCTTAAATATTCTGCGAACTTGTTGCCATATGCACAAGGACTGCATACAGTCTTAAAAAAAGGACTTGGCTGGAAAATATTAGCCTCGGTTTCTTCAGTAATTGCAGCTCTATATGGTACATATTGGGACCTAGTCATGGACTGGGGACTTTTGCAATCTCAGTCGAAGAACTGGTTTCTGAGAGACAAACTCCTAATCCCTTACAGGAGTGTATATTTTGGAGCAATGTGTTGGGGAATTCCAGCACCCATGCACGGACCAGTGGTGTACTGATACTTGCTCATAGGAGGCTTAAGCACACTGACACAATATTTTACGTGGTTCGGCAAAACCGCCTACATTCACGGGAGAGAGTCATTGTATTAGATATAGAGATACATGGAGGAGGAGGATTACATCTGCTGCTCTTACAGCTGCTGCAATGGCAGCAAGGCTGCTGCCATTGCAGCTCTCTCTTTCTCTCTACTCACACTCACGTTTTCTCTCACAATTCTCTCTGCACTCTCTTCCTCTTTGCTCTCAAATATAGCCTCCTTTATAGGCATTTCATGGTCAACATGGAGGGGCCAATAGCCTTAAAGCATGCCACCATTTGTGGCATTAATGGAGCAACCACTTGCTTAGTGGTGGGGTATTGCCACTAAATGGCAATATCCTAACAATCACCCCCTTTGCCATTTATGTGGGCAATTGTCCTCTTGCTTCTTTAGCACAAGTTTGCATTCTGCAGTTCTTCCAAGCTTACCATTCTGAGAGCGTCTTCAACACAACATTCCCCTTCGAGTGTATCAACCATGCTCGGTCCGGAATGATTTTTCAAGCCTTACACCAAGGCTTACAACACCCCCTCAAACGGATATTCCAAGTGCGACAGTCATTATCTGAGTATCTCAATATGATCACAAGCTCATCACTCTTCCAAGAGTCTACTCATCCAGGAGTTGCGCCTGCCCTCTGTTCCACCCTAGGAACCACGCCTTACTTCTCCGTGAGTCTCTCGCTCTTAGTCGTAAGAGTCCAGGTAGTTCTCCACCTTTAACCATGGGGGCAGCCCATTAAAGGTTGATCCATATCTGTCTTCATACTCTGAGTATTACAATGCCATTACCGAGCTCACCACCTTGACAAGAGTCAACTCGTTCTCCGGAACTTCGCGCATGCCCTTCTGCTTCTTCATAGCAGCCGCGTCTTAATGCTCCACAAGTCACACACTTATTGTCCAAGGCAAATGTCTTCTAGCTCATTGATCTTTAGCATAGGGGCAATATCCATGAAAGTCAATCCTGCATTTGTCTTTCATACTCATCATAGCCACTTCATTGGCTATCTATCTGTCCACTCATATCCAGCCATCACATTGGCTCTAGGGTTGTTCTGAACTTGGGCTCCTATCGTGGCCCATACACATTCTTTAAGGTGTCTTCGCCCGTTGTCGTGGGGCGGTCTGAACTGGGACTCCTATCATGGCCCTCACACCTTCTCCAAGGTGTCTTCGCCCGTTGTCATGGGGCGGTCTGATCTGGGGCTCCTATCATGGCCCTCACACCTTCTCTAAGGTGTCTTCGCCCATTGTCATGGGGCGGTCTGATCCGGGGCTCCTATCATGGCCCTCACACCTTCTCTAAGGTGTCTTCGCCTTTCATAGGCGGTCGCATCCTCCTTCAGCTGAGATGCTTCAAAGTGGCTCCAAAAGTCTCTACCACCATGTGCACTTATGGGAGAGATTACTGCCACTGACTACATAGAAAGAGAAAGTTGCGGTATACTCCTCGCAATCCTCCACCTCAATTTCTATGTTTGGAGCTTCTGTGCCTTCTCGCTGACGACTCCACCTACACCAACTCTCTTTGGTGTCTTCGCCTTTTATCATAGGCGGTCGCCTTTTATCACAGGCGTTTGCACCCCCTCAATTAGGTGCCTCTGCAACAGCTCTCTTTCCATCCTTGCATGCATTTGAAAGGTCTTCGTCTGTTGTCTTCATCAAGAGCATAAGAGACTTCCTGTTGTACAAACTTTATGGGTCTGCGCTCCGAGCTTCATCCGGGAACACTTCTTCTCCTTGCACTGTTGTCTCATTACGATTGCCTCGTTGGATCCTACGGGTACTCCGCGGACAATCTCAAGTGTGCCCTCGTGCAATTTCTGTTCTCCGCATTTCTCCCTATTCCTTGCTTATGTTTGACTCATCCATCCCGTCAACACCGCCCAAGTCAAAATAGGGTGCCAATCTTTATCCCCCCTGTGTATTTCTCTTCCATTATCAGGGTCTTCATCAATTCTTCCCTCGAGAAATCACAGTCACCGAATCTAACTTCTTTGGAGAAATCACCACTTCATCAGATCCTTGATCATACAGAACCCAACTGTTTCCTTGTACCGCCATCCTGCTAGTCTTCAACTGTTTCATTACAAACTGCTATATATACGAAAATAGTACCGTATGGATAATCCTTCCACTAAGCAAGTTCCCAGGAAAGATTGGAGGGGTCACACTGGTCCCGCTTAAAACCCAACCTCCTAGACAGAACTTCTTAGGCCATATCTATCCATCATACTGTCTTTCCGTATATACAACCATTTGCTAGCTTTGTTGCGGCTTTCCTTTACAAGTGATCTGGAATATACTGGTTTAATACATGATTTCTCAACATCTAGCGAGACTACCGGTTCTTAGATTCGTCAAGATTGGTCTTAATCAGTTTCCACTCTATACCTCAAATTGTCCACATGGTCGGGTGTCCAGAGTGCCCCAATTTTTGCCTTCCCTCAAGGCAGTTAAATTTCTCCCCACTTAGCAGTTCAGCACATGCAATTGGGTAAACATGTGCACGTTCTTCCTCTTCATCTCCATCGACCACCATGATGACCTTCAGATGCCTCCTGATCGGGCAATCTCTTTTGTTAATTCACCACCGCTATTTTTGGTCTCAAATCTCAACGATCGGACCGTACCATTGCATCCGGAACGATCAAATTAGCTGGAAACAAGTCTGAAATCGTCCAAATCGCACTTCAGACGGCTAAGATTTGATCAAAACAATTCTGGCCAGATCAACGGCCCAGATTCAATCTCAGAACCGGTTGCACGTAGACTCCGCTGCACAGAATCTTATCCCTCGGCTCGCAGCTCGGCTCAGCTCCGAAACGGCTCGGCTCAACTCAGCTCGGCTCCGCTCGGCTCGCGTTTGGTGACGTGGCAGGTGGGACCCGTATGCTGACGTGTTATGCTGACTGGACTCTTACGTGGCATGCTGACTGGGCATACTAGCGTCATGGAGACGTCATGATGACGTCATCCTTATCCGGGTCTGGCATGTGGGTCGGGTAGTCTGGTATTCGGGTCGGGTCAGCCCATCCGGGCGAAGAAGACGCGTGTGACGCGTGGCGGCGCTCGTGCGGCGTGGGCGATAACCTCCGCCGCTGCGGATCGGCGTGAGTACGTTTCCGACGTCCGATTTCGACGCGGTTTTCAACGATAGGGTCCGTCTCTTCCTCCTCTCACGATGGTATGGTCAAAACACAATTTTGACAACTTTCATTTTTGAGCAAAATCAAACACCCCTTTAAACCATCAGCTCTGATACCAATTGTTGGGGAATTCCGGCACCCCATGCACGGACCGGTGGTGTACTGATACTTGCTCATAGGAGGCTTAAGCACACTGACACAATATTTTACGTGGTTCGGCAAAACCGCCTACATTCACGGGAGAGAGTCATTGTATTAGATATAGAGATACATGGAGGAGGAGGATTACATCTGCTGCTCTTACAACTGCTGCAATGGCAGCAAGGCTGCTGCCATTGCAGCTCTCTCTTTCTCTCTACTCACACTCACGTTTTCTCTCACAATTCTCTCTGCACTCTCTTCCTCTTTGCTCTCAAATATAGCCTCCTTTATAGGCATTTCATGGTCAACATGGAGGGGCCAATAGCCTTAAAGCATGCCACCATTTGTGGCATTAATGGAGCAACCACTTGCTTAGTGGTGGGGTATTGCCACTAAATGGCAATATCCTAACACAATGGTGAGTAAGAAAAACACATGACAAATCAGAATTATCTTACTAGCACTTGTAGCACAAAACTGAAACTGTGGGACTCGTATGAAATGAAAAAAAAATGTAAACCAGGTTTCAAATTATATTCATCAGCTCCAGAACAAGTCCTGACCAACTCTCATGATGTCGGTAATGCAGGTCTTGAATGTATTGCTGAGATTTGCCTGGTTGCAAACTGTCTTGAATTTCCGACTGCCTTTCCTACACAGGCAATGCTTAGTTGCAATTGTAGCTAACCTCGAGATTATTGGCCGTGGAATATGAAATTTTTTCAGGTTTGACTGATTTCAGAATTCTCAATTTCATAATAGATTGAGAGTTTTGTGGATGATCTAGACAATTGCATTGCTGATAGTTGATTCTATTCACATTATGTTTGATAGGCCAGGTTGGAGAATGAACACTTACACAACGTTGGCAAGTATCGTGCATTCAAGGCTGTACCTCTACCATTTGAATACAGCATGAGACAAGAAAAGCATGAGCTGGTTATTGCATCAGAACAAAACGCATAGACAGTTTAACATCTTATATTTGCAAAAATACAAGAGGTTGTCCAAGAACAAATCAGTGAGAAAGAAAATGCCGTGTGTGTGTAATACATGACAATTCAACATCTTTATTTGCATAATATAAGCCAGGGACACTAGGGCTAGCTACCGAAGTATTTATGGAAGAGTTTCTGATTCAAAACTCCTGCTTCAGTTCACTAGTTCAGGACTAGAGCTCAGATGTTGGAATAACAAGACAAGAATAGTAACTTATTTGATGTTTTCTAAACTAAATGCAAGACAAGAAAAACGTAAGACTTTAACCACAAGAACAGTAAATATGGCTCCTGGGATTTGCCAGAACTCAACAATATTGGGCCCTGGAAAAAGGAAGAGCAAATAAGTAAATGCATTGCCAGAGAACATAGAAACCAATTTGTTCGTGTTTTTCAAAAATAGTTAAGACTTTTATATTGGTTTCCTTAAAAAACAATCGGATTTTAGGATTCCATAAAAGAATCATCATTCTATAAGGATTTATAGAGTCTTAAACTTCCACGTTGGTTTCCTCTAATCAATCGGATTCAGGATCATAGTAGGATTGACCATAGCTAGTTGATAAGATCTTAACCCTTTTTTTTCTTGCTCTTTAGATTAAGTCATTAAGCCCATGCTAGTTGATAAGATCGGTTAGGAATGGAGAAGCAGTTCCTATTGCTGCTTGAGTCTGCTAAGAAATCTGCAAATGCTGTGGCCACTTCCACTTCAATGTCTCCTGAAGTTTGTCAATGCCTAGATATCTGCTTTGGACCAGCTTAAGAGGTTCCCCGTAGTATCATCTAGGGTTCTTGTCTCCACTCTTGTTGCAAAAAGAGGTTCATTATCTCACAAAACACCACGTAGAGCTGAAAAGGACTATTGGTTCTTGCTTGCTCGATACTTTGGGTAGGAAACTGTACCCAAGACACCCTGCCATTGATGGTACAATTCAAACAAAAAAATCAGGTAATGGGTGATGGAGGTTGTTCTGATCAAGTGAGATACGGATGTGCCACAACTAGGATGCGTAGATAATTTTGCATGGATATTTATGGACGGATGGAATAAAGTTAAGCTCAAGAAAAGGCTTGGATTGAATAGAATAATCGTCCGGACAAGAAAACCTTAAACTTCGATGGTACAATTCGGACAATAAATTAAATCAAGTGACGGATGATATAGATAGAAGGTTCTAATAAATGAGAAATGAATATGCCACAACTAGATTGTGTAGATAATCTTGTAAGGATATTTATGAATTAATGGGATAATGTTAAATTAAAAAAAAAAAAGTTAGTGATAACTTGATAAAAAAATATATATAATTTTTAATCTAACCGTTAAATGACACCAAGAGATTTTATAATTTTAACTATATAAGGTTAACTTGTTATAATCATTTGAGGTTTGAAATACCTATAAATTAGATCTGAAAGATATTTTTTAGGTTAATTTTCTTTTTAATTTTGGATTTTCTAGTTTGTTGAGGTAGAGTTTTAGATTTATTAAAAAAAAATTAAATTTATTAGAGACAAAACACTAGAAGAAAAAACATTCAATAACAAAATTGTTTTCTTAATAATGAGCCTGTTCAATCAATATTCAGTCTTACTTGTGTTTGTTGTCTTTTTGTGCAAGAACTAGGGCTCTTATTGTCAGCATACACGGAAGAGTAGTAGGAAGGATCAAAGTTGAGGTGCCAATCAAGACTATAAAGATTGCAGACAAGAAAATAAAAGACGAGAAAGAAAAAGGTTTCAGCTCTTTCAAGAAACCTCCACAAGCAGGTCCTGAATGCATTGCTGAGATTTGCCTGATTGTAAACTGTCCTGAACTTCCAAGTGTCTTTCCTACATAGACAGTCCTTAATTGCAATTGTAGCTTGGCCTCGAGTTTATTTGCCGCTGGACATGGAATTTTTTCGCAGGTCCCACTGATTTCATTTAAAACGTTCATAAAATTGCCATTTTCAGACAAATTTTGAGTTTTGCAGATGATCTAGGGATCACATTGCTGATAGTTAAGTTCGTCCACATTCTGTTTGATTCACCAGGTTGGAGAATGAATATTTGAACAACGTTGGCAAGTATCGTGCATTCAAGTCTGTACCTCTACCTTTTAACTATAATGTAGGCGAAGCCAAGCATGATTTGATCATTGAATCTGAACAAAATCAAGGCCACGGGAAGTTGTTCAAGAACAAACCACTAACAAAGAATCTGCCCTGTGAATGTATGTTCAATACATGAAAATTTTAACGTCTTATATTTCCATTATTTTAGTGTCCTTGCTAGTTGCTGTTGAAATAATTCATGGAAGGGTGTCCAATTCAAAACCATAGTTGCCCGACTCTGGGTCATACAAGTTATCATGTCAACAGCAAGGTTAATCGTTTGTGATTTTATTCGGTATAAAAATAAAAATTATTATATTAATTTAATTAAGTTTGAAACAGATTGATTAAGTCAACTAAATTTTATTAAGACAATGTTTTTTTCAATTCAACTTATAACCTGACCCATATAAGTTTCGGGTCATAAGTTTTTCAAGTCAATTTATCGAGTCGGATTTAACAGGTATGTTCGAAGCTCTCACTAGTTAAAGATTAGAGTTTAAGAGTGTGTTTATTTTTAGGTAACTTTGTGGTTATGGTTTTAAAAAGTAAATTTTAAAAAAGTATAATTAGTTGTGGTTAGTTGGATTTAGATATGTATTTGTTAAAAATTATGGTTAAAGTTTATGTGTAGAAAAAAATATTACGAAACTCAGTTAAAAAAACATATAAAAACTGCTTCACAAAAACTGTGTTTCAAACTCTTTTTTTTTTTTTTTTGGGCTCCATAATATAAAATGTAGTTTTGTTTGTTACCAAACACTTTACTGTGTTTGTTTCATCGCAAACGCAAAAACCGGAAAAACCAGCATAAAAGTTGGAATATAAGACAAAGTATAGTGGTTCCTGGGATTTGCTAGAACTCGACAATCTTACATGTTTTACATAAGAATTCCTCATTGTATCAAATAGTAATTTTTTTCTAAATTGGTTCCATAAAAATAAAAGAATCTTCATTCTATGATGATTTATAGTTTTGAAGGATCAAACCAGGATGGACCCTTCAAAATTTATAAGAAAAGTAAAAAAAACAGGACTTAATTTTGGAGAATCCAAAAACAAAACGATAATGATAATTTGGGGCACACATAAGAAGAGATGGCAAGCATATCAAAGGGAACACAAGAATGAGCAAATCAGGATGAATAAGAGTGATTCACAAACCAATTGAAGGTGTTACAAGATTGTGGATCGGATTCTCAACCATTTATAAGAACAGTACAGTCATGATAAGTAAATGTTAGTGATAATAAATAAGTTTAAGAGTACACAAGGAGGTTAAAGTGGGATACTAATAATGGTATTCTCCTGTTTACAAAACTGGGAGCTGAAGTTGGGTAAAGTCTAAAATAATCCCAACTGCTTTCCATCCTCAAGTTGTCACAAGGTGTAGGAGAGGACCAGCGCTCGGAAGCACGCATGAATAAGTTACATATTTTATGCTGTCTAAGAGCACCACGACAAAAATCCGAGAAAGTGACTTCGGGGTGATCACGCCATCAACCTCCCTGTCGCTGGACTCTCTGGGATCAACGAGGACAGAGACAACCATTGGAGAAACCGATTTATTGCCATGAAAGTTCTCTTTCTGGGTGTTCCTTCCAACATGTTCTCCAGTAATATTGAGATCAGATCCCGGAAGAGGAATTGGCAGGCCACGGAGGATCCTTCTATTGTTCCCCTTCTTGAGGTGAGTAGAATTATTCTGTTGGCGCTCTGCTGTCATATTGGCAACTGAGGAAGCAGGAACTATGGCTCCTGGTGCAGGTGAGACATCAAACTGGAAAACTTCAGTGCACATACCATGACTCAACAATGGCCCTGAAAAGAAGAAAATAAAGCAACCGCTGTTAACAAGTACTAGAGAAGCCAAAAAAAAGAGTAAAAAACTGCCAGTTACTCAGGTCCCTGATGTGTAAATAAATAAACATTCAAGGACATGGAAAAACAAATCTAGGAGAATGAATTGTTTGAACACAGAATTAAGCACAGAGCATATATATATATGTATATATATATATATACACACACACCATCCAGAAAATTGTTAAAAAAGGAAATAAACAATCCAAAATCTACAAGTTGTAACTAAAAGGCAGAGCATAGGTGCAGTAATTAAAAACTTAATCCCACAATCCAGATTTCAGTTAATCAGACAATGGAATGGCAAATGCATTTCCTTTAGAGCTCACAAGTTTCCAGTATTTCCATACACCCATTCTGTCTCAAATTCCTCGTCTTCTATTCAACTCAGCATCTGCCAGTACTCCAGCTGATCCTCTGTTAGTGTCCATTTTTTTATGTTTGAATTCTTTTTGATGAGCGAGACTCTATTGGTCTTTACAAACTTAAAGACAAATAAAACCATAAATGATGTTGAAAATCCATAAACCACCTACACTAGGTTTGATTCATTGCTCAGCACATGATAAACTATACTGAAAGAACAATGAAAAGAAACATCAACCAGGATGCCATGGATGAATATAAATTTTAAATTTCAATGGACAGTTTATATATGAAAGCATAAAATATAGCAACTTATATGCATGCATGAAATGTATAAAATGCATGACAAGGCATAATAATTACCTGCAAGGCCTTCACGGAACCACTGCTGCAGTTTACCTTTAGCTGCGGATGACTTCAAATTGTCCTTTGACGTGTCAGCAGATCCGGAATCAAGTGCCTTCTGTCGCTCGGTATGAGTTCTATACACATGAGAATGTCTCCCTCTATTATTACCAGCACCAGGAATAGCCAGTGCCGTCTCCTTTGTGATATTCACTTCAGGACTCTCGTGAGAGGCCATAGGTCTCTCGCTTGCCAGAACAGAATGAATTATCAAGTTTCCATCTATCTTCACAAGCTTATCATTTCTTGGTACGTACAAGGACGCAACGAGGTGTTCACTAGCATTACCAAACTGACCAAATTCATCGGATCCAGGTAAACGCTCAGAAGCTCCTTTATTTGCAGAATCATGCTCCAGACAGCCATTATGACCTCTCTCACAATGTCTTCTATAATTAGAATACCCAACACCGACCTTCTCATGCGACCCATTTGTGTGCCCATCAACAATCAAAACCCTTCCTTTATGCTGATCAAAAATCTTCTCACTAACAAAACCAAGCCCACCCATCCCACCCTCTCTGACTCCTCCAAACTTAACATCCACGATCGGAACCAAACAACGGAACAACAAAATAAAAAACAAGAAACCAAACAAACTAACACTGGCAACCTTCTTAGTTTTCCCCTCCCCTTTCTTACTCTCAACCTTCTTAGGCTTTGCCACTGGCACAGTCTGTTGTGGCTTCAACCTAGGAATAGGAACCAATGGCACTTGAGACCCTTGTGGCTTAACAACATAAGGTGCACACGGCACCCAGGGGATAAGGCGCCATGGGCGCATACATTGGTGGCGGACATGCACCGTTTCCACTCAATTGTTGTCGTAAAGTGGCATTTTCAGCCATAAAATAGGAAACTTTACCATTCAATTGAGCTATCGTGGAATGCATCATTCTCACCTTATCTTCTAATTCCTCAACATAATGCTTCTTTCTTTGCCTAGACAACTGTGCACTTTCACGATTCCTCATTAACCTCGCCTTCCTCCTGTCCTCTTCTCCACTCAAACTCGCACTCCCGCTAACATTAACACTCACATTCTCACTCTCCGCTTTCCGGGACTTCAAGTTCCGCATAATCTCTCCATTTTCTTCATCACCCATTTCTTTTTTCCTCTTAGCTACCGCAATTTTAGCACTTTTCCGCTTCTTCGCACTTTCAGTTTCAGTTTTCACAATTTTTTTATCAACAACAAAATTACAGGGATTAACATTCGTACCTGATTCCGGCGAACCAGCATTCAACACACCCGACCCGGAATTCCCAGACCCATGAGACGACACCGGACTCAAGACCGAGCTCCGATAATCAGAACCACCCGAATCACAACTCTCAGCCTCGGACGGCGACGGATTAAGATACTTATCAACCTCCAACCCGCCATGATCGCCACAAGTCCCGGGTCCATCCGAGTCGGTCGACTCCAAATTGACCGTATTAGAAGCAAAATCCCCAAAGCAACCTTCAAAGGGACCCGGTTGAAGATCTAGGTTACTATCGGGTTGACCCGGATCAGGGTTGACTTTGTTGTTGTTGGGGATTAAGAACTGTTCGTCCTCGTAAGGTAAGTAGAGGTCAGGGAGATCATCAAAGGTGATGTCAAAATCGGAAATATCGTCGAAATTAGAGGACAGATCTAGAACGTCAAAGTTGTCAGGATTTTGATCGAAAAAGAGAGGATCGAGGGGAGGGGTTGGGAGTTGGGAATTGAAGTCCTCCGCCATGTTCTCCGTCGACGTATTCGGATTCTGCGGCAGAGATGGTGGTGGTGGCGTCGGCGGAGGTGGGTGGTGGTCGAGGATGGGATCGGCCATTTTTTAGGGGTCGGGAACCAGGGGTCTGGGTTTGGGGTTTTTATAGCTTTTTTGTGTGGAATTTAATTTAATTTTGTTTCCACGTTGGGATAAGGAGAGTGGGATACACGCTCCTCTTATATTTTGGGAAATTATTAACTAGTGGTTATTTTGGATGACCAATTTTATAGGTATACCAACATTTCATTTTTCTCAATTGAGTATATGAAAGTTAGTCTTTTCCATTTTAATACAATCACTCTTTTGAAACTTACAATCGAGGACTTCCACGTGACTTTTGGCAATTGTTTTGTTTTCTACTAACATGTCCTTTGCCTTTAATTAAGAAAATAATAAATTGTTGGCACACCAACTTGAAACATTTGGGAAGTGCTACCATAGACGTTGTTTGATTCGATCCAAGATCTAACCCTACAAAATTTAGATCATTTGATTAAATACTATTTTTAAAATCATATTGTTTTGTTATTTTTTTTCTTGTGATTGATTTGGTAAGATATTAATCGGGTATGATCGAGTAAATTGGATCATTAAGATTTGATCGAATCAGTGTCTTGTCTTATTCAACTAAAAACTCAACTCAAGATTGACTCTAGGTCCTAGATTTTTCGAGTCAACCGATTAGATTAGATCGGGTTTAACAACTATTGTACAAAGACCTCAACCTTTTCTCTTTGTTTTTGATGCTCTTATTTTCAATTGCATAATAAAGTACTTTTGACAAAAATCCATCATTTTTTTATATTTTTAATGAAGTAGTCGATGACTTTGATCAACCTTAAATAAGAAATCTACTAATATTTTGGCTATTCAATATCAAAATAAAAAAAAGGAAAATATGTTAATATCATATATGTGTGATTAGTTTTGAATTTGCATAGAAAACATGTTATTGCAATTTTAAATTATATCATTTAAGGTTTAATTACTTTTAATGGCTAGTGGATTTGTTTGGATTGGAATTTAATGAGTTAGTAAGGTTTTTTATGTTAATACAATCATCAAAATATAAAATATAAAAGGTTTATCTAGAAGCCAATCAAGTTAATATTTATTTATTGATGGGCGTGAATTAAATTGATAATACTCTAATTATTAAAAGAATTGAAATGATTGGATTGGATTGGATTGTAGTAAAACGATAGGTTAAAATGCACTCTATTAGCAATAAACTCAATATTTTTCAATAAAAAATATTAAATGTTTTATTCTTTTATTTAATACCAAAACCTTATGTTATATCAATTTCAATGCAATATATGTTGTATTTGTTTGATTCAAACATTTACTTGAAGATGTCATTTACTTTTGATAATAAGTGATTTACGAGCATAACTAATCTTGTTAAATAAAACACATATATATTTAGTATTTGTCTGATATTATAATAAATTTTATATTTTAAAATATTTTTTTATCTAAAAACATTAAATTAATATGTTTTTAAGTGTTTTTCAATGATTTTGATATACTGATATTCAAAATAAAATATATTTTTTAAAAATTATTTTAAACTATGTTTATTATTTTAGTCTCCACACCCTACAAGAAAAAAGGGTATCTTCCACGTATTAAATTGCATGTGATTGTCACATAAATACTTGTAGCTTTGTTTACACTAATTGGCTTAACTTCTCCTACTAAATAATATAGCAATCTCACATTGATATGTGATTTATGATATTTTTCTATATTTTCTTGTGTAATAACATAATCATATGTTTTTCAATTATGGACAAGGTAAACTTATATAAATGTCATCAAAAGATTATCTATAATACTAATATTATGTTTCATCATTTTCCATGATCAACCATCAATTCCTTCTTACCTTTCGTTTCTCTCCTATATTTTCTTTATTATTCTATATTGTATCATTAAATGTCTGAAATTGAATTATTAAATGCAGAGAAATTAAACATATGAAAGTTGCATGCTATTTACTCTGTGAAATTAATCCTCTTGAGGAGAGATATTGGAACAATTTTGTAAGGTAAAGGGTAACACTGGAGCTATTAAGAAGTTAAGGGACCAAATCAAAACCTTATTATAAAAAAATACGCCGAGTCCCGTATTTATAATTTGCCCTAAATTGCTCCAACCCGTCTTTGCAAAAGCGTGATCACACGCTCCAACTAATCCACTAATTTATATTCGTCCGTGCCTGCTTCTGTTAGAAAAGTCAAAGCCAATCCAAAGGCTAAAAGGGGGCGGCAAAAAAAAGCCGCTGACAGCGCGTGGTATTCACGTGTTAGATAAAAGAAAATTGAGGGGCCCATGGAAAGAAGCTGATGGATTGATTTAATTCGTGCAATGTACGGAAGAGGAGAATGAGAGGCGCGCGTGGGATTTGTTTGTAACGTTTAGAACGATAAATTCTTTAGTAATCGCTCCCTCGGTGTCTGGAAACTTCTTTCTTTGTCATGGCAGACCACTTTCTTTCATGCGTTTAAGTTGTCGTTGAGTCCCGTTGCCGTTACGTAAAGCTTAATTTTACTCCTTTTTTTTTATATATAAATATTAAATATCCAGAATATACTTAAGACTTTGCTGCCTGTTTCGGGTAATATAAAAAATATATAATTGTATTAAAAAATATAAAAAATATTATTTTTGCTTTTATGTTATTAGATATTTAAAATGATAATTAAAAACTCAATTAGTATATCAGAATAAGTTAATTAACCACTATAAATATTAATAAATTAATAAAAAATGTGACTTGTTTGATCAAGCGGCCAGACAATAAATTAGTTGTCTAACTCAAATGATGATCATGTTAAAAAATACATCTGCCATTTTAGTCTTATCTAACTCTAACTTTAAATCTAACTTAAAAGTAAATACAAACAGCTGTCAAATGATTAAATTGAAAAAACAAAAAATAAGGGAGTGAAATGAAAAAAACAAAAACAAACTATATTGATCCAGATTAACACGTGAAATTTACAACCCGAATAATGGACACAACTATAATGACTTAACCCGGATGAATAATTTATCTTTCTTTTTCCTTCCCGTATTCTCTTTGAGTTAGACTTTTAATGGGTCTTAATTGACCACAAATCAGATTAAATCTATAAGCAAATAAAATAGTTAGGAAAGAATTTAAGTTAAAACTTTACAAATATGTTATGCTATATTGATCCCAGATAGCTTTAATCAACAAACAAAATTTAGAACCCAAGTCAAAACATGGTTCCAATCAGGCAAAAATTTTTCAAGCTAAGCGATAAAAAATAATGAAATTGTTTATTTATTTATTTGAAGTTAAATAAAAAAATCAATGATAACAAAGGGCTAAAATACATATTTAAAAAAAATCCAATGTGAAAAACGCATTAAAAAAAGCTCTACATATTGCATCACAGTCCATCAAATTAGAGATTCACGCCAAGGGTTGAATAGGGTCTAATAATGTTTTTTAATAAATTTATGTTGCACATAAATAAAAACTAAAAAATAAAAAAACCATCAAAAAGCCCAGATGCATGGATCTAATGGCCCAGCGCGTTTGGGCATATGAAAAAAAAAGCATAAGTTGCACGCTTGAACCATATATTTTTTTAAAAAAATTAAGAGGTGGGCGACCTTTCATCCGAATCTTTTATTTAAAAAATTAAATAAATTAGGTGACATGTCTCTTTGAAGCAAACGATGTGTAAGCTTATCGCCCAAAATCTAGCCACCACAATGGTGCCTGAAAAATCAAGATAAAGGTATTTTTGCCCAAAGATTCTTTTTTTCAACTCATTTTAACCAAACAACATCTTATAAACACCTTCGCAACACCTAAAAATCAATTTATCAACCTAAGAAACTCAAAAAACAACCCCAAAATATGAAAATCAAACCGGGTTAGATTTTTCTTCCTTGACATTGATCTACTTTTTCAGGTAATATTAAGGTTTGAAACAACAATCATTCGACTCCTTTTATTAAATGGAACCCGTGGACACCAACATTAACCAATTTAATAGCTAGAATATTCAAAAACAACAACTTTCTCTTTATATATCGAATCCAAATGAAAAGTCTTATCTCTTTAAAAAACCAGGGACTTTAAAACAATATAAATGAAGTTATGTACCAAGAATGAATTTAGAAAAAACACAAGAGACCGAAAAGGTCTAATTTTAAAAATTAAGGAATTTTAAGTGTATTTCTTACGCAGACTTTAAACATTGGTGCTTTTTCTAAGTTAGTCTCTTGTCTTTCAGTTTTGTCCCTGGCCAATAAAATAAATGCAATTGAGTGTTAACTTTGCAGCTAAAGGACACAGCTAAGAAACAAAAGAAGTTAAAGCATCAAAGTGAAAAAATCAAAATCACATTGCTCTAGTCCACAATGCTTTATGGTTGTTTGAATGGTGTTTGACATTGTTTAAAACACCCCTGCATTTTAGTATATTTAGTTATTTATTAGACTTAATTAGGTAATTGACTCGAGAAAAAAATATATGGGGTCAACTCAAATTAATAACTTTTTTATTAAAATAATATCATTTTATTTTTTTCTTAATGTTAATTCGACTGAGTTTAGACTGGATTTAACCACTTCAACCAAATCACTAAAAGCTTAATCACATTAATTAGGTTTTACTAATCTAGTGCTTGCGCTTCACTATAGATCTGTATTATTTTTCCAGTAAAACATTTAGGCATCGCAAATATGTATTAAAAAAACAAGAGAAATCTAATAACTCAAGTTATATTATTAACCAACTAAATAAGACGGCTTTATTTGAATCATATGAGAAATAAAAGAGGCAACGATAGCAAACACGAAAATATATGTATAAAAAAATCAATCAAATAGAGTTAAAAAAAAATACACTATCAACTTGAATTGAATGGTGGAATTAAAAAAAATAAGATTTTTATAAAATAGTTAAAGGAAAAAAAATAAGAAATCATAAAAATAAGGATCAAATTGAAAACACCAGTACATGATGAAAAAAAACTTGAACATGTAGAATTTTTCAACATGGCTTTTTACATAAAAATCATAAATGTAAATAAAAAAACTTATGTCCATATCCAATTAAATAAATCACGAATTATTGTGTAAATAAATGGAAAAAAAAGTAATTAACGATAAAAAAAATAATTGGAAAAACATAAGATACTAATATAGATTAAGATATTCAATATTGCAATATAGGTCATTTACCTAGCTGTGTTTAATAAATTTGTTTATGAAAATCAACTTGTAATAGAGATGACACACAGATAAATTTTTTTAAATAAAATAAAAGGAAAAAAAAACACCATGCAATGTTACATATATTAAAAATATTATAAAAAATAAATTTTTAATCTATATAAAAAATACAAAAAAAAATACAAGTGAATCATACCAACCTATGAAAAAATTAAACCCACCCGACAATTGCTATGTTATTTTTTTTTTATTATTTTAGTTATTTATTTTTCAATTCAATCCTCACCACCCCAGAAAAGTATGAAATTTAAATCTAATTTGAGCTAAAAAAAAAATTCTTAATTGTAAAAAAAAACTCTTAATTGTAAAAAAAAACATTCCAAGGCCAAATTAAATTTTTTGAAAAACCTCACTAGTCCACAATAAATTTTTAATTTTACATAGTCTTAAGCACATTATGCAACCTGGGCCATCTTATAGTCTCTTTGTCAGCGAATCCCAATTTACCATTTTGCAAGCAAAGCACACTGATACAGAATCGGAAACAAATCCCTAGTCAGCATCCCACGTCTCCATACTTGTTAAACCTAACCCAGACTCACGTGTTCATTTGGAAAACTCGTTATGTATTTAGTCAACATAAAAATACAAAACCATTTTAATAAAAAAAAAATTGACCTTAGATCAATGACTCGTATATTTTTTATTTATATTATTAAATTAATTGAATTTATTAAATTCAGATAAAATTTTAATTTTATTTATTTAAAAACACTCACACACCCGTGGTGTAGCGGATTTGATGCATATATGTCATTGAAGTTAATGACTTGGAGGCGGGTAGCATGTAGAACCGAATTCCGAGATAAACACGTAGATTCGGAGACGTAGACATATGCACTAAAAGCTTTATGCTCTGAAATATCATGGATTAAGTAATGCATTTTTTTTTTTTGACATATTTAATAAATATATGAAAATAATGATATTTCTTATATGATAATGGTTATTTTTAAAATATTAAAGTAATATTTTTTTATTTTAAATTTTAATTTTAACATTAATATACTAAAATAATTTAAAAACATAAAAAAAAATCAAATTTTTTTTTTTAAAAAAAACGCCAAATACAATCGGAAATCAACCAGAAAAAGAGAGACAATAGACTAGATAGGACCAACTTCTAAAAACCCCAAAACAACAAAGTGTTATGGTGTTGATCGTTGACACCAAAGGGCAGAGACTCACCGCTTTCTTTACTAAAATCACTCAATGTTGATCACAAAAGCATCATCAATCTCCTCGGGCTTGATTTTAGGCACAAAAACCCTAAGAACACCAGACTCCATCACAGCTCTAATGTCCTCGGCCTTGTACTCATTCTTTGGAAGGTCAATCTCGAAAGAATACTTCCTGGGTTCCTCTTCTTTAGAATAAAGACTCACTTTCTTGACTTCTTGACCCCTAACATAAATAGAATCATCTTTGACCCACATCTTTATCCCTTCTTTGCTCACCCCAGGTAAGTCCACTCTTGCATATATGGCATCAAACTCGTCTTTCAGATCATACAGCAACTCTGGCCCTTCTTTGACAAAAGGGTGGGGGCGGCCATAAATCTCAGCATCAGCAGCAGCATCATCCTCATCTGAAGGGTATTTATGAGACTGTTTTTTATATACTCACAAGAATCAGTCAAAACGATGAAAATGTAAAAAAGAAATAGTAGTCACCTGTAGAGGAGAAATCAGTGGTGGAGTCTGTATCAGGTTCGGTTGTAGAGGGGAAGCGGGTGGAGGAGAAGGAGCGGGTGGAGGAGAAGAGAAGGAGTTTGAAAAGTTGGGATTTTGAGGATATAACTCTGGTTAAGGACAACATGGGTGAAGAAGCCATTGATCGGAGATGAAATGGAGGTTTATAAGAGCTGCTAGGGCTTTTGTTTGGATGTGAGGTTTTCGGTGGGTTAATCGGAAGCAATGCTTGGCAACTGGGAGCAGTGAAGTCAAGGTGGGAAGAAAGGTATTAAGGTGTGGGTGTAGTCAGGTGGGCACATGATAAGGTGTGAGCATAGCTTTCATTAACTCTCCACCATTGGATGGAGTCTTACTAGTGATTGATTATCAGATTGATGGTCGAGATATGGACAGATTGATGGTTCTGCTAAGATCGAGAGATCTAGAAAACAATAGGCTTCGTTCGTTAAAGCGCGGCGCCCCTAGTTAACAAAAGCCCACGCGTGTAAATGGTAATATACTGGATTTATTCGTGAATGTGATACAGACTGTTTTTTAAATTGTTTTATATTTAAAAATATATTAAAATAATTTGTATTTTTTAAAATTTATTTTTAATACATCTTAAAATAATCAAATGAGATATAAAAAATTAAAAAAAAAATTTAAAGAACAATTTAAAGCCATTATTGTTATAGAAAATTATTATAACAAAATCTAAAAGGCACGTGGAATTTATTTTGCAAATCACATTGTGTATTCTCTATTCATATGTATTAGTTATTTACAATATTTTTTATTCCAATGCTCTTTTTTAAAAAAAAAAATTGCATTTTTTAGACTAAATAGAATGTCAATTTAAATAAAATCATCAAGGTAGTATAAAATCAAAAAACAAATGATAAAAGTGAAAAATAAATAAATGGAGGATTTGAAGTTTGTGGAAAAAATAAATTGATTCTTTTACATTTCCAATGATGCATTTTTTATTCATGTAAACTTTAAACGTTCACTTTTGATAGGAAACTTCATTTTCTTTACTTTTTACTCTGTGTTAGAGGGAGAAGAGAAGAAGTTGCTAGATTTATTTATTTATTATGAACTGTTTTTGGGTTTTTTATGGATTTTTGGATTTTTTGGTATCATATAAGAGTTTTATAAAAGTGTTTATGATATTTTATATATGTTTCTATATAAAAAACACTATAAGCTTTAATTTGGTGGCAAAATCCAGAGAAAGATAGACAATACATTATTTATTTTTATTTTATTTTTTAAAAAATAAAAATGGGTGACAAGTGGTTCATCTCGTAAAAAATACATAAAAAATAAACTGACTAGGGCCCACACACCTGGACTTTTGTTTTTAGGCCCATATGTCTAGGTTATTTTTACTTTTTTTATGTTTATTTGATTTGGTTTTTTTTATGTTTTTCAATTTGATTCTTCATGATTTGATCTTTATTGTTTTTTTTTATTTTTTTTCAAATTCATCATGTAATGTTTTGTTAATTTTTAATTGAGCAACGTAATTTGTTTCAATTTGATACTTTAGGCTTATCATAATCTCAAACAAACACTTCAATATTTGGTTTGTTTTTAATTTTACGAGTTTTTTTCTTAATACATAGTTAAAAAAATTATAAAAAGATTTGTTGACCCCGACTGTATCCATGACTTGAGTTACGAGTTTAGCTAATTAACTTCGGTTGGTTAGATATTGAGTTTCATAATTTATTTTGATTGCACAAATAATTTTTAATTTATTTAATTAAATGCATGTATAACCTTTTAAATTTACAATTGTGATATTTTTATGTCAAAAAACACAAATGAAATGCTGTCATATTCTTTTTTTGGTGTTGGAATAAAAAATTACTCGACAAGCAAAGAAGCACAAGTCAAATAAATAGTAGAAAGACACTAAAAAAATATGATGTTTTCATTTTAGCAGACCACAATATTATTTTTTATTTTTCATGGTCTAGTCCTCGAAATGTTGTTTCTATTGAATTTCATTCTCTTACACCCAAATTCTTGACCATTTTATCAATAAAACTGAAAAAATGGGCCAAAGTGTAAAACATGAAAAAAAAAAAGATGGCATGTTAAAAAATGGGGCAAAAAGTTCACCATGGTCTTCTTACAGCAATCGACAATGATATTTTTTATGGTTTATCCCTCAAACATTGTTTCTATTTAATTGCATCATTTTATACTCAAATTCATGATCAATTTATTAAAAATTGTTGAATAAAAACAAAATTAAAAAGTATAAGACCAAATTGTAAAACAAGGAGAAAATTGGTGTCAATTTAAAATGGGGGCAAAAAGTTCACTCTGTCCCTTTTACATTTTAAATTATAACTTTTTGATCCTTTAATATTTCATAAATTCAATAGTGATTCAAAACTGTATTTTTTTTATTTTTCAATCCAAAAAGAGGGGAGAAAATAGTTGGATTCCAATTATAAAGAGAGTTTTGGTTAATACTAATTTCAGGCATAAAAAAATTAATTTTAATATCAACGAATTTTATTTGAAAAAAAAAGTTCTACCTATTTATTTTTTTATCATTCTCATGGCCCTAGATGAAAGGTCTAAGCTCAATAAGTTTTTGAATTTTGAATTCATTTTAGTTTTTTTTGGTAGTTTAAGGCTATATATGAGTTTTTTAAAGGTGTATAAAATGTTTTTTAAGTTTTTGATTCAAAATCAAGTTTTTTTAAAAAAATAAATCAATGTTCAAATTAACAGTAGACTTTTGGTTGCTTGAAATTAGGTTAGTACATACCATGTAACCTACTTATATATTGTTTTTAAAAAAATAAAAAGAAGATGAGCTCCTAAGAAATACTAATAAAAATTATAATATAGTTTTGGGATAAAAAGCTCAAATGTTGAGGCTTTGCTTTTTAAAGCCTATGTGTGTAGGGCACGGCCTGTGTATCTAAGGTTATTAATTTTTTATATATATTAATTTTTTTTCAATTTAATTATTCAATGTTGAAGTTTTATTGAATTTTTTTATTGATATTTTTTTCAACTTTAATAAATCTCTATGATCTTTTTATATAATTTACTTTTACTTAGTTTATGAATAAATCTTGTTTATGACTCATATTTCAAGATAAAATATTTATATCAATATTTATTTTTTTAATTTTTTAATCTAGTCTTTGGTTTAATATTGTTTAATTTTTAATTTATTTTCATATAAAATAATTATATTTTATTTTTAATATGTTTAACCTCACATAATTTTTATTTTATTTTATTCATTTATTTTCATATGTTTTTTTTATAATATAATTAAATATAAATTTAATTATAATAAATAAAGTTATTAAACATGATCATGTATATGACTTGTATTGTTAAATTAATTATTTTAATTTTAATTTATCTCATTATTTTTCCAGTTTAATATTTTATTATTCTTAACAATTTTAATTTTATTTATTGGTATATATAAATTTCAATCTATTTAATTAAATACACTTACAAGTTTTTTAATTTACAACTAAAACTTTTTTATATAAAAAAAGATGATAGAAAAAGCGTACATATTATTTTTTGTGTTAAGAAAAAGAAAATCCTGCCCGCAGCCTTCTTTCTTTCCTTTTGGTTAGAAAAGAGAGAGAGAGGGAGATAAGACCCAAAACAAAGGGAACAACGAAGGGTTGGCTCATCTCTCTCTAAATTCTAACAATGAAACCCTTTGCTTTTTAACACACGCCTCTATCCTCTCTTTGATTTCTCCCTTCCCTTCCTCTCTCTCTAATCACAGGGAAGCAGAAGAAGAAGCGTGGAAAAAGAGGCTTTTTTAGAGAGAGAAACAGAGAAAGTGGTGATATTTTATTATCATGGACTCAACAACACAACAAGCAGTGGCGGCCATTAATGAGAAGGAGTCAATGGTGGATCCTTTCTTAGTTGAGGCTCTACAGAACCCGCGTCACCGTCTCACCAGTTAGTGCTTGCATTTTTTTGCAATTTTTTTCGATTTTTCGATTTGTTTTTTTAAGGATATTTGCTGTTTTGTTCAAGATTTTAGTTTTTAGGTTATTTGGACGTGTTTAGCTATATGGGTTTCTGGCTTTTTGTTGTTTTATTGATTTTGTGGATTTGTTTGGGGAGTTTTGTGTTTGTATGAATTTCTTAGGGTTTTGTGATTTGTGTTTTGATTTTGGAATTGGGTTTTCGTTGATTTGGAAATTGATTTATCTAGGAGTTTTAAGACATATTAGATCTGGGTTTTGATTTATGTGAATTATAGGTTCGTGTGGTTGCTAAGGAAAGAATAATGTAACGGGAGGAGCAGCATTTGTAGCTTTAGTTTAGCTTTGTCATCCACAAACTAATTGCCTCCAAGTCACGGTTAGGAAAATAATGGGAAAATTGGATTCAATTGTTTAATTTCTTTTCCTTGAGTGCTGTTGCGGGAAATTGATTGGTTCTGAATGTAGGTTAGATCTGATGCTGACTTCTTTAATAGACTTCTAATTCGTCACAATAGGCTCGTTATTTTTTATGAACCAGTTGCTAACTTGAGTGTCTCAATGCCCCTAATAACACCTTTTCACTCCCTTGGGGTAAGTGATGTTGTAGGAGGAAATAGTTTGCTTCTGATTACAGAGTCTTCCAAATTTATGCGTGATTAAATTGTCATTGTAGTGCACGCTAATTCTGTTGTATGGATTGTTACTTGGATTTCTATTGACTGCACACCTTCGTGTGTGTACATGTTAAGGTAGTTACTGCTTGGTGAGAGAATTATAGCTCTTAAGGTTCCTTCTTTAATCTGGTTACTTCTGAAGTTGCATGGGGGTATGGTAGTGTGTATCCTTACCAGAGGTTTTTTTTTTGCTGGGAAAGAAAAAATGAGGTGGTATACTATTGCATCCCCAAGGACATTGGTACAATATTTATACAACAGATGCAAAGTCTTATGTGAAACATAGAGATGAGTATGTTGTTTTCCAGGTACCGTTATTTCCATTAACTAAATGCTCATATTTCTAATAAATGGCATGAGATGTTGTATTTCAACAAACACACCCGTTGTTGTATTGATTTGGATTCAATCTTTCTCGCCTCTTACTTTCTGAATGCTCATATGCCTTTTATGTTTAACAAATTAGGTACTGTTGAGAATGTCATTAGTAGTTTGGCAAGGAGAGAGTATTTAATATCTATTGGAAGAAAGACCATGGAAAGTGAAAACCTTACAGTTTTTATGGTTTAGGATTAGAGACTGTTTGGTATTGTGGTAGCTTCTGTTTTTTGCCAAACCACATAGAAAAAACTTTTGGTTATCCAAATAGCACTGAGCTCCACACATAATTGTGTTTCAAACCTTGGTTTTGTAGAAGCTAAAATAACCTGCTTTCATTCATGGAGACTTGCTTTTCATTTATTGTGCAATCAAAGATCTATCTTTCAACAGTTTTAACCAAACATATTTTCTTAAATCTACTTTTTTAAAATTACAACTTAAAAGTATTTTTCTTAAACCTATTTTTTTTAAACTACAACTGCAAAAGCTACCACAATGCCAAACACACAAGTAAAAGTAGAAGTTGCTGCTGCGTGAATACAGTTTTGGTCTTGGACAGGGTGGAACTAGAAATGTAGTTTCAGGATCAAGACCTTTTTATACATAGACAAAGACATGTTTGTTGAGTGCATATATTTATGTTGGATGTCCAACCATGGCAACCCTTTCAAATCAAGACACTGACATGACTATTGCAGTGATGTATTGGCATGGAAACCTAAAATTTTAGATGATGTTGAATTATTTTTGAATTTGAAAGTTCTAGTAATCAAAACTGATTGTGGTCTTATTTCTTGGGGCCTTGATGGTAGTTAGATTTGGCTTTTTAGTATTTTGTAGTTATTTTCTTTTTCTTCCGATGAAAATTATTATACAATTAGAATTGACTTGCTACGGTTGCATTGACTTTTTGGTTGTGTTTGCTTTGTGTTATGGTGTCTTTGCTTTTCTGTTTTTTTCTTTCTGGGCCACTACGATTTATTTTGTTTCTCAATTTTCTGGATCAGTTTTGCGGATGGAACTTGATATCCAGAGGTTTTTGCAAAACCCTGATCAACAACTATTTGAATTCCAGCATTTCCCTACCTCCTACCTTAGGCTTGCAGCACATCGTGTCGCTCAACACTATGGGCTGATAACCATGGTACAGGATAATGGCATTGATGGTCTGGGAAACAAGATTCTGGTGCAGAAAACAGCTCAAAGCAGATATCCTGCAGTTTGCCTAACTGCAATTCCTGCGAAACAGTTGGAAAGTGATAAACCTGAGAAGATTAAGCTTGCCATTAGACCCAGGCCCAACAAAGGGTCTATAAATGATCCAAATGGGTTTGGGGTCAAACGGAGTCCTGTGAGAAGTGTGGAAGAGAGGAAGGAGGACTATGATAGGGCACGAGCTCGCATCTTCAGTAGCCCCAGCAGCCCCACTGCAGAAGATACTGTGCCTGAGCTCCCTACAGATAGCAAAAGTTTAAGTTCAAGCAAGGATGAGAATGAAGAGAGTAGGAACTCTGTTGTTGATCCAGAAAAAAATGTCTTTATCAGGGACAGCATGTCATCTCGTGTTGCCATTTTCAGAGACAGGGAGAAGGATCGTACTGACCCAGATTATGATCGGAGTTACGATAGGTAAGGAATATTCATTATATTTGGGGGTTGACAGATATGAAAGATTGATTACTTCATTTCGTGGATTTTTTGTTGGTAATTCTTTCATGGGATGAACATATTGCCAAAATATGGTGTTGAATATCAACTTGTTGATGAGCCTTGTTTATTCCAAAGGGTTGTTCTATGATGGGTTGCTAACTTGTGATGATTCAAGGCCACAATGCATTCTTGGTTGTTTCCCTACCTGCCTTTTAGAAATCTTGTTCATAACAAATTGAACAATAACATGTTGGAGAACAAGATTTCCTCCAAAATGAGTACCCAAAACATTAAAAAAAACAGTCTATCCCTGCACAGCATGATTAGATAGAGACTGATTCTCAAGATTTGATATTCTCAAATTTTTAGAAACAGTTAAATCTCTTGTTACCCTAAATTTCATCTTCTATGTTACAGAAGATTGCTTTTTTATTGAACAAACTAAATTGCTTTTGAATGATGCACAGGTATGTTAGGAGCCTTCCAGCTAATCAGAGTTTTAGCTTGACACCATTCAATATGCAGAAGATTCCACATCCTTTTATGCAGTATGATGCTGGTTTTCCTCAGATGGGTCAGATGCCAAGGACACAGGCTTCCCTTGGCTACCAGCCTGCTGCAGGCCCAGTGATGAGCCCCTTCTGTGCATTGGGATCAAATCAGACATCAAGGGATGCCACCTATGTACAATGGCCAAGCGCTGCAATGATGTATGCACATTCATATGAGCAATTTAGACATGCTGCTTTCCAGGTAGGGCTATAGTTTATTGTTTACAATCTTGAATTTGAACATGTCTTGTTAGAATTTCCTTTATTTGTTTCTGCTTTTTTTTTTACCCCTTTGAGGTGGGGCAGGGGTAGAACCTCAAATTTGACCGCCTTTATTTGATCAAAAAAGGGAAGAAAAAGAAAAGACTTATCTTTAAGCCTTTGCGTAGTTTTTTGTGGCAAGTGACCCCATAAATTGCTTCCTTGCGGCCGAAATATTTGGCTCTTTCTTGATGTCGGCTCTTTGAAACAGTGTGATTCTTGTTTTGTGAACCAACTTCATTTGCGTGCTTACTTTTCTTCTCAATTTTCACATCTAAAATACTCTTTTCTTTTTGCAGGCTCCATTCTGTCAGCAACCTCTTAGCTTTGATTACTCTCAAAACCATTAACGCTAGACAGATGGGAATTGTGTCACTGGTTTACTATCAGATTTCTCTATACTAGATAACTCCCTGTTAGGATTTTTCAAAGACTTTCTGCTGTAAACCTCCTTTTTTTATTCCAGTTTTAGTTCATTTCTGCTTCTGTGGATCTTAATATTAGTAAGGAGTGTAATGGTGAGACTATTTTATTTGCTCAAATTCACCTTTCCAGTATCATGCCTAAAAGCAGCAATATGCTCAGATCTAACAATAAGTGGTTCGGCTATTAAGCACTAGGAATGACCCAATAAGGTGATTTGCTTATGTCTAAAGTAATGGCTAACAGCCTTGTAATGGAATCCAAATATCCAATACGTTGACTAGAGAAATAAAGTTAAAACAGAATCGTATGGAGATATATGTATAAAAATGGGCTGGAGACATCATGGCCAGCTCCGAGCTCATCATGCTTCAATCGCCACCAATCAATTACTTGCTAACCATCTTAAACAATTCCCTTATGTTGTCTTTGTAGATAATGCATTGTTAGTTACTTTAATCTAAAATCTTGACTCTGAACTGTCAGTGTTGGTGTTCTCTTGCTGCCTACAATATATAAGAATTAGTGTTTTGTGATCTGTAGCTGCAATCAGATCAGATTTTCCTAATATTTATGTTAAAAAAGTTGGTGGGGCTATCTAAACTTGCCTTTCATTTGCCAATAGTCCAAAATCAAAGTGAAATACCTAATTACTACTAAAATATTTTATTAGCCACTAGATCAAATACTTTAGACAGCCATGCAACTAGACTTTTAAGAGTATAATAAAAGAAAATAGGTTAAGTCTCAGGCCACGCTTGTTTTTCTTCTCAACCTGCTTTTTGTCAAAAAAACAGGCTGAGATAAATGCAAAATCATTATGAAATAATTCTAAGCTCAAGGATCAAATTAAATAATTTAATTTTTTTGGGCTTGCCCGAGCTAAAAGTGCCAAAGTAATGAAAATGAGAGGGTTCTAGATTGCAATCTTTTTACTCGTAAAAATTAAAAAAAAGTGACCAGGAAAAAGAGAGTTAGGCAAGGCAAGACCGATCTAAAATGTACTGAGAATGGGGCGGAGCATGTCTTTGGCATACTTGTGATCAGGACTCGATACCCAATAATGCCTTGTGACAGTTTTCTGATAAGATCTAATAATCTTGTGAGATCCAGGTTGTTGTTTACCCGCCTCACTATCAGTAGTAGTAGAAAACATGCATATAAAGCTTTGGTGTTTTTGGAGCATAGCTGTCGAAACCGGCACTAGGTCTATCTAACTGCATGCATGGAAGATTTGGGTTATTGAGTAAATATGAATTTATTATTTTTTTCCTAAAACAACTTCATTTTAGTTATATTTTTTTATTTTTTTTTGGGTTTTGACCAAGTTTAACCATATCAAATGGGTTACGAGGCAACTCTTATAAGGTTATTTGAGTTTCTCAAGGTCAATATCATAACCATTTAAATTAAAACTAAGTTTAAATCATGAATTTATTAAATCAATCCACCAAACTGGATCAGATTGGGAGTCACAAATGAAATTGAAAATTGATTTGGTGGGGACACATCTCCAATGCACCAAGTAAATGTGCAAGAAAAAAGTTTTTCTTTCTTTTATTTCCCATCATAATCATATATTTTTTTAATTTTGAGTAAGCTTTTATGGTACAAAAGGCGAAAAAAAGAGTTGTATGATTTGAGCAGTATAATTCTCTACTGTTATGAAGCTATCATGTTACTCACAAAGCTCAGTGAGCTTCTTATCCTCAAGAAGAGCAGAGCTGATCCCAATACTAAAAAATACATTCATAACCTCATGTGCTGACTTTACCCTTAATTCAAACCTTCACACCTTAATTAATCCTGTAATTAGAGCAAAAACCAAATAAAACTATGATTAAGGAGTGACAAACCTAGGTCATTTAAGAGGCTAGTATACGCATGACACCTCTTACCAGCTTGTCCATGTGCTCTTGTTTTTATGAGCTCCCATGATACTTCAGGGTTTCCTTTTCTTATAAAATGCTTGCGCTGAACCTCAACGTGCCACATAAAAAATTGTGGTGACTAAGAGCATGCTTAGTTGCACATCGAAACATTGAATGCAGCAGTAGTATAAAAAGGGAGAACACACTGGCTAAGATTAAAGAATTCAACAATGGTATGGAAAATGCATCTTTAATTCCTGCTATCAGTTCACATTCTCAGCAATAGAAAAATATCCATTGTGTTTCCCAACACGAATAAGATTCCATGGCATCTGTTTCAAGGAATATGGGAGGAAACGGGTGATGCCTGGAATGACACGGTCAAGTGAGCTGCACAGACCTAGCTAGACATGCTAGTACATGCACCAAAAAAGTGGAGAAATGAACTGGCAACTTGGATGAAATGATATACGACTGGAAGTAAAGAAGAATAGCAGAGTTGGGATAAACAATATAGATAATATCCTCCAACAGATCAACCAGCAGCCGAAGAGCTAATTAAGGGATCCCGGTCTTGGATCTCTTAATGTGCTGTTTAAGTTGAACATGACAATCTAAGTGAAAGGAGAACCAATTTGATAAAACAAAGCAGGTTACCGTATCTGATAAAAGAGAAAGATCAGTCAAAAACCTTTGAAAACCTGATGGGCTATTCCTGTAAAAGATCATGACAATGATAAAGGAACATAGAAGTATGTGTGAAAGTGTGGGCAGGAAGAGGAAATCAGAAATGTTAACATTCACTTCAATCGAAACCCTTCTTTCCATTCCAAGTATGGACACCATTTCCAATCAACTAGCAAGTAAGCTTTAGACAATATGATGCAAAGTTTCCTGTAAAGTTGACTTACTGCTTTAAAAGAAAAGTTCTTTCATGGTATGTCAAAAAGCAGAAAATGATAATAGCTTTGTTTCAAACTCGAACAACTCCAAAGAACGCTACTCAACTTTACCAAAGAAGAACAAACAAAACACCCGAGAGGTACAATATACATGAACATATTAGACAAGCCAATTGAGGGTCACCGACTCACCAAGAACAGTTTATAAAACCTTGTTGATGTTGCACACGATTTCAGCATTTCACAGGAAATGGTGAAATAGCTCCAACAAAAAAGGTTAGAGCTGGTTGGTAAAAATATAAGAGAAAACTCATATAGCGTCAAAATAAAAATTGAGGTCAAAGGCAGTGTCTCAAACCTGGTGGCTTTCATGCTAATGGTTCAAACTGGAGTGCAGATCTAGATTTTAATCCACATTATGAACATCGGAATCCATGGAAAATTAACTTTCAGCTGCTGAGTGTTCATAGAAAGAAACATTGGCATTTAATTCAAAAACTTTGAAACTGCAAATAACCATGACATGGAGATGCAAGGTACACACTCAGCAGAAAGAGCATCCCTGAAGATTCTCAACAAATTATAAACTGAATAAAAAGGGCATCCATGAAGATTCTTGACAAATTATAAACTGAATAATCCATACCTTAATATCCACAATCTCAGCACCAATATCCTTAATTCATCCATTCTCTAATTTCTTTAAATTCCGTGGGGAATAAGGAAAAAGAATCCTATCTAAGTGTTTTTTTTTAAATAAATTTAGAATGATCATCTTTCAGTTGTAGACGAGCAACAAGAGCGAAAAGGTGCATCGCAAAAATATTTGAAACAGATATTAGTTAGCACAAGAAACAGAGAGAATGTCATGGGCACAAGAGAGAATGTCATGGGCATAAATAAACTTCAGCTACTTCAACTGGGACATTAAATTAAATTAAACATTCTAAAAACATTAGATTTTAAGAGAACCCTTTAGGGTCTTAAGTCTTCTATGAAGTCACACAATGTACAACAAGTACCTCTCACCTCTACACAACACAGGAGTAATAAACAGAAAAAAGGCCGAAGGCTCTAAAAGTAAAGAGAATTTTGGACCTCAATGAGAAACTGAGTTACCAATGTGCCAACCAAGGATACCGATCCCAAGCTTAGATTTCTGAAGAACATAAAATGCACTTGCCACCATTATTTATCCTCATCAGCAAGCACAAATGCTCCAGCTGCCCATGATGAACAATGACACTAAAGCTTCACTGACAAGAAGACTGTAAATATAACGACACTGAGCCGATTCCCATACAACCTTGGGATAAAGCAAACCCTCTCTGAAAACCAGATTGACACAATATCTCAAGACTGTAACAATTGTTGACATGGATTAAGCTTACATTATTTGCCACCAGGAATGACATCTCGATCTGTCACCAGGAGCTGAAAGGACATACAGAATGCTACCAATATCTTACTTACACATGTAGAAGTTGAAGGACACCATAAACGATACTATCCACCACTTCCAGTTACTCCCAAGAGACACCAATATTAGAAGCCAAGAAGGAGTTTTTGGGATCTGTAGATGGAAGCCCGAAACCAATATCTACCATTAAGATTGCTGTCAATGACAACAGCAGCAGCTAATGCAAAAACGACAACAAAGTTTCTAAATTGAACTCTAACAAAACTACCAGAAAATACCAATTTAACAAAGACCCAGGAACCAAATCAGCCATAAAAGAGAAAGATCAATGGAGTCAACAATTACCCAAATTCAATCATCCCCTGTTGGAAATAAAGTGAGAACTTTCCTTCCTCCATTCCCATTCACTGACTCCAAATCTTCCACATAACCAGGAACTGTATTGGGCACTGGTGCCCCCATCCTATGCACAGGCTGCTGTGTTTGCCTAGGCAAAAATGGATGCTCAAACTGACCATTTGTCGGCGACCCAAAGTGCCCCATCTGCCTATGATACTGACTTGGCAATTGGGCATGTCCCATTGCAGCTATCTGGTGTTGGTGATGATGGTTTTGCAATGCAGCTACAGGCACAAACGGCAAGAAATGATCCGAATTAGGCCTCCCTGGATGCAGAAAATGCGCTGGCACGGGAGAACTTGCAAACAAATGATCCGTAGCAGCATCAGTGCCACCAGGGAGTCCACCTCCACCACCAGTACCATTACCACCACCACCAGAGGACAAACCCTGCATTCTTTTCAAATAAAGCCTATATTTTTGCAAATGACTTGCAACATTCTCTCTAGTCAACCCATCTACATTCATTAACTGCATTATTGTCTTAGGGACGGCATTCTTGATCCCTAAATGTGCCACAGCATCCACAAACCTCTTATGAAGCTGCGGAGTCCAAACAAGCCTTGGCCTTTTAAGGGTTCTTGGCTCATCTCCTGCTGCACCTGAGCCTAATTCACTAGAATCCGCAGCAAAGTCCCCTGAATTAGGCTGCGGTGAGGCCAATGGATTAGTTGGGGTTGGAGAAACCGCAGCCGGTGGTGGTGGGGGAGGTGGTAAAGGCTGATTTTGATGGAGAGAAGAGTTATGGTTATTAGTAGTGGTGGTGGTTGTGGTATTACTGGGGTTTGTAATATCAAAAGCAAGAGCAAGATCAGGCGTGATTAGGGTTTGTGATAAAGGCATCAGTTCTTCAAGTGAAGGAAGCTCTTCTTCCCATCTTGAAAACCAGTTTGAATCATCCTCTCTCATTTTCTCAAAAAACCCAATTCACTATTATCTCCCTTATTCTTCTGGCCTAAAGAACAGTACAAAAAGATTTGACTTTTTTCCAAAGATTGGAACTTTCTTATGGATAGCAAGATATGGGGCACTAAATGTAACACTAACAAGAACAACAAGGAAAGAAAAAAAGAAGAAGAAAGAACACAAGGATGTGGGAGGACTTCTGTATGAAAGGAACGGAGTAAGAAACCATACAAAGATGGGATTTTTATTTGTTATAGTACAAAGAGAATGGATTTTTAAGATATGAGCACCTATATTTCTCCCCAGAAAAATTGTTTTGACAAAAGAGAGAAAGATGGTGGTGGCTGATGGTGGTGATGGGAATTGTGGGGAGGGGGGGGAGGAGGAGGAGGAGGAGGAGGGGATGATGAAGTGGAGAGAGGTTCGAGGTGGATCTTGTTTGCTTCTTTTCAGCTTTTTTTATGACTACTGTTGCTGATGCTTTAATATTTTTGTTTTTCTCTTACAAGGCTTCCATGATTTCAATGTAGTTATAGCATGTAAGGTTGTTATAAGACGTAAGATAGTGTTTGGGTACTTACAATATCTACTATCCTGGTACAGAAGAGAAGAGGATAGAAAAAGAAGAAAAAAAAAAAACTCTTATAGAAATTTATTTTAAATTTATTTCTATCTTTTTTATCAAATAAGGTTTTGATTATTTTGATTTTTTTATATATATTATATTTGTTTGATAACACTAAAAACCTGTTTGTTTTTGTAGTAAATCGCCATCAAATATTTTTCTATTTTTTCTATATATTATTTTTTCAATAATTGTTTAAAACAATTTGTTTAAGTGGTGCACCGTAAAAAATAGCCTAAATATTTTGTTTTGTTTTTTTTTTTTAATTTTCGGGTCTTTATTTCTTAGCTTTCCTTTTCTTTTCTTTTTATGATACCTCCTGAGAGTGAGTGTTACCAAGGTTGGATTTTTAAGGATTTTTTTTCATCCTTAAACCTTATCACAAACTTTTTGGTACTGGAAAGTGTCAGTCACGCGCCACTGTTTCAGGAGGGAGTTTGGTGGTGTACTAGCTAGGGCAAAGATCGGCTAGTTGCTGCAGCAGAGAATCATGAATGGCTTCATTCTATCCATTTATGGAGTCTGCAATGGCAAGGTTTTGTACTTGGGTGGATCAGGTGGTACAGGAGAGTGGGGTTTACTTGCTTCAGTGTGAGAGTGGAGATAAGGTTTTTAGTACTCCAAAGATGCTTGTACTGGCATAGATTGGGGATTAGGAAAGGATTAGAGAGAGAGAGATCGAGCAGAGAGAGAGAGAGAGAGCGAGCAAAGTTTGGATACTTTTGTAAGCCATAGATTTCTTGGGGTTCGATGATGAGGGAATCAATCGACTTTTAATTGAAGTTGGTGTTTTTCTGCTGTGATGATAACTCAATTTTCCGCACGTCTCTACTCGAGCATCGACTCGTTTTTAGGCTCGGGTTAGGAGATTGATTGCAGTTAATTTTTTTAAAAGATTTAAAATAATATTATTTTTTAAAAAATTATTGTGTAATTAATAATTTTTTATTAATAATTTTTTAAATCTATTATTTGGATAAAAAATTTATAAATTTTTTAAAAATTTTTTTTTACTATATTTAAAGAATAAATACTCATATTTATTCAAAAACAAAATACAAGAGAAAACAAACAAATATTTTCCAGCCCAAATGAAAATATCCGATCACTACTTTTAATGAGTCTTAAATTTAATTTTCTTCTTCATTGTATATTCATCTTACTTCAAAAATAAATATATAAAATATTCTTACATATTCCAGAATCATAAGATTTTAAAAAAACGTGTTTGAAAGTTGTGGTTACGGTTTGTTTTTAAAGTGTTTTTCACTCGAAAATATATCAAAATAATATTATTTTATTTTTTAAAAATTATTTTTGATATCAACGCATCAAAATAATCCAAAAACACTAAAAAATATTAATTAAAAAAAATTTAAATTTAAAAAAAATATTTTTTTAAAACATAAAAACAAACCGTACAAATATAATATAAGATATTAATACGGAGTACAGGCTGATTTGGAAACAGAGTTAGATGTCAAAGGTTGTATCATAGTGTATTGTTGACGGGTGATTACAAATGTTGTGAGAATAACTAGATTTGACTTTGGACAAAAAGATTCAACAGATTTATGCACAGTGTCTGTGCTGTTCTTGGAGCAATTTAGGTGGGAAATGGACAAATGAAAAATTGCAAAAGAAAAGGAAGGCAGAGAGCATCTTTATGGGATTGAAACAAGACCACAAATTACCTCGACAAAACTAGTCTACTTTGTTTGCTTGTTGGGACTAAATACCTTCTCCTTCGCAATGTCAATTTCCATGTTACATTCCAAAGGGTTGATGTTAAAATGCATGAATGTGAATATGGTGGTTTTGTTCCTATTTTGAGCCAAAGAATTGGCACAATAATTGTCTTTGCATAAAGGGCATCTTTTGTTTTTTGCATTCAATTATTCTGAGCATCATCCATGGAAATATTGAAAAGACTCCATAGAAGATATGGTCTTCCGATTCTCAAGCTTGTTATCGTTTTGGTGGTAGCTGTCAGACTCCGCTGATAGCTCGTGTTGTTGGGTTGATCCTAAAACAACATTATTCTAGTAATAAATTTTATTAAAATAATATTATTTCAAACAATTCTTCAAAAAGAAGAAGCTCGATCTCATCAAGAAATAACCTATGATTTTTGCGTTTTAAATTAAGAATGTTTTGTTCAACTTTAAATAATGTTTTGATAAAATTTTATTTTCGTATTTCCTTGCATCTCAAACAACACCAGATGACTTTCACATCTCTTTTAACTTTAAATAGTGTTTGTTGTTAATCCAGTTATTAAATCAAGCCGATTAAGCAGTTGAAGTTTCAACATCATTTCCAGCGGTGGTACCAGCATGTATTTTTGACCTGTCTCCATCTTCATTTAGAAACCCTAACGAAACTCGCACTTGAAAGATTCAAGACCCAATCATACATATCTCATATAGGTCATTGGAACAATATTAAAAATAGAAACAGATCATTTAAACAATATTAAAACACAAGATTAAGAGGCAATTCATTTTCGTGACCTTGGCCCAGCTGAAAGGTACAAATGAAATATATAATCAAATTCAAAACCTGCTATTAGCATTAACTAACCTGTAGTATGATAACACTACTCCCATCAAACCCGAACCCAGTAGTTAAAACCTGACCTGACCAGTTAATTTGATGACTCGTTGACTCAAAACTTAGCTTGGACTAGGTTTCAACTTAAATAGAGTGAAAATTGAACTGGTCACTCAATTAACTCGACAGGTCAACCCGTAATTAGTTTAAAAACTAGTTTGAATTGAAAAGAAATGTTTTTTTTTTTAATACAAGTCCTGACCCATTTTACAGCATTGGCTTCAGGTAAGAAGGTAGAAGCGCTATATTTCTTTAGCCCTAACTTTATCCATGAATTGAAAATCAGTGTAGTAAAAACTTGATGCTTGACAAGACAAATCTACAACAATCTTGACGTTATGATTACATAATTTCACCACAGCAACAATTTTCAGTTGCATTTCACTAATGAGTGAATGTTTCATAAGAAAGTGTCGGTAGTATTGGCCCCATACACCCCAGTGAAATCCAAAACTCAGCTAACGACCAAGCTTAAATCAGGCAAGCATTTTCCACTCAATTGCGATCATGCAGACCAGACAGTGGTCCACTGCTGCTTATGAAAGAGATGTGTGAAAACGTGCTGCATAATTGCTATTACCCAGAGCCTGAGGAAGAGGAACGATTCAAGAACTGCATCGCGGATTTTATTATGGTCCTGTCATATCAATGTGACAGGAAAAGATTAAGTCACCTTGGAAGAGAATTTCTGCACAGTGCTACTAGAGTGAAGTTTTTTGACAGAAAAAGATAGAAACCTTTCAATAGCTTTATGTTGAAAAGAAAATTGATAAGCATGAAATTTCATGCTTCTGGATTACACCATTAAGATTTAAGAGAGAGGGTTGTCGTTTATAAATTGCATCCAAGCCAAGTGGAATGTTCCTGTTCCAGTTCACAGACCAAACAAAAGAAATAAGAGAATTTTCAGAGAAGAAATATCTACCTGATGGAAAACGAGTTTGCCCTGCTCGAGCACTCTTGGTTTCCCAATTCATCTCTGTCACTGGAGTGAACGAGCCTCTGAAATTTTGCTGATAGATCTTGATAAGAATTGATCTCCGTTGGCTGGACTTGTTGAATCGCAGTCTTTAAATGTTGCATGGATACTTCCGAAGCATCAATATTCTCCTGCTAACAAGGAAAATTTTACATGAACAAACAACAAAGTGAAGCATACAAGAAGATAAGGAAAGAACTTAAGAAAACCTCAATGGCTGCAACAGCTGCCTCCCGGCAGATTAATGCTATATCAGCTCCAGTGCACCCAACAGTGAGACAAGCTAGTTCTTTTATATTGACATCAGAACTGCATGGAACTTTGTGCAAATGGATACGGAATATGTCTTCCCTGTCATTCTGATTTGGAGGTCCCACGTACAACAGTCGATCAAAGCGCCCTGTTCAAATTGTTTATCAATTAAGAAGGCACCATGATTGCAGGCTGCAGCAGTACAACAGTACATTTCTGTGGGTGCTTGGATAGAGAGGGTGAGAGAGAGTTGCACCTGGTCTCAAAAGGGCAGGATCAATCTTGTCTGGCCGATTTGTAGCAGCAATTACAGTAACATTAACTCTTTGTTGCAAGCCTACAACCAATGAAATATTTAATAATTTCAAAGATATAGGACTCAAGATTTGGAATATCCAAAATAAATTAGATGTTGATAATTTCCCTAGCTAAAATCAGTGAAACATAACCAGGAAAGTCATCACACAAGAAAATTCAAGATCCCAAATCTATGAGCTGCGCAGATGCTAAACAATCTATAACATGCACTGACAAAATCCCACAAGCAAAAAGTTTGACAAAGTTCGACACTAATAAAACTTACTAACCATCCAATTCAATAAGGAGTTGACTCATAACCCTATCTGAAACCGAAACCCCATCACTTTCCTTCCCACGAATAACAGCAAGGCCATCAATTTCATCAAAGAATATAATTGATGGAGCATTTGCCCTTGCCTTTGCAAAGAGGGATCTTACAGCCTTCTCGGATTCACCAACCCATTTGCTAAAAAGTTCTGGACCCTTCACTGCAAGGAAATTCAATCCTGCTTTAGAAGCCACTGCACGGGCCATAAGAGTTTTGCTGCAACCAGGGGGACCAAACATCAATATCCCTGTTGGGGGACGGGTACCAATGCGCTTGAATGCATCCTGGTGTGTTTGAGGCCATAGCACTGCTTCCATTAATTGGGTTTTTATTTCCCCCTGGCCGCCCACATCTTCCCAATTAACTTTTGGAACCTCAAGGATTACCTATATACAGAACAAGTTTAGAAAAACAAGTAGAGTAACAAGCAACATTACATTATACTTTCGTTTCACCAGTAAATAGAAAATCCTTCTAGAATCTAGAGTGACAATTAAAATGGATTTAGTACCAAAATCTGAGAAGTTCAGTTCCAATATTTGTGCTATGAATGTGATAAAAGTTCAGGTAGTACAGCTTATAGGTCACATTCTGATTTAGGTAGCGGAGCTTATTGTTCTGACCTGGTATCCCAGTTCTTTTGATAATTGAAAGATACAAACTCCAATAGCCTTAATCAAAAAAATGTGGCAGAACATGACCTACTTACAGGTCAAAAAATCTGCCTACTACATGGTTGTGGAACTCAAGAGTAGAATACTCCATAGATGAGATTCTCCAAGAATCAAAATGAGGAAATGTTAGCACTAAATAATAGAAGATGAATCATATGGTATGATGTAAGAATCCCTTCAACATAGTGTATGTAACCACAGAATGAGTACAACAAAGAGGGAAGGTCTTGGGAAGCAGAGGGACTCTTCCCATATTGCAAGTAATCTTAAGAAAGTGTTCAGTCCCCTATGCTTCAAAAGTCAATTCTCAACTCTAGAGCACATTATACATGACAATCACGCTGGACCCCTAGCATTCAGTGTAACTGGTGGCTTTCTGGTGTAATGCCCAACCATAAAGTAACTTTTCCATATTCAGGTAGCGAGATACTGTAGTTTGATCAAAACCCATGTTCTTAAGCAATATGGAAATATCAATCATACCTCTCTCATGGCACTAGGCCTCACTTTCATCCTGGCCATTTCAAAATCTTCAGAAACAATGTTCAACAAGGCTTCTTCTTCCACCAAAAATTCCTCTTTAGGACAAGCAATAATTCCATTCTCTATATTATCTGTGATCTCTGAGACATCTCCGTCCAAGCAAGAAGATGACAGGTTCTCCAAGGAAACAGGCAAATGTGAGGTGCTTGAAGATGCAGAATCTGCACCATCCCTCAACATATCTCTTGCCCCTGTTGAGCAATCAGATCCTTTCACCATGCTGTCAGAATGGCCTTCATATGCAATAGACGATCCCTCGGAATGAGAAAAATAATCAGATTTTTTGGATCTAGCATAACGCTTGAGACAAACCAAAGCTGCCTCATTACAGAGGGCTGCTAAATCAGCACCCACAAAACCATGAGTAGCCATGGCAAGTTGTTTAAGTTGCATATCTGAAACTGAGTGCTCCATTTCACTTAGAAGAGTATGAAGTATGTCCAATCGTTGGCTGGGAGAAGGCACACCTGCATGAAAAAAGAAATTAAATAAACAGGTATGGCAGGATAAAGGTGATGTCATGTTTGGTTGTCCCCCCTCGTTTCTTTTCATACATTGAGGTGCTCATAGGTGAATATCGCAAAACTGGGAACATAGTGACAAAGTGAGGAAAGAAATCTCATGCATGGGTATCATTCAGATGAAGAAAATGAACTCTGGGCGAGCATAGGGGTGGAATGCCTACCAAGTAATTAGGATTAAAATAAGGAAAAGGAAAAGAAAATTTGTGTTGCTATTTACCTATTTCAATTTCTCTGTCAAGTCTTCCAGGCCGCCTCAGTGCAGGCTCGATGCTATCAGGCCTGTTTGTAGCAGCAATAACAAGCAGTCCATCAGTCCTAGCAATCCCATCCATCAAATTCAATAATGTAGCTACCATTCTTTGAGATAGTTCTTCACCTCCATCTTTCCGTGCAGGTGCAATTGCATCCAACTCATCAATGAACACCTTTAAAAGCACAATAATTAGTTAGCCATCTAGGAATAGAAGGGACGGTAAACTGAGGTTCAGAGAGACATAATCTTCACGATTTTATAGTTCCAAACAATAATGTTCAAATTTAAATATGATGTATCAGTTTGTACACAAATTAAGAGGAAGGCTAACTGTAAAGGTCAACACCTTCATTTTTGTTTTTATGATCTTGGTTCCCATTCATTAATGTCCATAAGTCATACAATTGCAATTCATCAGAAAATACTACATTAGAAAGAATGCTTTTTTACCTAACCAAAAAATGCCACTTTCTGACAACAGTGCCTCAAACAGTTATAATCAATTTGTTTCACTTCAAAACAAATGTAATCGATGCTTGCTGGGTTTGAAGCAGGGGGAGACCTTAAAAGATTAGAGAAGAATAAAGAAAAAAATCTAACCACGGCAGGTGCAGATTTACAGGCTGAATCAAAAACTTTATGCATTGCTTGTTCACTTTCTCCATAATACTGACTAAATATCTCAGGTCCATTTACTGAGAAAAGGTTGACACCAGCATCAATGACACATAATCGAGCCAAAGAAGTCTTTCCTGTTCCAGGTGGGCCGTGTAGAAGCACTCCCTTTGTAGTTCGTAAGCCAAAACTAAAACACTTGCATCAATGATCAACACTAAAAGTTCCCAAAGCAGTAAACTTGTACCATATCATATTTTGATAAGATGTCCACATATAATATTGGGTGGTATATATCCAGAAGTACAGATAAAAATATAAATCTAGGAAACAGACAAAAGCAAATAAATTACAAAGCGAAAAGGGGAGTTCTCCCCCTCCACGAGAACTGTTGAATAATCAAGCCCACTTCAAAATATTGATTATTTTTTTCAGATCTTTTTAACCAAGATTGCCTAATGTTTAGCCCTTCACCTAAATGCACTAAGATCTAAGATCTAATTTAATGCTAGTTTACAGCAGAACTCTAGATTAATATTTATGGAATGATGTTTATTTAGAGCAAACAATATACTTCAATAAGCAAATCCAGTGGAACTCTACACGGCCAAACCACATAATTAAGGGACAAGCACACACAACAGAGCAATCTGATACAGATGGGACTTTGTGTTGATGACAAAAGCATTCCCACTATCAACAGAGTGATCAAGGATTTCGAAGTCAAAGATGTGAAAGACAAAACGATTGTCTGCAATGCAGTGAAGTCATTTGTTAAATAGTTTCAGCATTGGGAAAGCTCTGGATATTTCATTGTAATGTGTTTCAAATTCATCGGCAATTTAGAGATTTCACAATTTTGAAAAGCATTCCTGGCTAGAAATAAAGGTGTAAGATTTTATAGTATGCTAACTGTATTAGACAATAGACACTATATAAAAGATCCCGTGATCCCTATGATACCCTATTGAATAGCAGGGTACCATCATGCACGGTCCCAACATTTTAGCATCCAGACTCTTCATCTCTTATGGGTGTTCCAATGGCAGCATTTATGTCATTCAACCACATCAAAACAACAAAAATTCCCACAGATATTATCATGCTACCAAAAGAAACATGTTTAACTCAGCAAGTTCAAAAAAATCTCAAATAAAATAAAATAAACAACATACCATGACAAAGTGTTCTTCGTGGATGATACAATTATGTCCTTCAAAACTGTATATTCCTTGCATAGACCACCCAATTTTGATCTATCATTTCCTATAATTGTTTTACCATTAATACATTCACTTTGCATTAATGGCAAACCTTGTTTTTGTGGCCTTTCAGCCGTTGAGTTCATATGTCGATGTAAATATACTTTTGTATCACGGTTTATGGAAAAAGCATCTTTCATATGGCCCAATTCTTCAGAATCTTGAGGTTGCATCCCATGAATTCTATCTTTCATCAAATCTTGATTGCTACCATCTGCAGGTAATTTATTTGCGCTTCTGACACGGAAAATGCAAAGATTTGAAAGAACTGGGATGGCCACAAGATTTCCACATATTAGAACACGAGAATACAACCATGAAGCAGCACAGACCTGTAGAAGTTTCTTGGCGCTTTCATCCTCTAATACCTCTTTGATATTCAGTAAACCAACATCTGTGCCATTTGAATTGGATATATTGGATGCTGCTTCTTCACATATTGGTGAAGTTAAGTGAATGGGACTAGGAGAGCTAAGCTTTGGCTGACACAACGGTGTCTTTGGGGATGAAATCATGCCATTTTCAGATCTGTCATGTCTTTTTTCTGCAGATAATTTCGTTGCAGACATGGTATCACTCTTCATTTTTACTCTGTCCATAAAAGGAACTAGCTCCAGATACAATTCATTGCAGTTATGAAGTGAAAGGTCATCAGCATTTGCACCTTCTGGCGTATCATTCCCATTTACAATATCAGTTAGGAGTTGATTTCTAATAGTGTGAACAAATATAACCTTGCCTGAAGCAGGGCATCCCATCATGTAGGCAAGGTTTGAAGACAACCGTGCTCCATTCTTGGAAACCTGGAGAAAAGAAAGCATTAAAGAGCAAACTTTCGGTATTTCCATAAATCTGCTACATCAAACAACAAATTCCAGAACATCCATCGACTTCAGGGATGGAGATGATAAAAAAACTATAGTTTCTCTCTCAGTAACAGCCTGAATTGATTTGTAAAACTGTTAGCTTGAATCAAACAGTCATTAGAACTTTACAAATTCTATTAAGTTTGATTTATAGTTAGCTCTACCTATAGTTACCTTGTTTGTACCCGATTTCAAGAAAATTTCTCCTGCCCTATGAAAGTCGTTTTCAACAATGCCTTTCTTGTTGAAGGTTTAAATGCCCAAAATTCCAACCATCTAGATGCTTCAAACCAAAATGGAAGAGTTCATATCCTAGATCATCTAGGACAGATATGTAAAACAAAATCAATTCTTGCAGATATTCACATAATGTTCAAAGACACTGCTTAAATACATTAATACCAAGTTTTTGTTGTGTTTATTTTCAAACCTTACAAGAAGGAAAAACCGTCGCAAGAGCAAAGTAATTCCCAGCTTCATTAGTTATTTTATCCACAGACTCCACTTCACATTGTCTAGACCATTCACAGGAAAACGAACTGAGAGGAAAACTACTACTCGAAAATCTCCTCTCCGCAGCAGCAAGTGACACCTACCAATTTAATCATAAAGACGCCTTCAGAAACAGCTATTAAACCTTAATTAACTTCAAAAACATTAATAAAAATAAGAATGTTAAAAAATAGTTACCGATACAATGGAACCAGGGGCAAGAGAAGAAGAAACCATAGAAGATTCTGAAAGCCAAATCTTACAACCTCTTGCAGTAGTACTAGACTCCGCCTCAACATCAGTGATTCGACCAATGAAAGCAGATTTATCAATCAAAGACGGATATTTACTCGATGCTTCTTCTAAACACAACGCAATATTTTCTTGTTGACTAGCTTCTAAGTCTATGCTAGATGCCAATGATGGTGTTCTAGGAGATGAAGCAGACTGGTCAGAATTTGACAGCCTCGATGGTGTCTTTGAATTCTTCTTTGTCTTTGATGGCATCTTTTACTTAAAAATCCCTATAAAAGAAGAAAATAAAAGTATTCACCGTCATTTATTCTCTTAATGGATTAATGGGGTCTTCAAAATTACTACAGATAAAAACATTTTAGCAGAAAAAAGAAAAAAAAAACCTGCACTTTCTTACTAGAATTCCTGTGAGACAACATGTTTTGCACTCTCTAACTTTTCACACACACAAATATAAGAAAAGATTTGTAGATTGAGAAAAAAGGAAAAGAAGAGATGAAAAGGGAACCTGATTTCTAGGTTTTCGAGTTTCTTGAAAACCACCAAGGAAAAAGTCGGACTTGAGAGATGGGAGGTTGAGTTCACCAGTTTGGCAACCAGGTGCTCGGTGTTTCTCCGGTTACACAAGCACGGATAGAGAGAGAGAGAGAGAGAGAGAGAGAGGTGAAGGTTAAAACCCTCGTCTATGGGGACCAGGGTTTTAGGCCCTTTTAGGTATGTTGGGCCAAAAATGCAAGGCCCCGCCCTCTTTGTCGATAAATTCTGTCTCTTTTCCAACTGTTGGGCCTTAAGGAAAAGCCCTGTATTTTTTTCCCTAAGAAATTGGAGCCATCAAGAAAGAGGTAGGACGGCTACAAAGAATATCATAATCTAGTCCTTCCTTTCCTTTCAAAAAGAAGTCCTAATCTCCTCTTATTTCAACGTAGAACAAGTCGTATAAGTTATAGGGGACGACCCTATTCCTGGGTTTAATAGGTTAATTTATGAATCAAAAGATAAACCCTTATAATTAAAAGAAAACAATATTGTTTCTTTTTCTTTAAATTAAAAAAAAACGGTTTAAAACAAAATCTAGCCCCTAATGATCTATGTTAAAAATGAACTTTGGCCAGTGTAGATGCAAAGTTTTTGTTTTTAAAAGGACAAGGAGGAGAAGCAAGGTATGAAAGTTACCTAGTCTAGGACCATGCAGGTTTGGTATAACACATGACAGGTTTACACCTTGGTCTCTCAGCCCGATCATGCAGAACAGAACAATCCTAATGATTTTAGTGAGTTATCGTATGGCCATGTTAAGCTCAAATTATGTTAGAGGTTCTACAGGCCCAATTTTAAGGAAGTCGGCTGGCTTTAACCAGCTGAATTTGGGAAGGTTTTAAGACGTTTTTTTATTTGTTTTTGGATTTCTAGTTTAATTTTTTATTTTATGTAGTTTTTCGAAGCACCGAGCACGTAGATCAGCTGTTATAGAGCTGTTCTATCTTAACCAAAGTTCTCAGTTCGAGGCTTGAGAATTAATACAGTTGTGTTAAATACTTATTAGGGAGAGCTTTGTCATCTTTGTGATTCTACTGTATGTCGTTATGGTTTAAAAAAAAAATACTTGCAGAAGAAATAAAATATGAATTAGGGTGCATGTTATTAAGACCCTTTTTCTGTCCGTGCTTCCTGTGAACTTGGTTTGGCTGCGTCACAATGGCAGGGTTGCTTGCGTACAGTTTCCTATTCCAAGTATCGAGCAAGCAAGAAACAGCTGTTCTGATCATCTTTACATGGTGTTTCGTGAGATACTGAACCCTTTTTGCAACATGATTGGAGACAACAACCCTAAATGATGTTACAAGGAACCTCTTAAGGCTGGTCTGAAGCATCCAGCGTCGATAAACTTCATGAAATATTGAAGCAGAAGTCGCCACAACATCTGTTGATTTCTTCGCTAACTCGAACAACGACATAAATTGTTGCTCCATTGATGATATTGCAGAGATCTTATCAACTAGGTCTTGATAACCAATGAGCTATAGCTCAACTAGCATTAGTATCCCCTTCCATCAAAAGGTCTCAGGTTCAAACCTTTCTGTGTAAACATAAAAAACTAGGGATAGATAACAAAAACTCTAAAGAGGAAAGAAAGACAACGAAATTGGATGCTTAGGTTTTCAATGGGGATATAGGTTCTTGTTTTGGAAACGTTTGTTTTCATAGGTACAAAGGGTCCATCCTAATTTTCATATCGAATGCTCGTTAATGTCGCGTTTTAAACTATGTTTGGCTTGAAAAAACATCATTTTTATGTTTTTTCGAGCCAACCGAGCAGACAAACGTTGCCTTAATCTGATTGCTCGAGGAGATAAATATGGAATCCCGATTGATTTGAGAAAACCCGTATTCTAATTAACCCTTAAGTCTTCAACTACTTAACTAGAGAAACTGTTGGAATTTTGGATTGAAAACTCTTCCATAAACCCTTCAATAACTATATATCCATAGCAAGGAGTCTTACACATACGGGGGACTGACCTCCCCTAACTAAATACAATAAATGAATAAAAAATGAGTGAGAAAACAATCAAGCTCCTCCGAAATCGGAGAACATCCCTGCAGTGTTTTCTTTCTTTGCTGTTTGTTCTTGGATAACTAACTTCCTGTCTATTGATTTTTTTCTGATGCAATATGGAACTCATGTTTGTCTCAGCCAACATTGTAGTCGAAAGGTAGAGGTACAGACTTGAATGCGCGATACTTGACAACATTGTGTGAATGTTCATTCTCCAACCTGATCAATCAATAGACTGTGAACAAGATTAAATCTTGGAATTTACTATGAATTTGGGAATTTTATGCACATTTTGAATAAACTCAATGTTACCTGAAAAAGTTCCATAATCCGCTTGGCTGGCAACAATTGCGCTTAAGGTTTGAGTATGTGGGAAAGATACCTGGAAGTTCAGGACAGTTTGCAACCAGGCAAATCTCAGCAATACATTCAGGACCTGCATTTTTCATCACAATCATAAGAATCAGAACCGGGTTTATATTTTATGATTGATCTTCATTTTGTTTCAACTTAAGATCCACAATGTCAATACTTCTCTGCAAGTGCTGATCAAATCATTTTGGTTTGTCATGCATTATTCTTACTCACCATTGCTCCAAAATACACACTTCGGTATGGAATAAGAAGTTTGTCTCTTAGCAACCAGTTCTTCGACTGAAATTGCAGGAGCCCCCAGTCCATGACTAGGTCCCATTATGTTCTATAGATAGCTGCAGTTACTGAGAATATCTCAGCCATCACTTTCCAGCTTAGTCCTCCGTCAAGACTGTATGCAGTCCTAGAGCATAAGGCAACAATTCTGCAGAAATACTTAAGCCCATTATATCCTTGCTTCATGTCTTTCTCTTCAAAGAGACGTCGAAGACACTGAAAATTGGAAAGAACCTGACGAGTCTTTAAAGAAGTTATAATTTTAGAACATCTCTTATAAGCAAATTCCCAACTACAGCATTTTGTTCTGTTTTTCATCCTAGAATCATAGAACACACAAGTTACCTGAAATAGAACCACATGCACGATGATTGACTTCCCACCTCTTTCCTCAATTATTTTAAATGAGGCTTGCTGTCAAAAGAGAATACGTTGTTCTGTTAAAGAAAATTTTATAGTGCTTTCTCTAATTAGGATATTTATTAGTATTTTTTAGTGGGATTGTATATAATTTTCTTTCGTATTTGCTTTAGCTTCATAAAATCTCTCGTTCTACTAAATGCTACATGTACACATTTCTATCTACTGCTGCTACCTTCCAAAATTCAGAGAAATTGCAGAGGATTAGATATGTACTCAGAGAAATTGCAGAGTATTAGATAGGTATAGTTTCTAATCATCCATGAAAGCTATTAGCTATAAAGTTAAGGTCAATGATTTGGTGATTTTGCAACTTATTGACAGTTTTTTGCCCCATTAGAGTGTGGCCTGTAAACCCCTCTCCATTAATAGAACGAGAAATTTTTTCTTGTTGTCAGTGGGCCAATCAATACTCATTAAATACATCACAATGTTACAAAATCCTCCATTTGTTTCTGTTTTGTTCAGAGTAAGTGGTTGAGTGTTATCACTGTGCAAAGGGGTCAGAAACAAATATCATGAATTGGAAAAGTCAGTTCCTTTTCAAAACTGCTTTTCAAATATTAGTCAAAAAATAATATGCTAGAAAAAAAGATTAATTTGTTGGACTAAAATTGGGGAATAATTGAAATTATTGCTGCAAATGAATGGCTAATTTGTATCTTGTGTGATTAAAAAAAACCCTAAATTGTTTTTTTTATCATACAAGGTACAAATTAGCCATTCATTTGCAGCAATAATTTCAATTATTCCCCTAATATATTTCATTTGTAGCAATAATTTCAATTATTCCCCTAATATATGAAATGGGGTGCAATGGTCCACTCCTCTTTCAGCAAGCGGGAATAGAATATTATGAGACAACAAGAAATTTCAAAAAGAATTTTATGAATTTGGGGGCTAAGAATTGGTCCAAAAAATTATGAAAAGGAGCTATATTGGATTTTTAAAATTAAAATGATGTAGCTTACATTATTATTTTTTATTTGTTGCAAAAATAATGGCTAATTTGTGAACTTCTATGTGATTAAAAAAACCCTAAGGTCCTTGAACATTTTTTAGAGTAATAAATTTAATATCAGAAAAGAAAAATTATTGCTCATAGGGCAGCAACAAACAAATTAATCTAATCCAACAATCTGGTTCAGATATATATTTTCTTCTCACATAAAGCAAATGTGAATTTCGAAATAAAAAGCTTGGTGATCTTCATTAACTCAAAGTCTCAATCCACCAGGCAAGAGATTTTTGGCTGGTGGAAGTAGGGCAACAGCTCCTCGCTCAGGCTTTGAGTACTTCCTGTACACAGTCTGAAGTCTATGTTCTGAGGCTTTGGAGTGGAAATACACTAGCAATCCAGCACAATCCCTGTTAAAAGACAGAAAACATACCATAAATCAAATGAAATCATTCAAACCGGAACCTTGCTAGTGAAAAAGATGATGAAGACTTACTTAAGTTGTGGTACCGAGAAACCAGTGTGCTTCTTGAGGGTGTCTGTCCAGAAAGGGGTTTTGTTTAGTGTGCATCGAGCCACATAAACTGCTGAGGCAGCAACCATTGATGGGCAAAACATGGTAGTGTCATAATGCATCATGCCCAACTCAGCTATAAAATTGACCATGTTCTCCACCTAAACAAATCAAAAACCTGCTAGGTAAGTAAACCTTGCCACACAATATATTAGATTATGAGTTTTTCTAACTCACTTCCTTCTCAGGAATTGATGCCTTGATGAAACGAGCAAGGAATACATAGTGTGTAGGCACTGTCAATGTCCATTCCAGGTTTGCCAATATTGTCTTCTCCATAACTAGAATCTGTTCATGACTGTAAGCTCTGTCTGAAACGCACACCAAATCATTTACCTGAAAAATTCAATTCATCAAACAGTTAGCTACCTGGAAAATAATCTACTTCATCCATCACAGAAGGGGAAAGGTTTTAAACAGTTAGTTACCTCAGGAGCCCATATCTCTTCATACTTGGAGGCCATAAGTGTGGCACCGATGCCCACAAGCTGCAATTCCCTTCTTGGAACTGTCTTTACTGAAAGGAACCTATCAATGATATTGATTGTGAGGTAAAAAGTCTCAGGTGAGAGCTGAAATTTCTGGTGGACATCAACCAACCAATCCACAAGAATGGCTCTCATTTTCTCATTTATCTCAGGCTGCATGTCCATGTAATTATTAGGCCGGCTCTCATTCTGCATCAAAAAATCAACAAACACCAGAACATCAGGCAGAGATGTACACTTTATACATGCATAACTTGCAGATGTCATTTCCTCTTTAAACATACCTCAACTAGCTTGTAGAACTTGTAGATGTCCTCAACGTATTCAACCCCAGCCAAATCATTGTTAACATCTGCTGCGTCAATATCAATGATCTGCTCCTTTAATTTGTTTGCAATACCACAAGCAGCCTGAAATAAGGACCGAATTAACACAAGAAAAGTCCATATGCTAACAAAAAGTTTCAAAAGAAGATGTCAATATAATCACCTTGCTTCTAGCAGTGAGGACTGAAGTAAGAGTTGGCTTGTTCTTCTTTGTAGATCCCTCTCCTTCCTTCTTCTTCTTCTCTTGCTTAACAACCTCTTCACTATCGGGGCTTATGACAACCACCTCTTCAGGCTTTGGCTTCACAGTAACTTTCTTCTGCGCTGGCTTTTTCACTGCAACTTTCCTACCCACTGCATCCACTCCATCAACATCAGCAGCAGGCACCTTTTCCACATCGACACAGACTTGTTTCTGCATTCAAGGAAAACCCGGTATCCTACTCAGTACAGAAATCACACGCAGAACCCAAAATCTGCAGTCTATAAATTTTAACACTGATAATTGGTTTAAAAAGATTGAACCTTGTTGTTCTCTAAAGCTGCCGCAGCTTGAGCATTGGCAAGCAATTGAGCACAGAAACTCCTATCAAAGAACACATATATCAGCAAAAATGAATCAATTTTCACTAAAAAACACAAATAAATAACTGAAAGAAAGAGATGAACCTACCTAGTAATGGGGCGACTTGGCTGAGGTTTGCCTTCCATTCCTCTAACAGTAACAAGATTACCAATATCGCCAAGAACACGGCGGTTTTTTCCTTCACCCGCTGCTGCATTTTTCTTCACGTTCTTGTTTACACCTGCAAGTGCTTCACCAGTGACAGATTTATCATTCATTAGAAGCCCCATCAAATAGGCAACAAAATATTGAATGAGTGAAATCTAAAACGGAAATTAAAAAGAAAAGTAACTTTAGTCAGCCTTTTGTTTCCTCTCTGGTAGGATTCCTTCATTTTTCTCAGCAACCAAACAGAAACTACAGAGAAAACAAACCAAAAAGGGAAAACAGAAAAATCTAACCCAAGATTTATCTTTCTAATCAAACTACACCTAGATGGTAAATCAAACCTATAAATATTGTAATCAATCAAAATCTGTAATCAAATAAACCCAAAGAAAAACAATAAATCTCCCAAAAAATTTAAATATTAACGAAATTAAAATCACTACATCGATATCAAACAGAAAATCCAATAATCATACTAATACAAAATAAAAACACCAAGAACAACAAATTTACATGTGCATTTAGGTTTCAATCATATCACCAGGTTGGTTAATCAAAAACCCTAAAAGAAACCCTTGAAATCAAAAAGGTATCTTTAGTTCACCCAATATTAAATTAAAACCAGAAAAGAACCCATTATAAAGAACGATAAAAAGAACCCATTAATCAACGATCGATAAAAAAAAAGAAGAACAGAACTAAATACAGAAAATAAAATTAAAATACCTCTGACTTCTTGTTGATGTTGTTGAACCCTTGAAGCCATTTTAGATTGATTAAAGAAAAACCCTTGCTATGATGAATCACTTTTGAATACAAACCAAATCTCTCCCTACTTCTCTCTATAAACTTTTCTTCTTGTTCTTCTTCTTCTTCTTCTCTAAATCTTTATCTTGATTTCTGAGAAAATTTCAGAGATAAGGAAATAAAAAATGAGAGAAACCCCTCTTTTTGAAGCTGAGGAGCCACCGCTTCACTTCCAACGGTCGAATTTATTTTTAATTCTGATCCGTCCGATCTATTATTAATCCTACGGTCTAGAGAGCGCCATAGCTTTATAGCCGTTGGTGAGATTGGAGTCCGTGGGCTAAAGTTACCGTCGTGTTAAAATATTGCATACAAGGTAAGAAAGTATGGATGTGCTAATACCACTTCAAGTTTAATTATATTTCCGTGCTACGAGTTATATTACCTTGCCGCTTTCACAGATACTGACGCGTGTCCTGTTATGACTATGGTTTGATGGAGATTTGGTGACATGAGTGTTAAGTTGAAAGGGTTGTTTTTTTTTTATTTCTTTTCCCTTTTAGATCATAAAAAAAATGAAATCAAATCCATAAAAGTGTTTAATTTATTAAAAAATAAAAAATAATAATAATTTATTGTTTTCTTTGTTGATGTAAACTATTGTATGATAAAAAAAACAATTATTGTTTTATTCTCTATGATGGAAATATTTTACGAGATTATGTTTTTCATTAAATAATAAGTCTGACTGCCAATTAATTCTTGTCTTTTCCTTATTAACAATTTTTTCATATATATAATTAACATCAAACAATTATTTCCAAGTAGATTTTGTTAACATTAGTAAATAAAGAAAAATAATGTATTTATAAAAAAAAACATTTTTCATATAAAGTATTTTTCAAAAACAAATTATTTTACATGAAACAAATATAGCCTTGATTTGAGCTCCAGGATTTCTTCTTCTTCCTTTTTTTTTTTAAGAGAGAATATAAAATCAACTCAACTAATTATTTTAACAATAATAGTTTCCATCGCAGAAGCATCTTTATTTATAGTATTTAAAAAGGTATATTTTATTAGTTATTTTTTGGAGTTAATTAAAATATATATATATATATATAACATACCAAAACAATATAAATATCTCTATATAAAATTTTTTTTATCTTAATTATATCTTTCTACTTCTTTAAAATAATCTCAAAAAAATAACTAATATAATATAGCTAACTAATTCAGCTAATTAATTATTGAAGCTCATCTAATAAAATATTTTCATGTCTTATATTTTTCTTTCACCCTTGATAATGCATTGATGAAGCTATATTTATGAGACCCAGCCGAGTATTATTTTTTCTAAAATCGATTTATAAGTTTGTTGAGTTAACCTAAATAATCATATAAACTAACTTGAGGCCAAGCTTTATTAAGTGAGTTATTAGGTGACGGTCATGTTTGTTTTTTATTTTAAAAACGTTTAAAAAAAATTAATTTTTTTTTCAAATTAATATTTTTTTATATGCTGATGTGAAAATAATTTTTTAAAAATAAAAAAAATATTATTTTAATATATTTTTAAATAAAAAATACTTTAAAAAATAATAACAACACTAGTATTTATATACTTCAGATGTCACTGAGTTATTTTAATGGACAATTCTGTTTGGTGATTTTATCTTCTTTTCACCATGCTCCCTATCTTGCCTAAAACAAGCCTTATTGATTGCTATTAACTATACAATCCATTGCTTTGTAATGTCATTACTATATTAATTCAATAAATTTATATAATACATAGTTGAGGTATATTTCAGTGTTTGACATTGTGTTTCAGAAACATTTCTGAAAAAATTTGAATTTTTTTTTAAATTAATATATATTGATATCAAAAAAATTTAAAAAAAATAAAAAAAAACATTATTTTAATATATTTTAAAATAAAAAACACTTTTAAAAATAACCACTAAAACACTTTCTGATACACTTTCTGATACGTTACAACATATGTAAAACATCAAAATGATGCTTTCAACATGGTGTACCGCGTCACCAAACACATACTTCAACCCTCATTCTACCCTTGCTGTGTCTAAAACCACAAATGGTTAAATACTAGATGGAAAAAAAGCCAAAACTTGTGCACAGAGTTGTTAAAGATATACAAGAAGACACAAAGAACCAATCAATCAAAAATGGTTAATTTGTTACAGCAGAGGATTAGGCAAACAAAAAACTATGCCTAAAACGACAGCAACCAAATTAGTCGAAATCCAAAAACAATCAGAAAGGTGTATTCTTCTTTCACCATGTCAAACACACACACATACAAATACAATCAATCAAGCTGTGAAAACCTGATTATACTCGCATCTTGTTAAATAAAAAAAATGGTCAGTCACATTTTTCTTCTATGCTTGATCTTCTGGTCCAGCAAGTATGACCTGCAAATGCGAGGGTTTACGTGAGGGACGAGAAAGTTTTTTTGCAAAATATCACGGAAATGGACAGCTTGTAATGCTGAAATGATTGTATTGGTGTATAAATAGAAAGAATAAAAAAGGTACCCCATTGCAATCATAGGCGTATTTCCTGGCGAGCATTATCGCTGCATTCCTATCTCGCTCTGAGTTGAATGTTAATACGAATGAAAGGCCCTTCCTTGGTTGCCAAAACAATGACTTTGCAGCAGTGTTGCTGTTGGTTCTAACTCCACATAACTGCAGGTAGAAAAGGGCAATGGTCAGAGAGATACAACAAACTCATTGGCAGTGTAGTTGGTCCTGTTGTTTTACCAGCATTGACATTGAATAAATTTCCCTAGCCTTTGTAATCCACCCTCTGCAAAGCTTTATCCTCATTTTCCCAACATTAAACACATGGACAGAATGTGATGCATGATCTTGCCCATTCATCTGGGAAATAACCACCTGCATTACATGAAATGTCAAAACCAAGTAAAAATAAGTGAAGTACATGTAATATCGTCATGTGCGTGTTTATTCTCGCATTAGTGTGTTTGCTTTTGGAAGATGACCATAATACATATTATTTCAATACAATAAGAAACATCAAGCAGAAACAAAAGGGAAAGGGAAAGAACAAGGTCACATACGCTAAATTCAAAGCTAGATTTTCTCAAGAGATTCTCTACATGGCTTGCCAATCCTGCAGCTGTTATGAGTAATTTGATGCATTAGTATAAATCTCGAGCACCACTAAAAATAGAAGAACCCTGTCTAGCAATCCAATAGAGATTACACAAAAATGACAAGAATAGCAGGGAAAAGGAGGGATTGGACAACCACAGAACTGTCACACCCCACCCAAGCCCGTGGAGCATCACATTCTTCCCCCGTTTTGATTCCATTCTATCATGAAGCCAGGGAGAGAGGCCTGCTGTGCAACTAAACTACCTCTAGACCTACAAGTGCAACATTGAGTTGGGCCTATTTGTCCTCACTACCCAAAAGAAATTCCTTGCTGCGCATAGGTCCACTGGCCATTCCTTTTATCTAATTCAAATTCCTTATAATCCTGACATGTGGGATAATAGAGCATCACAAGAACAATATTGTTATCTACACGATATTTCATAATTAACACCAACCAGGTTCAATGGGACCAGAAGTTGTTACACTGACTTTCTGGCCATTTGAAACAATGTCCACTTGCAATACTCGGCCAACATCAAAGGGTTCCGGAGCATAAAATGTTTTATCGGCACCTGCAGAGAATATTGAATTATGTAAGATGGAGGAGAAGGATACAAGATAACAAATGTAAAGGCTCCTTAATCATCTCAGCTGCCATCTTTAAGATACACGGGAAGCCTTAAAAGAACGGACACGGAGAGGAATGTCAATGCTTGAAATGCCTAGTGAATTTCATCACTGATGACACAATCTAGGATTGTGCTTAAGGAGGCTTAAGACTAAACTGGACAGTGGAAACCTAATTTTTTTTAAAGCAAATTCCAGATAAAGCAGAGTGAGATACAAAACCATTATTAATACCAATAGAGCATTCTGCTTCTGGAAGAACTTCTTGAACCTCCATTAATAGGGAGGAAGCAAAGCAAAACACAAAATATATTACAAATTGATCAAAGAGGTATCTTTCCTAAACATGCGACAAAATCCAACTGAATACCTGAAATAACTTCATGTTGGCTGCCTTCAGATGATACGCGATACCACTGAACTGAACACTTCGAAAGGGGTGGAGAACCATCCGAACGAGGCTTGAGTTGTAGAGATGAACCTAGAGTTTCAGAACCATCTAGGACATATGGAGCAGATTTATTCTGCTCAGCTCTCTTGCTCTTTGCCAGCTAGAAAAGAAAAGGAAAACATCAGCACAGCGTTCTGACATGTGTATTAAAAGAAAACTTATATCATGTCAGCCAAAGCAAAATATTATAAAAGAAATTGTTTGCATGAGAGAATTTAGAAAACTATGACAACGTAAAACAAACCTCTTTTTGAAGTTTAACTGAAACTATAGACTTCTCCCGAATTTGATTTCGTAGTGCACGAAGTTCATGCTCCATGTCCATAACCTGCGAAAGTGTTGTATGCTTACGGTCAATAAAATATTGTTAAATGAAACCATAACACTATCACAACTGGATAAAATGAGCCTTGCGCATAAAATGTTGTTAGAAAAAAGAACGAGGCTAATATTAAAATTACCATCAATAGATCGTTTTAAGGTTATGTGAAGAATGATAAGTGACTCTGCAAGTTGAACAATTATATAATGGAGATATACATTCTTCATGTCACAGTTTCATTTCTAGGCCCGAATATTTGTGCACAGGACAACCAAGAAAAATGCAAAAGAGCAGGCAAATAAAGCATTTGTGCAAGTGTAATTGATGTAAATAGAACATTACATAAACAATGGAGCACGAACCATTTTCAAAGAACCAATCTCTCTCAATTGATTTACCAATTTATGTATCAAAGCATCTATTTGATCACACATCACAAAACAACTTTCATCCTGTTAAAATGATGGATTTTATTTACATGAAACTTGCAGTTGTCACGATTCAGCCACGATCACTGCCAGCCATTTACAAATGCAATTTCATAATCAAAGGACTGGGAATGAAGATAGCATAACTACAGTGTCCATCTTAACACCAATGAAGCAGTAGTACGAACCATATGGTTCAAGTTGAAAATATTGAGAGGAAAAGGGCTATATCAACCATGAAATTCACTTCAATGAGTCCCATGACTACTTCTGGTGATAAGAAATTTTGTGCTACAAAAAGAGCAGCTAACCATGATTTGTAGAAAATTACGGGGATAGTATTATTTGAATTGCAGGGTCATAATGTGCTAACAATGACTCATTTGGGTTAAACTTAATTGAATGTTACGAATTAGAACAAACCAAACAAGAAGTAAAAAAGGATGATCCAATCAAATCAACAGTCTTGTAGTGACCCCAGTGTGTCAGTTCTATGCAATAATAAGACAGGACCATATATATCCCATCTGCCATCACAAATGAGAAGGGACAGTATCAATGCACCTTGCTTGGCTGATGCAATAATTTTATTCTTCTAGCCTCTTGAACCTCCTCAACTAGTTCCTCCACATCCTGCAGTAACAAGCATGTCAACAGATATTGTCATGGCATATTTGATAGCCATCTCATGCTCCAATTGATATTACAGACCTTGTATTTGTATTGTTTTATGCAAAATGCTATTGTAGTAACTGTGTAAAGATAACATAGCAAAGCTTCTGAAGGAACAGTATATGACATTATGCCACGTCCACAAATCTCCAGCATTACAGTGAACAAAATGATGCAAAATCATGTTTATGAAAGAATATGCAATTTTAGCAATAAGACAGGAAAAATTTGGTGTGTTAGATGGAATTAACTGAGTGACAACAAATGGTTTAATAGAAGACATTCAAAGATGAAAAACTCACAGCAGCCTGGTTTTTCGAATTTTGAGCATCCCTTTCTTCTTCATCTAGGGCTTCTCCAATCCTTTGCACAACTGCTCTGGCACTCTCAATTTCAGCACAAGCAAAAGATTTTTCTTGGTTCACTAACTTTTTAGCATCTTCAGAAGCCTGGAGACAAAAATAAAATAAAAATTAATATTGCTAATGATTTTAGAAGGTGGACAAGAAAAGGCTAAATAAGAAGTGCATTCACGCAAGGTTTTCACATGCACAAATTACTGAAACCTCATCAATCAAAAGGGGAGCATTAGGACCACAGCTCCAAGGCATTATTCTAGGATAACCAATGGTTAGGCCATTAGGATGAGAGAATCACATAGTATCCTAAGTGATACAAAACCTCAAAGTCCATCCTATCCTATGTTTGATTTACTAAGCAGCATAAGAAACTAAGGGGAAATGCCACACTTTGAAGTTATGAAAGGGTACAACTTGATATATTTGTCCAGGAAGAAGTAGTTCCTTAAATCTATATCCAAATTTATAACACTATCGACCAACCTGTTTAAGAAAGTTGGCCAGCTTTTTCACTTCAAATTTTTCTTGAATTAATTCTCCTTCGTTTTGAGTCAGTTTAACCGCTAATGCCTCCACCTGCATAAAAGATTATAGTTGACAACAATTATCATATTGCAAATGTAGAAACAGAATTATAAATGCACTTGCAAGAAGGCTTCTTCAGTAAATTGTAAAGAAAGACACAAAATACAATTAGAAGCTGAAAATGGTAACTAAATTATACAGAGGGGTTAAATGCATATTGAAAATATCAACCACATGTTACCACTTGAAACATATAGATGACTGTCTGCCTATCAATGGCTTTTATACAGAAAAGAAAATGGAAAAGTGGGGGAAAAGACTGACCATAGATATGGCTTTCTCCACATCCTCCTTGTTTCGCCCGGCCATACGACCTCTTAATGATTCCAGGGCATCTCTAAGCTTCTTTAAAAGAACATGTCCTTCCAAAGAAGCCACCTCTCTAAGCTTTGCCTGAAAGTCGGATAAACAAGTATGAGTAATTTTGTCATCTATCCACATCAAAAGAACATACTCTTTTAAGAAAAGATCAGCTGAAAGGGAAAGGGCAGATGACCTTTGATTGAGCTAAGTAAATAAAGGGTATAGATTTCAATTGCAAGAAGAAGGCCGTGTTCAATGTTAAATGAGTGTTCCTCAATTGTGCACATGCATTTGTGCGTGTCACGCATAAATAACAAATAAAACCACATCGGAAAAAATGACAAAGTTAGATAACCTCTTCAGCCAACTTAGCAGCAGCAGTCAAGTTCTTGTCAAATTTACAGGCAAGGTCACGAACTGAGAGTCGCTTGTGCTGATCTGACAGCTGCATAGTTTCCTGTTCAACAACTTCCTTTAAAGATGGACCCTTGTTGTCCTCCTTTGGCTCTTCCAAAATCTGATTATCAGGTCCTAATTTATATTTTGGAAACCCATCAGAAGCAAAGCTCACATCAGCCGAAACAGGAAAAATTACTTCTCCCTGCATATTTTCCTCAATTTCTGGACTTATCTTCGTCATTTACTCAGATTAGGTTCCTGCTCTCCATAAGCCAATCCCAAAAAAAAAACATCAAACTTTAAACCTTAAATAGGAGAAAAGGAAAATCTAAAGACACATTGAAACTTCACCCCTCACAAAACTTCACAGCACAAAGCTCCAGAATTTGTGCAGATTAAAAAACCTAGAGTATTGATCGTTGATATTTAGTTGTATTGAAAAGAACACAATCAAATCAAGGAAATTACTATTCAAATGCACAAAGGCAGAAAGGATTTGATGTCAATGAAGGGCCGTATATTACATTGAGTAAAGATATGCAAGAAATTGATGGTTAAGTTTACAAATTAAATGGAAACTCAACTTGCTAGTGCCAGCAAGTAACAAGTCTCGCAGAGCATCAAACTTAAAATAACTTCCTACTTCAAACCAAATTATGAGATTCATTTAAAGAACAGAATGTTCATCGATCTGCAGCAACACTGGTCTCCAATTTCCAACACAAAATTTCCCGGGCTACTCTAATGGTGCAAAAGAGCATGATCCAGCTCAAAAATGCAGCCATGGAAAAAAAGGGGGAGAGACAAATGTCATCCAAATGAAGCTTTTAATAAAAGCAGGAGACAAATTAGTCCATAAAAGTATGTTCTTTACTTATAGTTGCAGTTACCAAGTGCATGTCTTCAACTACATTTCAACAACTCCAACCCACATTACCAAATATCTCTCTACAGAACAAATTCTTCACCAGCCAAGCCATAAACTTTCTTCTGGGAAGTTAAACACAACATAATCACATTCCAGATTCTCAAGCAGCTCTCGAAATCACAGCCAAGATCAAAACTTTACTGCTAAAAAGCAAAACTTGAGCTCCAAACCTTAATATATATATATATATATGTAAGACAGAAAAAAAAGAACTTACAGAGATATCAGCACGAAAAAATAGCTTAACAACAGTTCATGCAAGAAGGATTCTTGTAGCAAGTTGACACAGCAAGATTACGGAGAAAGAGAGGGGAGGAGGAGGATGTGAAGTAGGAAGGGAAGGTGAAGAATCTTAAGGAGGGGGAATTACTTTAGTAAAAGGAAAAGACTTATTAGTTGGGGTAGCCTGACTGCCTAGCTTACTTTTCTTGCTCTGTGTTTAATGTCTCCTTCTCTCTCAACAACATCAGCAATGAATGTGTCATGTTAGTGTGTGATTTTTGGTGTTATAAAACAAAACAATGTGTGTGGTCAAATTGTTAAAAGTGAGAGCCAAAGCCTGCTGCTCTCTTCATGCTTGGTCCCACCTTCTTGTTATGGTAGGGTTTGGGGGTTTTTCACTTTATTAAAATATAACATTCAACTCGTTGGTTTTTTATTTTAAACAAAATATGTTAAAATAATATAAAAACTTGTATAGCATTGAATGACTTTTTTATTAGTTATTTTATAAGTTTAATTTGAAATAAAAGATATTAATAAAATAAAATAAAATTTATACTTATAGAACATAATAAAAAATACTTTCACTTGTAATTTTCTTTCCTGCTCACATCTATTTTTTTAAAAAATATATATTAATAAAATATTACTAGTTACTTTGTATTTCTCTTGTTTAACCATTGATAGCTAATGATAAGGTATTTTTGTCCTAGTTTTCCTTTTATTAAGATTGAATTCTTTTTCTATTTGATTTAAAATAAATTATTCACATTTAAATTAATTAATTTCTTAACATTTGCTTTGCACATATTATTTAAGTATTTTATAATATTTTTTTATCATTTCTAGTAGATTGTCTAGAATCATGAATGTTTATTAAATAAACATGTTTGTTTTTCAATTAGTTCTATATAAATTTTGATGATTATAATTAAACTATTTTTTTTAATTTTGAACCATGGAAAAATAATTGTTAACCTGACTAAAGTAAAATTAACTATTTTTTTTTTAATTTTGAACCATGGAAAAATAATTGTTAACCTGACTAAAGTAAAATTAAGGACATAAATTGAATTATCTTTCAAAATTAGTAATTAATAGTTAGATCAATATATATATATATATAACAAGAATAATAGTATGTATTAAAAGATTTCACTCAACATTATATTATTATGATTTTTTTTCTTATTTTAAATAGTTATTTTCAATTATATGTGATACATAGGAATATAAATTAACAATACATACATGAATAAAAAATAATAATCACTTCTTAATATTGATTTTTTTCACTTCAACTTTATATTATTATGTTTTATATTAGCTTGTTTTTATGTTTTTCTTTAAGTTTTGATAGTGACAATAGAGTATCAAGTGTATGGGTGAATGATTACTCATCAGCAATGTCTAATATGTGTTTATTATCAAGAAGCATGGTGTTTTAAAAGTATTTTTTATTTAAAAATATATTAATAAATTTTTATTTTTAAAATTAGTATATCAAAATTATTAAAAAATATTAGAAAAAATACAAGTTGATATTATTTTTTTTTGCGAAACACACTCAAACACAAATTGTGCCTAGAAATTTTAGAATTGTAATATTTTTAAATAAGAAAAAAGAAAAAAGTAATAACATATTCCGTGGATTGAATGGAGGCCCCCGTAGAAAATGAAGTTACAGGTAGGCAGACAGTCCAAGTAAAAAACAGGGATAAGATTAGATGGGTCGCAGTCAAATACCGCGAGAGAGGTATGCATGGAGATATGGTGCCTGAGAGTGTGGCCACGAGAAAGGCTGTCGAAGTCATTTATTTTTTGCTACTCTTTTGGATTTTGGCCAAAACACAATCTCTCCATGTCAAGAAATACCACAAATTAACATTTTTTTTTTTCCAACTCCACAAGGTCCGTCCACAGACCACCATCATTTGCATTGAGAAACGAGCGGAACCACGTTAATATTAAAAAGTATAATTTAAATAATTAAATTTTAAATTTATTTTTTAAAAATTATTAATTTAAATTTTATAAATTTCAGAATTAGTTGGATTAGTCGAGATACACGCAAGTTTTTTAAAATCTAAAATAATATCAACATTAATAAAAAAAATAAACCATAGTAAAAATGCATCATTGCATTTTCACTCCATCAACATATTCAATATGTTTGATAATGTAGTATAATTTAACTGATTAGATTTTAAATTTATTTTTTAAAAACTACTAGTTTGAATTTTATAAATTTTAGAATCTGTTGGATTAGTCGAAATACACGCAAGTTTTCTAAGATCTGAAATAACATACATGTTAATAAAAAAACAAAAAAATAAATAGATTATAGTGCTAATGCATCATTGCATTTTCACTCCATCGTAAGCATATCCAATATGTTTAATAATATAGTAGCTTAATCTTTAATCAAGTTAAAATAATGTTTTTTTTAATTTAATATTAATATATCAAAACTATTGAATTTTTTTTTTTTGCAAACATTAAACTGCATTATTAAATATACTTAAAAGAATTAAACTTTGTGATTAATATATCAAATTTTTCTAAAATGCCTTTAGTTAAAAAAACACAGCGTTAATGCTTTAAAAAATAATATCAAGAATAATAAAAAGAAACCGGTGGAACTTGGGATCAATAAAAAAAAATTATGAGAGATGTTTGGAAGTGTGGTAATGGTTACTTTTCAAGATATTTTTTGTTTGAAAATATATTAAAATAATATTATTTTTTAAATTTTTTAAAAAATTATATTTAATATCAGTACATTAAAACTATCTAAAAATATAAAATAAAACTTAAATATAAAAATTAAATTTTTAAAAACCATGATTTCAAACGTATTTCCAAAACAGAGTCTAAATACATGGGAAAGAATGGCAAACCTTGCATGTGAAAGACGAATCCAGACACCATTATAGTACTCGAAATTGATTGTTGAAAAGAAACAAAAGAGCATAAATTAAAAATAACACCCCGAAAGAGACTTGAGCGGAAGGATTTCAGTGTTACTCCTTCTTTAACTTCTTCACTTTATGGCAGGCTCCACGGGTGCACTATATGCCATCTATCCAAACATGGCCCAACAATTTATTACAGAAACAAAAAAAATAATAATCAAACTAATAATAATAAGAGAAATACTAAATAAAGCTGTATGTGTACGTACGTACTGGTACTGTTTCTTTAGTAATTCTGTTAAGCAAGTCTTAATCAACCACCTTGTCACTTTAGGGAGCTTCTGCAAGAACCCTAACAGCAGGCCGTGGCATAATATAAATGGAGCTTTAAAGTTGCTTCTGGGCTAAGGTATGATGTTTGAAATGATGGTTACTGGCTGCTGGTCTGTTTTTACTGTAGTTTTTGCTTTTCACTCGAAAAAACATTAAATTAATATTTATTTTAAATATTTTTGGATCAAAATATTAAACATAAATTTATTACTAACAGATAAACGCGACGTACAGTCAATTTAACAAGGCTGGTTTGCTTTTAAGCCTTCGAGCTTTATGATGGATGGATGGCTGGATTGTTTGTTTATTGATGGTTAGTGGGGGGGCATTTGGTAGGTGATATTGGAGAAACTCGATTGTCTCTAATAATTTATCTAGCAGTGGAGGGTAGAGAGCATGATTAGGGTTCAACAAACTGTATATGCCCTAGGAATCCCAGGAATTGTGCCCTGACTTTCCCCACTTTGGTGGACTAGTGGGGCTTTGGGTCTTAGCTTCTCATAGCCCACCATTCCCTTTCCCGGTCCTTTTAGATTGTCAAAAATGTTAGATATTTTTACCAGTTTCTATATGGAAGTCCACATTGTTGGACTAATCTTACTTGTATTGGAAAATAATTTTGAGAGAAGTAGTGTAGTTTCACCACCTTGGCTTTTACTTCTTTTTTTTTCTTTTTCTTTTGGGTGTTGTCAGATGGGTCGGAGCAAGTGGCTAGCCTTTTTTGTTCTTGATGACAAGTGCTTTCTTTATCCTATTGCGAAGCCATCAAAATGTTTGCAATCAATCCTCTCAACACCTTCACATGGTAGGGTCCAAACCCCAGCTTGCATGGGTTAGTCCCAATACGTTATTAAATGAACAAAGGCCATACCCTCATGGTGATATTGGTGCCAAATTTCCTGACAATTTGTCAATGATTCCTATCTAAAGTTCACGAAGAAGCAAAATCTATCATGCAAAAAGTTTCAAGCCCTGTAAAAGTAAGAAAATATTCGAAGAAAATCTAGCTGCACATACAGATGTCATATCCATGGAAGCATGAGCTTGCACAATGACACCCAGATTCAAAATTACAAGTATTGTTTGTTTTTAAAGTGTTTTTTTTTTTAATTGTATTGAAATAAATGAGGAGGAAACTCTTTAAACTTATATTTGTATAAGCTTATATTATATTGTGTCTAATTTTTATCAAATAAATAAAGATGACGAGATTCAAACTCATGACCGCTTAATCATCAAGACTCTGATACCATATTAAAAAATCATCTCAACCTAGTAGTTTAAACTGTAAGGTGAGGTTTTAATATATGATTTATATTATTTTTTAACATCCTAGCTGATATTTTGGGATAGCAGTACTAAATCTCATCTTTACTAATCTCATATTTACTCGACTACGTGATAACAGAAGACTGATTCAATTTGTAAATCTTATATTCTGAGTGTTGTTATTTATTTATTATAGAAAGATGATATATTTGTATTCAATCAATTCTATTTATAAATCTATCTTGAATTGTAGCCCCAAATGTATAGTGTGTAGCTTTGAATCACCCTCTCGAGATGAAAGAAATAAACATATGTACCAAGAAGATATGCATTTTCTGTTTTAAATATATAAAATTTCACTTCTAAATTATTTCAGAAACATATTTATTTTATATTTTTTCAACCAAACTCATTTTTAGCTTTGTCATATATCATTCCTACCATGACACATTAACAAACACAATATAGATGTGATAGAGTTCCTATAGATAGATGTGAGTACATGTATAATCAAAATATATCATTTTAGTTAAATCATTGTAGTTTTTATAAGAGTTTTTTTTGAATTTTTCCTCGAATTAATCCAAAATCACATCAGAGTACATGGAGAGTAACCGTAATCTACTAGAAAATATAGTTTTCTAAAATGAAGAGAGTTGTTGGCATAACTTCTGTTTTTGCTTATATGTTTTTCAATAATATTTTTTACTTGAAAATATATTAATTTAATTTATTTTTTAGTTTTTTTTATAGTTTTAATATATTGATATCAAATTTTAAAAATACACGAGAAAAAACTTTTTTCTATATATTTTCAAATAGAAAATTATTTTAAAAAGCATAATGCATCGCAATATCAAATATCTTCTTCGAGTCTACTGTTAAAAATATACTCCAACAGCCATTGTTATTGACCATCACCTTCCATTTTTTCCGATGATCAAGCAACAGATACAGGTATAATGAATTTGATCTTAGATTAATCTTTACTTCTTTAGTTACTTTAGAAAGTTTGATGCTTGGTGTCGCTTCAAACAATCATGATTTAGCCATTAAAGTATTTCACAAACAAATGGGACCATCCAAGTTAAGAACAACTAATATCTAAAAGCTTCCAACAAGCACTGGCTTGCCTTTTCTCTCCCAGGCTGTGCTTTTTTCTTTTTTTTTACCTTAAATAATATGATAAATTATGACCGTTTGGTTAGGGTTTTGTTGGGAAAATAAATTTGTTTATATTGTTTGTTGGAAAATCGACAGAATTATAAATTTCCCAGTAAAACCCTAATACAAGGGCCATCTTCAAGAAATTATATTGTTCAGGATGAAAAACCAGGAAATTTTTAATTCGAGGGTATTTTATAATTTATCCTTCTTAAATTAACACTACCTTTTTGCAACCATACCAGTATTAGGACTACTGTGACTGGAGACTTGGATTCTGGGTGCCTATGACATTGTCAAACAGGGTGTTTTTCATGATTTTGTTTTATTTAAAAATATATTAAAATATTTTTTATATATTTTTTTACTTTTAATATCATCACATCAAAACCATAAAAAAACATTAAAATAAACATCAATTTAATATTTTTTAAAACTAAAAATACTTTTAAAAAACATTTAAAAATAAAAATAGAAATTATGAAGAACACCCCCATCCACTTCATAACTGATAGTGTATTAGAGATGAGTTGTGCCCAGTTGTTATATATAATTGGCAAATATTTTGTATCTGTGCCAAATGATATTTCAATTTCTTTTCATCACAGACTGCATATTTGTCAGATTCGGATGCTCATCAGATCGATTGCATTTATACTTGTTTAGCCTAATCACTAAAAATCTAATTACATCTAACGAGTTTAGTCATATCAATATTTTATTTGATTTAACTAATTAAAAATTTATTCAAATCAGGTTCTAAATCGTAGTTTATTAGTTAATTTACTGAACCCAGCTGGCTGAACAACTATCATCTCGACCCGAAGAAGAAGAAGGTGGTTCAAAGCCACCCCTCGTGCGATCCTGCCTTCTGGGCGCCCATTCCCTTTTTCTGTCTCTAATATAATACAAATTTTGTTGTGTGAATAGCCCATTACAGTATAGCAAGGAAACTATATATGTTTTTTTTCCGTGTTTTGTTCGTGGGTCGATTTTTTTAAAAAAACATTTAATGTAAAAATAGTGATAAATTAAAAAAATTTAAGTTACAAGTTATTGGTTAAATTCACTATTAACAATTTATATAAAAAACAATAATAATTAAAAAAAACAACAATAAAAAACCACACTCGAGTTTATTTGAATTGTCAAACAAGCCAATGCTAACATAGTGGAAGAAAAACCAGGAAAAAAAAACACTCAAACTTTAAAAATAAAAAGAAAAATATCATCTTAAAAGTGGGGGATCAAGTAAACTCAGGTGAATCTTTTAAATCTAGTTTAATATAAAAAGCTTGCAACTTATTAAATCATGGACTCAAATTCAATCAAGAAACACAATTCTCAACCAATTTAATTTTGAAAGATGAGAATGGTAGAAAAATATTAGTAAAAACACCTATAAAAGCAACAAAAACATGAAGAAAAAATTTCATGGAAAAAATCCAAAGATGTAATTTAATGAAAAAAATAAAATAAATAATCTCAAATAAAATAAATATCAATTAAATTTTTTTTAAAAGATTAGCAATATCATAGGGGTGAAATAAAAAAAAATATGTAAAAACAAAGCAAAGCTGGGTACACATTCTAAATATAGTCAAAATTTAAAAAACTCATAACCTATGAAACTCTAAATTCGAGTGCTATTAAAAAGTTTATTATAAGTCAAATTAAAAATATAAATTTTAAAAACTCGTCAAAGTAAAAAAAATCTTTAGCAAACCTGATAGTCAAATCGGGCCAACAAATCAAACACATAACTTAGGACATGAAATTGGATTGACCCTATAAATATGAAAGAAAAATAAAATATATATATATAAATATATATATATATATATATATATATATATATATATATATATTGCCAAAACAATATAAAAAATGCTTTAAAAAAATTTAAAGTCGACTTAAGGTATTTCTTCAGATCTATTATTCGAGTCATGAGACTGAAATGATCCTATTAAAAACAAACCTATAAAAAAGTAAAATTTTTAATCAAATAAATATTGAGGGGTAAAATTAAGAATGAAAAAAAAACAGTGCAAAACAAAAAAATAGAAATTAAAAGAATTAGGATTAATTCGACATATAAATTAAATGAAATTAAATATTTAAGCATGAAATTGTAAAACACAAATCCATTAAAAATCTATCAATTAAAAGAATTAGAATTAAATTTGACATAAAAATTGAATGAAAATAAATGCTCGGTGGTGGAGTTGGAAAAACATATCAATCAAGAAAATGATTTCAAAACAAAACAAATAACAATTAAAAGAATGAGATCCAGATTTGAAAACAAATCAAATCAAATGACCAATAATGAAATCAAAAATAAAATCCAATTAGAAATAATCAATGTAAATAAAACAATTACAAATAAAAAAAAGAGAGACTAAATCAAAAGAAAAAATAAATTGAAAGGCATGATTTTTTGCATGATCAACACGTAATTCAAGGAAAAAAAGATAAGGAAAAGAAATAAAGGAAAAAAATAATTTCAGGCCAAACCACCATACACACGTCACCTGATGAGGAAGAAGACGCCAAGACAAATCAAATGATGTGGTAGAATCACTGTTACAACCATTGGAGCCAGCCACACGTGCCGTTAGAAGGCGACGGAACAACTGAAGCATACGAGGCAAGCACCAGCAATTTTTTTGTTTTTTCTTATATGTACAAAACTGAAAATGTCCTTAAGACTAAACATCAATAACAAACAAATCACAATGAAATTACAACCAAACCCCTGAAACCAAGATTGAAAAATTTAAATGGTAAGAGTATTGCAATAATTATATTGTTCTATTAGATATTAAGATACAAAAACAATCATGTGCAAAAGAAATTAAATTATTTTACCATGCATTAAAAAATATAATTATTAAAATAATTCTGCATGATTCTTAAAAAAATATTTATATCATGATAAATCAAGAGAAAAAATATTAATTATATTATTGCAATGAATGATAACATGGATCTTGGGTCACAGTAACATCGCTAGAGGAATGGATTTTTTTGGATGACGAGACTTATGCTATGTATTGAAAGGTTCAGAGCTCACGTTTCATGGGCAGCTAGGAAGCCGAGTAAGTAGATAATCTCAGGCTTCCAAAAGCCTCGGGCTATAAATTCCACAGCCCATGTAATCAGCAAATGAACACTAGCAAGATAGATAGATTATTAGGTGAATATTTGTCAAACTTTTGCATTAAGATTTTTAATTGTCTAGCCGATAGTAACGTCTCTCCTACTCGAATTAATTCTCGTTGGTGAACCAACAAGTCCTTGAAAATGCACCACCACCCTTCGCTGTCAACAGGAATATACTGGTTATTTTACGGGTCTTTTCTTGACGATACACGTGACCTACTCCTGTCATTATTGGTAATATTTTTTGATATAATAAGTTTATTTTGTGAATTTTTTTATATAATTAATATCATGTATTTTTAAAATCTTATTATTTACTCTTTTTTTTTTCCATCTCTCATACTTTTTTATTTATTAAACCAGGGTATCTCAGACAGGCGCTAGCCCAGACTAATCTCTCAGCTTGGATGACAAGGCCTCCTCAAGCATCTTTCTGCGGACGAAGAAGAGAGTCAAACCCCCAACCTCGTAAGCTACGAGAGCATGTTTACCGCTCCGCCGGGACCTCTTGGGTAATTTGAACCATTTATTTTTTAGAAAGTCATAATTTTCACTTATAATTTTTACGGAGATGTGTTATTTTTATTTATTTTTTTACATAGTTTGCTTATTTTTATTTAAAGTGTGCTATTTTTTTTTTAAATAATTCCATAAATTTTAACCCAATATTTAAATTTCCTTTTTACCTTTGTTGTTGCTAACGTGAATTATGACTAATCATCATTAATCTTGTTATATCTAGTTGTCATTAATCGTATAATCTAAGAGATTAGTGGTTAAGACTTAAGACACAAGACATCCACACAGCTGAAGATGCTGAGACCCCAACCCAAGCAAGCAAACAAGCAGTCAGTATCACTTTGCACCATGGATCTGATCTCCATTGTTAACCAGAGGGCGTGGTTAGTTTTTAACTGGAGTTAATATTGCAAGCAGCCCTCTGGTGTTTGATTGGTTGGCGGAATACCTGGGCCATACGTCCTCGAGCTTTACCTCACGTGGCTTGCTAGCTAATTCATGCGACAGTTTTGTCTATTTCATTCGAACAATAGTCACACGCGCCTTTTCAAGGAGTCATTGTAGGACTAGGAAAATATCATTTTCTTTTTCTTCCTTTTTTTAACCAAAAAAACAAATCCAAAAACAATGAGAAAATCTAAGGTGATTAAGTTATAACTACTGATATTTATTTAATAGAAAAAATAAATATCAGAATGCAGAAACATTTGAGGGAATAAAAAAAAAGTATTTTTTGAGCATGTAAAAATATGATTTTTTCTTTTCCGTGTATATTATCTATCATTTGATCATTATAAATAGATTTTATGTTTTAAAAAAATGTGATCAACTTATAATGTAAATTAAATAAAATTCAAGTTAATTTAATTGATAAAATTTATTTATGCTATTTTATTATTTTCATAGATGTTAATTAAATAAATTAAAAGAAAGAAGAAATAAATATGATAAATAGTTTAATCATTAACTATAAATTTATAAAAAACCAGTAATATAGAATTAATCTAAATTAGAATGTATGAATATTCAATTTATAAACTTTTTTTTTGTAACGAATAAATGAATTAAGAAGTTAAAACCTGTCCTGCCTTCCATTTGATATTCCAATTGTCAATCTTATATTAATTTTAATATGACTTTTTTTTTTTATAAACATTCTGCTCAACCCACAGATAATTTGAATGTAATAAATCTTTCAACACATACCAGTGACAGTTTCCTACACGCGCTTCAGGGGCCGGTTTTTTTCATTATTTTATTTTCTTTATCATGTAAAAAATAATAATTAGATTGGTCGATAGCATTGATTGCAATAAAATATCTCAGCTGATTTTTATTCTAGATTTACAAGATGACCATTTTGCCTGAATTGACCATTTTGTCTGAACTGATGGCTGAGGCCTGCATTTAATTTCTCGCGGGATGACCCATGTGCCCTCCTCCATGATGCCATTTCTCGCGGAATGACCCGGATATTACAATCCCATTTGACTTATAGGTTTTTTTTTTAAAAAAAAACAATTAATAAGTAATTCTATATGAAATACATATGGTATAAATTTAAAAGGTTACATATCATTTAATATAAAATAAATATTTTTAGTATGCTACAATTTTTACAAGTCATTATATATCTTAAAATCACAATAATAAAATATAATAAGATACTATTTAAATATTTTAAAGTTTAAATATTTATAAATACAATACAATGCTACAATAATTAATCAAATAATATTGTTACCTCACAACATAATAATAACACCATCCGACGGCTCCGAACAAATATTCAAAAAACAGGAGGGAACCAATATATACCGTCCGATCTCACTCCCTGTCCCTCACCCCCACTCTTCAGATAACCATATATCTTCTCTCCAGAGCTCTCATATCTCCCCACTCCCTCTCACGGACTCGAATTTTATCCCTCTCTCTAAACACCTCAAGGTAAACATCTCTTTCTCTCCAGATGTCATGTTTTTCTGAGTCACATTGCCGTTAATTATTACTCACTAGATATATCAATTGTGTATCATTTATGCTTAATTTTATTGCGATGTTTTTTTTTTGCGTTTTTTTTCGATTTTTCTGGTTAAATTGTTGATCTTCTACGCTCTTAATCGATTAGATCTCTAAATCTTCAAAATTATGTATAATTCGCTGTTTTTTTTTTTTACCGCATTTGCTGCAACGCTCTCACCAGGTAGCGATTTGATTGATTTATCCATTTCTTCTGATTTTTTAAAGTTTATTATAGTTACTGAATTGAGTTTATAGTAACGATTTTATTCAATTTTTGAAATTAAATTATTTATAGTTAATTTATTTAGATTTGATTATTTTTCTCACTAAATTTATTTCTAATTTGCAATTTTTTTAGATCTTATCAGTCCCGCGCAACATTTTAGTTGATATTATGATTTGTTAAATTATATTGCTAATTTATGCGTTTTTTTTTTATTAAATGAGAATCTGTTAGAGTATTATATCTGTTAGATTTTTTTTTTTTGTTATCATGTGAAATTAATATTATCGTGAATTCTGTTTGCTTAAATCTTGGAGGATAATTTCGATAGATGTGTCAGATAATTACTCTTATTAAAGCTCGATTTTTTTGAAGTTTAAATTACTTTCCGTAGTTGTTAATTGCTGATTAAATGATTTGTTCTTTGTGAAATTTTGGGTTTTGATTGATTGGGGTCCTGTTTTTTGCTGAAGCAGCAAAAATGAGAGAGATCCTTCACGTACAGGGTGGTCAGTGCGGTAACCAGATTGGTTCAAAGTTCTGGGAAGTTGTTTGTGATGAGCATGGAATAGACCCGACAGGAAGGTACATTGGTTCATCAGATCTGCAGTTGGAGCGTGTGAATGTGTACTACAATGAGGCTTCGTGTGGGAGGTTTGTTCCTCGTGCAGTGCTCATGGACTTGGAGCCTGGTACTATGGACAGTGTTCGTACTGGTCCTTATGGGCAGATTTTCAGGCCTGATAACTTTGTATTTGGACAATCTGGTGCTGGAAACAACTGGGCGAAGGGGCATTATACTGAGGGAGCGGAGCTTATTGATTCTGTTCTTGATGTTGTAAGGAAGGAGGCAGAGAATTGTGACTGTCTCCAAGGTTTGCCGTAACTCTTTTTTTTTTTTTTTCCATTTGTTTCCTTGATATTTTGTAAAATGGGTGTGGTGAACCTTTTGTTATTTATGCAGGTTTCCAAGTGTGCCACTCACTGGGTGGTGGAACTGGATCAGGAATGGGTACCTTGCTCATCTCGAAAATCCGTGAGGAGTACCCTGATAGGATGATGCTGACATTCTCTGTGTTTCCCTCCCCAAAGGTTTCAGATACAGTGGTTGAGCCATACAATGCCACACTTTCTGTACATCAGCTTGTTGAGAATGCTGATGAGTGCATGGTTCTGGATAACGAGGCTTTATATGATATTTGCTTCAGGACTCTTAAATTGACTACTCCCAGCTGTAAGTAAATATGAAATGGCTTTAGTTGCATCTCCAATCACTTCAAGTTCTGTGTGCATCTTGTTTATGTTAGCTGCTGTTCTTCAAGTTGGACTGGTTTAGATTCCCTTTGCTTGTTTAGTGATTGTGGATTTGCTTGATTCGACGCATTCCTTGTCACTTTTCTTTTGTTCAATTGATCATGTGATACTTAATTTGGTTGCTGGTTTTTTTGCAATGTAAAATTGTTGCTCGTTTATTTGGGTTATGGAGCTAGCTTAACAGTATGCAAATATTGGAGCATTCTGTGATTTAAGTGGAAGATGACCGCCAGTGGCATCTTCACTTTTAGTAATTTGTTTGTTGCTAATGAAATAACATGCTTTAGATCTGCTAGATATTCACCTTTTTTCTTTATGTTCAGAGCATTTGTGATAATTTAAATAGGTTAGAGCAATTTGAAAGACAATTGCTGGCTAGTCATTGTTTAGAGCATTAAATAATGACAGTTTTGAAATGCAATTTGCTGGTAAGTTATCGTGTTGCAATCTTTTACATGTTGAACTTAATGAATGTAAAATAGCGAGTAGATTCTGAATTTCTTACTTTGGATTTCTTTTATCTCCATTATTAGTGACCATTATGTACTGTTGCAATTGCTATTTTGTTGCTTGATGGCTGTGTTAAACATAAGCTCATTTGGGTCATTATTCCTTTACAGTCGGTGATCTTAACCACTTGATTTCTGCAACCATGAGTGGTGTCACTTGCTGCCTGAGGTTCCCTGGTCAGCTCAACTCTGACCTCCGAAAGCTTGCTGTGAATCTCATCCCCTTCCCTCGTCTCCACTTCTTCATGGTTGGTTTTGCTCCTCTGACCTCCCGTGGATCCCAGCAATATCGTGCCCTCACTGTTCCTGAACTGACCCAGCAAATGTGGGATGCCAAGAACATGATGTGTGCTGCTGACCCAAGGCATGGTCGCTACCTTACTGCCTCTGCCATGTTCCGTGGCAAGATGAGCACCAAGGAAGTAGACGAGCAGATGATCAATGTCCAAAACAAGAACTCATCATACTTTGTTGAGTGGATTCCACACAACGTGAAATCCAGTGTCTGTGACATCCCACCAAGGGGACTTGCCATGGCATCCACCTTCATTGGAAACTCCACCTCCATCCAGGAAATGTTCAGGAGAGTCAGTGAGCAATTCACTGCCATGTTCAGGAGAAAAGCTTTCTTGCATTGGTACACTGGTGAAGGAATGGACGAAATGGAATTCACAGAAGCGGAGAGTAACATGAATGATCTTGTGTCCGAGTATCAGCAGTATCAAGATGCCACTGCTGATGAGGAGGGTGAGTACGAAGACGAGGAAGATGGCCAGTACGCTGAGCAGATGTGAGATGTTTAATTTTGCACAGTAATGTCGACAGGTATATGTTTGCTCCATTATATATATTATTGCGGAATCCTATATTTGCTACATTCTATTTTGTATTTTGGGTGCATGAACTTAACTAGGAGACTAAGAAAACCACCCGTTTTCTTTCTTATAGTTAAAATATTTGAAGATTGTTGATGATGAAGTGGGGGTAAGCTTGCTTGTAGTTATGTAGTTAAAAATCTGTTTCTGTCGTGGATTTGTTTTCATTTCATTGTAATATATAGTAATCATCGTTGCATATTTCAGTTGATTTTACTATCATTTTCATGTTGATTTCAATTCTCTCTCCGTCCTTCTGCCCCCCAAATTCTCTGGTTGTTCTTGGCTTGTTAAAAAATTGCTATGGCCTTCGCTAATGAAATTTTGAGCTCCTTTGGTCGTGTTACACTGTGATGGTGTTTGTTTTCGTGGTTGGATTGTGTTTATGACTTTTATTATTATTATTATTTGTTTTAAATTATTATTATTGTTATTATTATTTCTTTTGTGTGTTTTTGAATTGGTGTGCTGTGTAAAAAATAAATTAAAGTATTTTCTTAAAAAGAGTTGTCTCCACCATTACTATATATATTGGATGGAAGTTAAAGGGTTATTTGGCTACTTTTGTCAAGTTTCTTGGAAAGAGTGTCTCACCCCACTGGTAATTTCTACCTCCCCACTAACCTGTTAACTTTTTTGTTGAAGGTGGTTCAAGTTATGGTGAATACTCTTCGTGCTTGATTAAACATATTTAGATGGCAATAATATAAGATAACTTAGTTAAATTAACTAAAACATGATTTGAAATATGAGATGAAAGAACTGTAGAAAGAAAAGTAAGTTCAAGGTTTAGATGAAAACAAAAATAATTTAAAAAACATAATCAGTCAATTCACGGTATTTTCATTAAAGGACCTGGTTAAAAAAAATAGAGATTGAATTAAAAAATACATAAAAATATTTTAAATCAATTTAAGTTAATTTTATCAACCTGCATATAATATAAAAATAAAAAAAATTAAGTTAACTGAGTTAAATTAACTAACCTACAACTTGAGACTTGGATAAAAAAAATTAGACTTAAAAAAAACCTAGGTTAAATAAAAAACAAATATTGTAAAAAAAAATACAAGCTTTAACTTGACCAATCTACTTCCAAAATAACAAAATAAAAAGAGAAATAAAAAAAAAAATTGTAAAGCCAAATAACTTAATAAAAAAAAAATGCAACAAAAAATAAAGCAATAAATAATTGAGTTAAGGAAGATTATTTTTTAAGGATATTTAAATAATTGAGTTATACTAAAAAAGATAAAAAACTTGAAAAGCTTTTAAAACCAAGAAAAAGTTTTTTTTCTTAGGATTATTTAGTAATTACATTGTAAACAAAAATAAAAATACCGCCTAACCTTTTTTTTATTATAATTATTAATAGGTTCTATTAAAAAGACTTTTCTACTCCTAAACGTAAGCAAATACACATTGAATATCCAATCTTTTTAGTATAGAGTATAATATAATAATGGGTCTCCAGGTGCACGTACCATTTTGTTGTAGGTCCTTGGAGTTTTTCCATGAGAGTATGGGCTGGGTTATCTGGGCCCCGACTCCCATTTGGTTACATTAGGCCCATTTATTTATTTTTGCTGGCTCGTGATTTCAATTTCCCCATGACAAGAGGTTTCCTTCCTTGAGCATTCAGCAATTAATGGAGGACCTTAGACTACAAGCTATTGCTATGGAATTCAACTAGTTTAAAGGCCTCAGCGTACCAAAATCTTTTTAACATAAAAAATCAAAAAATTATTTGATATTATTATTAAACTTATTTTCATGAATTAATTTTAAAATCTTTCACCTTAATTTTTTATCCAATCTAAATTTAAAATTAATCTACATGAGAGTTACTTTAACATAACTAAGTCAATTTGAAAGTTTTCAAAACAGCTTGAACGACTGGTAAAAATATGGTTTGATTTGTTTTTTTAAATATTCAAAATGATGTATTTTTTTTAAATATTAAGAAAATAATGTATTGAATGGATCCGAGTTTTATAACTTAAACTGTCAAATCCACTATCCGGGTGATAAAATCCGCTGAATTTAAGATTTTTTTTAAAATATTTTTTACTTAATTATACCATAACAAAAATAAACTTTTGTATAATCAAGCATAACCAAGCAAAATCAAATTTTATGATGTTTATTTCAAATTTTATGATGTTTATTTGAAATTAAGATAACTTAATAGAAACAATTTATAAATATAAAATCAATATGAAATAAATATAAATATTAAAGAATAATAGTTAAAAAAAAGATCACCTTCTTCGATATCCATATCAACAGTGAAGTTGGGTTAAAGAAATCGAAGTTCTTTATTGCGTAAGGTTACTGCATGGAATATTTTATGTCCATTTTTGTTGTTTTAAACGAGTAAAAACTTTATCCTTTTTGTATGTCTTTTGCCGGATATTTAAGATCAATATATTATTTCATAAATTCGATTGATTTGATGCATGAACTTACACGCCCACCTTGCTTTAATGGGGTTCACATTCATCGTGGCACCCTCAGTTTTATAGTGGCTCTGTGACGGAAGTCCAGGCCTTGGATTTGGCTGCCACATCAATGTCCATTCTGTAACTTAAATTTCTCCTTTCTGAAAGGGAAATGACTTCTTCAGCATACTGTATGGTGCGGTAAAGTGGACTGTACAGGCAGAAAAGAAGAAGAAAAGAAAAAGTAAATGGAATAATCGAGGAAGTTTGACTCCGAGCATTTCAGTGCGGCACTCTTGTTTTTCAATGATTTTAATATACTGATATTAAAATAAAAAAATACTATGCGTTATATGATCAGATACGCAACCTTAACCTTATCCATATATTTTTTTTAAAGAAATCAAATGCCATGAACTCAGCTGAGTTCAGCCCAACCCAATTATGAACTCAGATGAAGAGCGTCTTGAGAGCTACATGAGCAGTTAAACACATCAATTACTATTACATTTAAACAGGGTATATATAATATTGTAGAGTTTGCTCTCAGTTTGGTTAGAAACAATGAGCTGTCGAAGTACACAAGAATATGACCTCTTTAAGTTGCTATCAATGGAGTCTTGATTTCACTATCAGCATGATGGTGGAAAACTTTAATAAAAATCTTGTCATTGAACCGTAAACAAGACTCGGAAAGGGACTGATTTGAACTGCCAGTAAACCCAATACCATTCCCTCCCTCCCTCTCTCTTCTTTGGCCTTGATAAGAGCTTAGTTTAAGACTTTGGGCAATTTCATAGTAGTTATCAGAAATTCAAGATTTAATATCTGATTGAAGTCGTATTTTAAATTTTGAATCAGAAATTTTTTTTATTTTCGTAATAATAATTGACCTAATCAAACCTGGTCCAAACTTAATTAGATCAACTATAAAAAAAAAATTAAAAATATAAAAAGTTATCATTTTTATAATAATAATTGACCCACAATGATTTTGATGACCCATGAGCTGATTCAATTATATATCCAAATCCCTTTCCTAGTTGGTGCCATCTTAGTGCCAAGATTATTTTTCTGACTTGTGGCCATATAATGGTAGTTAGGTTGGTTCATATTAACCCCCAAGAACCGAGGAGAGCCACGAAATGGAACTCCATAGAATCGTGGAAGGTGAGATTACTTCGTCTTTAATCAAGACGACTATATAACCACACATTTCAATATCTTGCTTGGTCACAAATCAACACCACTTATGGATTACCTAATGTGAGAACACAAGCCTTTCAAGGTTTTAATCCCAAGCTATAAACATACGACAAGTTTCTTGTTAAGGAAAAAACTTGCTATGAATGGAAATCTGGGAGTGAATTGCCAATAACCATGGAGCTCCATACTAGTGGACATTGATGTTTAAGATGAAACTAGTTTTTTTGTTTAGTTCATGAAATTTAAAGCCTTGATTTTGACAATATTGTCCTAAGCTATGGATCATGAAGATGCCCTTTGTTTTTTTTTATGTATTTATTAATTTTTTTATTAACATAGATATTCAGATCAAGTTGCGTATAATTTAACTAATTATTAAAAATAAAAAGAGTTATTTTGATGAGCTGCCAACCATTCTTCACGAGTGAGAGTTTATTAAAACATAATCAAATGCCTAACTTGCAATATAAACTTGAGAAACAACACATGTAAATTTCTACCTAATTTTAGATGATTAAAACGGTATTACTTGTGTGATTAGAAGAGGAAATTAACCATGTGATTAGGTGGTGCCTTTTGGTTTTAATTATCCTTAAGCTTAGGTGGCCAAGGATAAGGCCATACATCAATCCCTTATCCAAGGCCATATAATTTTTTATGATCAAGGCAAGTGCTAGCTAGAAATTAGGTCAAGCTACTGAAATCTGTTGCCCTCATTCATCACCAAAATGGAATGGAAAGAGACTTTCTTTCTCCGTAGGGACAATGGCATGCATTGCAACGCCATTCTTTTTTAGTTTTGACCATTTTTTTTTGTTTTCCAATGGGAAAAGAAGTACCATGGCTTTACACATGGCTGCCATCCAGTTGTTGGGGGAGACAGGGAGGAGATTATTGGGATTTTGAAAACCTATTTTAATAATTGTGGCCCTTTGATCGACAATTTAAAGAAGAAATAATTAGTTAGGGTTTGTTCTTTTGTCGAGATAATTCTTAAATTCAAGGGCTCAACGAGGAAAAGAATAGGCCAGCAAATCTTATGGTGCCCCCAAACTGGGTCTCCTTAGATTTCTGAAAATATAGAGATGGAAAAGGAGTATTAATTTCAAGCTTATCCCCATCCTTTTTTTTTTATTATTTTATTCTCACCTAACCTCATCTTGACTTTTTATTACCATTTCAAAAATATTAATTATATTTGGAAAATATTGATTCAATTGGGATTTTTTATATAGTTAGATATAATAAATCTCAAAAGAGATATTGATAGACAGAAAAAAAAAAGAGAGTAAATAGCACATGAAAATTATCTAATTTTCCCTTTTTTTTTTGGAACAATTAAGATTTTTATTCATTTTTAATTTTTCTTTTTAAATTATACTCCTACTTGACTTTTTATATTATCAGTTTGTTTTTTTTAAAAAAACTTTTGTTAAATTAGAAAAAAGACATTATCTTTTCCTTAATAAAACCCATAGAAATGTACTTGAAGTAGTCACATGCAGGAATTTGAACTTGACCAATTATCCAACCAATTAAGAAACAGAAAATCTTACTCTATTTGAAGACAAGAGCCAACGTCTACCAAGATTTGATCATCCCTTGAACAACAGAAAATCTAACCCTAAAAATACTGATCCAAGAAAGTTGAAAAGGGGACAGGATCACCGAGAGAGAGGGAGCAAGATCAGTTTTTAGGGTTTTTATGTGCATTTTATGGGAAATGTTGCGTTGAGCCAGCATGGACAATTGCCCTGCCAAGAACCTGACTTTGCCCCCTCTTTTGCACAAGTTTTTTAGAAAAATTAAAACAGTAGTTTGGATTTCCATCTGTTTTAAACTAAAAATGCTGTAGTTGATTGACCCTTTCTTTCCTGCTATAACAGGGCTTGTTTTTAATTTTTAATCGGATTATGGACTCTAGGGAAAAGAAGGGAGAAAAAACTAATAATTCCTTGTTTATCATGTAGTTGAAGCAAGGAATTTTCGTGTGGAAAGTGGGCTAGAGCTAACCCTTAAAGGTAGGTGAAAAACGTGAGCAATGTGCGTCAAATGATTAGGACACACAGAGATAGCTTCAGTTTTAAGAGTTTAACAAGACAGGAAACTCCAATAAAAAAAAAGGAACAAGAAGTGTTGTTAGTTAAAGCTTTGGTCTAAAGCCTTGTTCGTTTACAAAGTCAAAAAGGAAAAAGAAAGATGGAAGTCCTCAAACAGCAAGAGGCAATTGTATTTAGACCTCATTACTATTAGCCTATCTTTCTTGCCATTCCATTTGCCTGTCCTCAGGGTGCAATATAAGCAACAACAACTCTTGCTAGCTTCGACAAAGATTGTGTTTAGCAGTGCCGTGCAACGGAAATAATACACTGTTTTATCGAACAGGTCGACTCTGATTGTATTCATCGTTGAAAAAAATAATCGATGAAATTTCCCAACAGAATATTATATTTACATTTCTATAATGGGATTTATCAAATATGATTTTTTTTCTCTTACTCTTGAATTTTTTTTTTTGGAAGTAGTAAAACTTAAAGGTTGTTGTCTAGTTTTGATGGCCTGGACAGGTACCTAGATTTCTAGCTAGACCAGCCCCAGGTCTAGAGAGAAGGCCACGAAAGGGCAAAGTAGCAGAGGCAGACAAAAGTACAAGGGAAATGCCAGAAAAGAAGGTATGTATGTGGCGCAGAATACTACCTATCTTTTCATATATTACTGCCTCTGTTCGTGGGGCCATTGTTAGAATGATGGGACTTTCGAGTAGGATGCCATGTCTTATGTCAGCTTCACACTCCAAATTCATCTCCAAAATCCAAAAATGCCTACAAATTCGAGAGAGTTAAATTCGAGAGAGTTGAATTGGAATGGTCATTTAGGTTGTTTTTTAAAGTATTAAAACATTGTTTTTTTATATATTTTAAAAATTATTTTGATATTAATTTATTAAAATGATCTAAAAATATTAAAAATATATTAATTTAAAGTAAAGAAATAAAAATTTTTTAATTTTTTTTAAAATATTTTTAAAATGAAAAAATAAACATGATAAAAGAGAAATGAAAATAGTATGATCACTTGTTAATCTATTTTTTTTTTTTAAAATTGTTGATTCTTATACTACTGGATTAATCTAATCATACTGATCATTTGAGTTTTATCATATTAATAGTAAAATCTATTTAATTTAAAACCCATCCAAGTCAGTCTCTAATTTATTAAATAAATCTATTAAAACAAGTCGAGTTTAATAATTATGCTCCTCGTGTTTTTGAATTAATTTAGTCATGAATTAATTAAATTTGGCTAAATTAATATTAAAATTTATTTAACTTAAAACTCGATCCAAATCCTGAATTTATGAAATAAATCCGTCAAGACAAGTTGAGTTTAATAATTGTGCTCCCCATGCTCTTGAAAAAGAAACCCCCCATACCATCTTTCTCCCAACAACCTCCTCTTCAAGCTGACTACAGGGGATGGCCGGACAATGAAGAAATGGAGTGGTTAAATTGTCAGGGCATAGAAGTACGAGTGAAAGTGTCTCTATTCAGATGAACAATTTATGAATATCATTCACAGTTCTTCTTCTAACAGTCAATGAATTTTCAAATTAAAACCTTATTTTCAAACATTTGTGAATTTTGTTTTTCATAGCATGGAGAGTAGAATTTCTTATTGCTTGATCTATCACCATGAAATCTCCTGTATTATTAATAATGATGGATATTTTTTTAGGTTAGAGATCTGTGATTGCTAATATAATTGTAACTGTAAGCTTATAAAGTCGTTAGCTTTAGGGTCAATGGGATTAGTCGAGTTACGCGCAAGCTGCCTCGAACACCCAAGTTACGCAAAAATAAATAAATAAATAATGATGAATATTTTTTTCTTTTAGGGTTACTTCAAATGAATTGAAAGATTATACTATGAAGGATTAATATTTTTTTATGATTTTTTTTTATCTGCTTGGGATTGTTTCTGCTATAATACTTAATTCTTATTTATGTACAATAAAATAGATAAGTTCTGTAAATTACTCTGCGAATGATTTTTTTAATAATAGAATGAATACTTATTTTGTTCTCATCTTAATGACTTGTACAAAATTAAATCCACTCCTTTTAGAATCCTTTTTTCTTCTTCTTTTTGTATCTGAAAAATGATGAGATCAAATCTAAGTGAATATAAAAAAGGCACCCTTTTTTATTTACATATCACAAGTGGGTTGTTGTTATCCATTTTGAGACCCCACATAAAAAAAATCAGAAAAAAATGAAAATACAAAAAAAAATGAAAAAATATTGGAAGAAAATCAAGAAAATATATAACTAGGAAGAATATACCAAAACGCTCAGGAAATTACCGAAGAATGGTTGAGCAAGATCAAAATATATAAGATTGAAAAATTTGACAGTGTATTTTCAACCGATAAAGGCTCTATTAGCAAAGAAAAATTTAATTTAAGGAAAAATCAAAGTTAAATGTTCAAGGACTCAATTGGAATTTTTCAAGGTTTAATTGAATTTATTGAGTGCTTCATTGCAAGAAAAATTAATTTTTGAAGTCAATTTAAGCTTTAATTGGAAGAATTTAAAGTGTGGGGGTCGAATTATAATTTTTAAGAGTTAATTTGGTCAAATCAGAGGCTTAATTGTATAAATATTGAAGTTTGATGGGCAATTAGGGACTTGATTGAAGAAATCCAAAATCAAGGGCCAAACTAGAAAATACACGTGAATATAGGGGCTAAAATCGGTCAAATCAAGGGCCAAATTGAAGAGATTAAAAGTTTATTGATCAATCGAGGGTCAAAATACATAAATTAGAACTAATGACTAAAATGAAAAAAGGTGGTCAACATAGCGGTTGACAATTGGTTTGACATGAGTGAAATTACATAAAATTAAAAGTTTTGGGCAATTATAGGTGCAATTAAAAACAATTGGAAGAACAAGGAATTAATTAAAACTTGCCAAATTCCAAATTAAAAACCCTCAATGACAAGTCGTTTAGATTTAATGAAGAGAAGGTAAGTGACACGTCGTTCGGTTGACTGACCTCTGTTTTGATAGTTTTGGCTGATTGAGTTGACAACTTCGAACGAATGAATGTTGAGCTACAACCTCTAAATTGAGTAAGGTTGGATCCAAATAAAAAGTGTGCATCCCCCTACCAACTTCAGGCGGTCTCAGGCGATGATGACGTCATAATTTCTCCAACAAGGCCTTGAAAATAGGCAACTTAGTTAGCCATGACTAAAACATAATTGTGCAAGAACTGGCCTTTTTTTCATGTGTTCACACACGAAGGTTTTTTAATGGATTTTTATCAAGAGTTGACAACACTTCCCTCAAAATTAAAAGGTTATAAATTGATTCAAAATCTCCTAAAACCCTAGCCAAACCTTATAAATACCTCATCATGATCTAAAGAGAGAAGGGGGAATAAAAAAAAAGAAGATAAGATAAGAAAAGGAAGAGAAATATCATTAAGAAATGTAAGTGTAGAGGTCCAAAAGTCTAAACAAAAGTTTTCTTAAACTTTGCAAGTTTGTAAAATGCAAAATTTTTCAAAGGAAAGCCAAGAAAGAGTAGTTTTCTAGGTATACCTTACTAATCCAAAAATATGTTTTTTGTGGCATGCTTTTGTTGTTTTTTATTTGTTTTGTTTTATATTTATATTTACAAATATAGAAAAGAGGTTTAAAATGCTTAACAAGTGATGTTGCATTCACTTTTTTAGTTTTTGTTTAACTTAAGTTATGTATGTTAAAGTAAGGGTGTTTATCCTAGGTTTGCTAGGCCTGTTCATGCACAAAATAGATTTAAAAATTCAATTTTGAATTTATGTTGCTTGAACAATTTGAGATGTTTTAGGTTTGTATTTTTTTGATTTACTACCTCATGCTTGATTTTGATGTTTTAATTTTTTTTGTTAGTTTTTTGAATTTAAACAAGTTTATGTATGATATTGTGACTTGAGTTTATTTTAGGTTGTTTTATTTCAAGAAAAAAAGGGTCTTTACTATACAGAGCCTAAAAAAATAATAATTTTTTTTCTTGAATATGACAAAAAATCCTAAAATTATTTAAGCATTTTTTTCAAAGAAAATTTAAAACACTTTAACATGTTTTGTTTTAAGAAATGTTGCATGCATTTTGCAACAATTTTATAAAATTTCAAAGGATTTTGACTTATATTTAAAAATTATTTTTGGTAAGACAATATTATTAACTTTTAATATAATGATAAAAAGCCAAAAAGGGGTTAGCATCCAAAATATTATTAGGGATAATAATTATATTATTCTTTTAATTTAAGTATAAAAAAAATACTAAAAGGGGTTAATATTCAAAATATTATTAGAGATGATAATTTTATTACTCACTTTAATATAAGGATAAAAAAATTATATGAGGTTAATATCCAAAATATTATTGTGAATAATAAAATTCATTCACTTCTAATATAAGGATAAAATTTGCAAGGAATCTTATCTGAAATATTATTTAGAATAACGCAGTAGCAAAAATTCCAGTTTTATCCTAAAAGAAACCTCAATGATAATTGATGATATTTTACTTTCTGAGATCGAGTTCTTGACCTAGAAAACCAGAGTTTGTTCATCGTAGCAAACCCGTCATAGTAGGACGGTAGAAATAGACATCGTCAGACCATAATAAACAATAAAAAACAATGCAACTTACCTCAAGGAAGGCATATTAGGAGTGTTAATAACTTTTCTTTACACAACCAATAACTTGCCTAGAATCTATGAACAAACTAATTAGGGTTTCTAATAACCGTATTACTAAGTAGTAACTCTCCAACCAACCAAAAAACTTCTAGACACTATCCGAGAAGGGTTAGTCACAACGTCAAGCTCTTGCGACGAGGGTGCAACACGAGTGATGCTTTTAGAATATTTCTTAACGCTTTGTTTGGTAATGTAGTTCAATACATTTTTCAAATTACTTTTTGTATGAAAAAATATTAAATTTGTTTTCTTTTATAATTTTAATGTAATGATATAAAAATATATATTTAATTAATATTTTTATAAAAACGCACACTCCAAGAGTTATTTAATACTTCCAATCAATCATAATATTTCCTTTTTTTCAAGATTTATTATAAACACTTAAAGATATTATAGTATAAAATAACACCTGTTTAGTATCTTTAATAAATGTCATTCATTTTTAACACAAATCAACAAAAAATAAAATTTAATAAATACACTTAAATAACATTGAATCATTCACCTATTTATAGCACCAGTTAGATACAATGCATTTGTCACATTGGCATTGATAGTCCTCATACAAAATGCATCGCATCGCATTGAATTTTATTTTATTTTTACATTAATTGTAGTTTAACATCACTATCATGGTGAATACAACCCAAAATACATCCTCCTCAACTGTTTTTTAATTGATCAAAATTAGTACCAAATGCCAATTCATGAAGAAGAAAAAAAATCCCATAAAATATCAACTAGAAGAATTATATACTTTGAAGATTAAATGATCACATATTCTTTACAGATAAAATTGTGGGAAAGTTCAGATTCTTGGTGAATAAAAATATAAAATATAGAAGAAAAGAAAGGTAGGGATTTCATGATGAGAAGAAAGTGGGGATATTCTTTAGCAGAAAGATGCTGTGCTGTGGGATAATGTGAGCTCAAATGGGGACCATCGTGGCCTCATTACCTATCAACAATCATCCTTTCCCCTGTCTTTCTTTTCTCTATGCAATCAACCATTCATTACCTTTAGCTTTTGCGAATTGCAAAGATGAATCGGTGAGACCTCTCTGCTCAAAAGTTTTGAGTCTTTCCTTCAATAAAAGGTTTCAAGACAACAGTCATACTTTAGAAATTGAGAAGACAATGTTTCTCTTGTCACATGCGCCTAGTGATTTTGGACAGGAATCATTCAGACATGTAACATGTAGCAATTTTTATATGTTGTCTCTGTAATGTAATAGTCATTGTCAAGGAATTTTGGTGTTCTTGGAATTGGTGCTAAATTTCTGGTCACCAGGCAACAAACCAACATTCAAACTCAAGGATTTGACCCTTTTTTTAATCTTTTTTTCCCTCAATTTTCATGGCTTTCTTCTGTTGAGCTAATCACAAAGGGGAAATTTGAATCATTAAGCTGAAAAGGTCAAGCAGTTTTATTGTTACTTGCTTGAATCAGATTACATTTAAGTGCAATTCCTACAATGGAGATTTGACCTTGTACAATGCCCTCAAGTAGTATACAGCTGGTCTTTTATGACATGCACTTATTCTGTGCAAACTCAAGTATACAATTTCAATGGTGTTAAGGCCTAATTGTGAGTTAAGATTAAAGGGAAAAAATGGTTGACAAGCGGTCAATAAAGGGGGGCAAGTATAATGTTGAGAAGCAGTCAATTGAAGTTGGCAGGTGCAAATCAAAGTTTTCTCTACAGATATGCATCCTGGTGCAAGGTCAAGAATTCAGACTGCATTACAGAACAACCCCCTACAGTCTCTATAACTGAATGTGTTAAGCATGAGATTAGAATTTCAAAAGTTTGTTTCCCTGCAATCAAGAATGGCCACTCTTCAGTATGATTGACACACAGATCTCTTATTGTTTATCTTTGTAGATCAAACAACGGCATGTCTGAGTTATTCGTGTTCTTCCGCTGACTTCCCGAGTGGAAGATACTTGGAAAGACAATGAATGTGCATTCCGCTAAACTTAAAATGTTTGCCGCCTTCCATGTGCCCAATGCCGGTTTTGGTTCCCTGATCTAATGGGTTGGTTTTTCTGAACATATCCCTGCTTAGGGAGATCATGCAGCTCCATTACCTGTATCGTTCTTTGCCTCTTGGCTGTGGAGAAAAAAAGAAAACAACTGTTAGAGATCATCTGCATCTTCGAATTTGTACAGAAATTTATATAAGAGCATGCTTGAGTTACTTCATAATATCAAAAAGCACAAATTGGGACCAGTTTCATGCATCACCACATTTCATATCTGATTTTTGTAAATTACTGAAAATCAATCCAAATAAATTACTATTAGTAACAATGATGCAGATTCAGATTTAAAGTAGAAATATATAAAAAAATCTCCATGCAAAGACACTAACCATTCTCAGCTTGTTGATACCGCTCCTGGAGTTTCCTTTTTGTGGCTTCAAGTTTCATCTGGACATCAACTTCATCTGAATCCTTCAATTTCTAGATGAACAATAGAGTGTCAGATTAAAATAGAGCGGTAGATTAAAAACTACAGCAATTCCTTTTATACTTACATCTTGCTGGCCAGTTGGAGGCTTTCTCTGGCTGGTAATCTTATCTGTTTTTCGAATTAACTGCGGTTCCTGATTCATCTTCTGCTCAACATTTTGCTTTAGAGGTCTTCCAGGTCCAGAATTGGCATTTGAAGGCTTGCTTGCCTTTACAATAGCTTCTTGCCTCCTCATCTGTTGACTCTTGTTGTCCTTGGAAAGGACATTTGCTCCATTAGGAGTGTGGTGTTTCTGTTTTGCAAAATTTTGTTTCTCCACTGATGGTCTCTGTCCACTTTCACGGTTCTTGATGAATTCCCCACCGTTTCGAGGATCTGAAACAACATCCCCCATTCATAATCATGAATCTAAGAAGTGGGGAATTCAAATAAAGAACCGAATACCAAAAGCCATCAAAGAGAGGAACAAAGGATAGCAAATTCAACTCACTTCCATCATCATCCATTCCATCAAAGAACTTCATGTAGTGCAGCAACAGGGACACACAAAATGTACAAACAGTTAGTCCCCAAACAGAATACCCTGAGTTATAATGTAAACATAAATCAAAAGATAAAAAAGAAACATACTTGTGAGAGCTCCATTGAAGTAGGTTGAGTAGCAAAGAAAGCTCCTTCATCCAAAGGAGGAGATGGAAGCCCTTCTTCTTCATCAACAACAGAGGGATTTACAGAATCGGGAGTACCTTCATCACCTAAAAATCCAAGCATAAAATCAGATGCCAGAGAGAGTTTTTTAATTGGGTTGGAAAGAATGGTAAAAGCATCTCTACCGATGACAGAGTGCTAGCAAACAAATGGGTACCTCTTATAGCATTTGCAGTACTATACCACTCGTCTACTAAAACTTTCCAGTCTCTGCAACCACATAAGAGAATTTAAATGTTATATAATTGAAAATAAACAAATAAAATTCAGTAGAGCATTCAAGAATCATAAACTAAATGACGTGCATGAATGAAGTCCAATGTCATCATTTATGGCACCTATACACCCCTATGTCTCCATCAACAAGAAGTAAACTAATTTTCTCATATATATGCTTATACCAAGGTTGAAATGGGTTAGGAAACATGCCACTGCCTGCATATACTTATTGATCAGTTGGCTTATTCATACACATATGTAAGGTGAAGAAACGAAAGGGCAGCTAGCAAACTCATCCAGCAGATTAACAAATGAAGTAGCTTATTAGGCGGAACTAGCATCTCGAAAAAGTGCCAACAGATTTCATGCTTGAATGGATGCCAAAACTCTGCCAACAGATGTTAGAATCTATGATCTAGGCAACCATAGGTATTCAATGTTTGGAGAGTGGCAATAACTCAGCAGTTCATTCTCGGTTCAGCAAAACGGGTGGAGAACTAGCAGAAATGAAAAGTCACCTCATAAACCAAGTTGAATATGATGCAGTCCTATGACATGGTCGAATTGCTAATTATTTAGCACATAGCAACAAACTACTACTACTACTACTACTTTGTTATCCATCAAGGCACAAAGAAGCTGTTGTACAACACAGGAAACAAGCACATACTCTATTAGAGTCCGTGCAAGATATCGAATCTGCTTTGATCCATGCTTCCGGAGGACATTGACAGCCTTTCCAATCTCAGTTGCCTGGTGAAAGACAAGCCCCATGAGTACAAAAACTCGAGAAAAAGAATTTGTACTGCCAGACAAAATTAATCCAATTCAAAGACTAAAAGAAAGAATGAATCAAACCTTAAGAGTATCCACAGTCAAAGCCATCAGTCGAAGCTTCCTCAAAGATTCAAGCAACACGGAATCAGACTGTCATAAGAGCAATCAAAGCACCACCAATCAGACGTCAGAAAACTCAAACACACAGAACAAAGTTTCAGTAATCTCCAACCAAGCAACAACAATTCTAAAAAATCTCCAAAGCCCATTTTAAAGGATCCATAAAACCAAATAATTTAACAATCCACTCACCCAAATAAGCTAAAAAAACTCAAATGCTGTTTAGATATAATAACATACCTCATCTTGGCTGTTATAAAGAATGTCTTTGATTCTCAAAACCTCATCAACAGTCTGAGAAACCTCTTCAATCTCATCAGTTAAAGCTTCAGCATCTCCATAACTAAAATTACAAACCAACTGATCATTCACATTCACTTCTCCATTATCAATATCATTATCTCTATTACTACTATTCACCTTGCTCCCTTTACTACCACCTCCCTCGTACTCAAACCCACCATCATCAATATCTATATCAACATCGTCATCGTCGTCGTCATCACCACCAACACCACCAGAATTATCACCATCCCTTCTCTTGCTACAGCAACCTCCATCATCACTCACACCTTCATCATGACCCGGCACCGCCAACTCAACCCGGTTACAGCCCGAACACTTTATCAATCTACAAGAAAACAAACGCTCTGCAATTCGATCTCTACGCAATTTAAACTCTTTAGGACAATCAGATGCTGCAACCAAGATTGCATGATCAATGATACCAAAAATATCAGAACTTGCTGTCCTGAAATAATTCCTCCAATAATCAAGTGACACAGATTTCATTGCAGCTCGATGACCCGAATCAAGAACCCGATTATATCAGTTTCTATACAAATTTGGCAATTCCCAGAAACAGAAAGTTAGCATTCATTAGACTTTCATAACCAAAAAAAAACAAATATCGATCTTTGGGATAAACCCAGAATTAAAAAAACAATCTTTTTTCCAAATCTGATCGATACAAGATTGAAAATCGATTGCTCACAAAAATAAATTTATTGTTTTTCCTTCTGGTGTCTGTTTTGTCTCGGTTACGTTAAAGATAGGATTTTGTGGATAAGTTGAAGATGGTGATCAAAACAGGATCCAAGTATCTAACAGAAACTAACGCGGGGTTTTGTTTTGTTTATGGTTTTTTGCTTTCTCGTTGCAAGGAGAGAAGAAAATTTTCATGAGAAAAAAAGAGTCCTGGAAAATTCGAGACTTTGTATGTAGTAGGTAATATAAGAAAATAATTTCGAAATTTTGTTTCTTTCTCTCTCCCTTTCCTTCTGTTTGGTTTCCTCCACAAAATACCAGCAGATGCTGTGTGGTACAAGGCAGAGAGAGAGCTAACAAAACAAAAACAAAAGCAAACCCACTTTCCTTGAAACTGTTCTAAGCCTTTTTCATGTTTTTATTTTTAATATTAGATAAAAAAAAACATAGAACGATAAATAAGAAAAGATAGAGAATGATTTTTATCTTTATTTTACTCTATACTTTAATTTATTTTCTTAATATTTTTTTAAAAAAGAAACTTAAGAATTTTAATCTCTCAAAATTTTCAAATCTACCCTCTTTTATTTGAGCAAAAATAATATAAAATGTAAAATCAAACAATAATTGATTGGATTTATCCTTCTATCAAGATTTTTATCAAGAATTTAAGATTTTTACTGAATAATATACATAAAAATATTTTTTTAAAATCTAAAATCATATTTTTTATGTTATTTTTAAAATTTATCAGATTTACTTGATAACTTACAAGACCATGCTCAAGCTGGTTTTATCTAGAATAATTTTTTTAGATGTGATTTTATATTTTTTAAAAAACTTTTTTTTTTATAAAGGATCATTAAAAAAAATAAAGGCAGCATAAAGAATATATAAAGGGTCATCATTCAAAGCTCTTCCTTTGTTGGAATAAAGATTGCAGAGTTTATTGACTCGGTTCCTTGCCGAGTCACCACGGCCGATAATCATCAAGTTCGAAAACGTGTCAAAAACCTTTTAGTTACCGTAAGAGTTGATAACTTAAGAAAACTCGGCGGCTCGTTTTGTGTTAGAGTGAAGAGTACACTGTCATGACTTTGAAACAGTTAGCCTGAACTCATCCGGCAGATTAACCTAAAAGTCGGATTTCAATAATAATAATAATAATAATAATAGGATGAGAATTAATTCATTATAATATAGTTAAAAATTCGAGTTAATCAATGATATGACGTGTCGAAGAAAACCTGTCAAAACTATTTCTTTTTTAAAGTTTTTTTATTAAAATAATATTATTTATTTTTTATAAAATAAAATAAAATAAATTTAACCAGATTAGTCAACTCCTTAATTATCTAAAACTGTAGTTAGATTTAAAAGATATAAAGATATTTAAAAGCATAATAGATATTTTTTATTTGAAAATATATAAAAATAATATTTTTTTATTTTTTAAAAATTTATTTTTGATATGCCTATATTATAATAATAAAAAATATTAAAATAAAAAATAAAATTTAAATAAAAATAAATAAATTTTAGTTTTTCTTATTTGGACCGTGCTTCTACACGTTGCCATGAATGAAAGGGGTGAAGGGTCAGATGTGTCGTCAGCCTATTAGATTTATGGCTGTTATTGTTTTAATTGAGCTTTTTTATCTTTAATCTGATTGGCTGGCTTTTAGATGGCTATTGACTTATGCAATGGAGGTTAGAAAATTATTATTTTTTTACTTAACTTCTCGTAATTGTTTTTTTAAAAAACTCTTATTATCGCAAGGGGAAGATGACTGTTGTTAGTTAGAGATTTGTTTTCATTAACAAGTGAGTTTGTTTCCATATTATTATCTGATTTTTAAAATATATAATTTGAAATAAACATCATCTTATTCAAGATTAGATCTGTCTGGTGAATAAATTTAATCCATTGAGAATTTCTCATTAAAATTGTTCACAAAATATCTTGATAAAATATTTTAAAAAATAATTTTTAATTCACATTATTCTTCTCATATTAGATTTATAGGAATATTTAGCATAGAATCATCATGGTATCGTATATTCCCAATTGTAAAAAAAAATGGCAACAAAGGTTAATTACCGATAGAGGTTTATGGATGGGGAAGAAAAGGAATGAATATGTCTCTTGATGGATTTTATTGCTTCGATACAATTTATATTAACTGTTATTTTTAATATAAAACATATTAAGTGAATCTTATCCATAGATTTTAGACTCGGTCTGGTCCAAGGATCGGGTTTCAGGTTTTGATCGGGTCACCAGATCGTTCAGATTAATTATTTTTATTCAAAATCAAAACGATGTCATTTTAGTAAAAAAAGTTAACGGGTTGCAACCGAATCTTACCGGGTCAGCTGAGTTGCCGGGTTACATTGAGTTTTTTTCTCTGTTTTTCCTTCAACTCGACCCGATTTCAGCCCCGGATCCCGAGTCGACCTGCCAAACCGAGTTTTAAAACTATATCCTACCTGATCATTTTAAGTGAATCATTTTTTTTATAAAAATATTAAGAATTGTATGTAGTAAGATTTATTTTTTTATAGGGTTGATGTGTTGGCACGCAAACTTTTTGAGTGAACCTGGTTATATTACCGAAAAGGTCAATTTTTTTTAAAAAAATAATAATTTGTTTTTGTTTTTTTTTTTTTTAAATAGGAGCTTTTTACTTAAAAGAAAAAAAAAAGGAGGAGGGTAAGGAGAGTGTTTTGTTTTCATGATTTAACCTATTTTTTTTATTTGAAAAGGTGTTAAATTGATATTTTAGTAGATGTATTTTTTTATGATTTTGATGTATTAATATTAAAATAAATAAATAATATTATTTTAATGTATTTTTAATTAAAAATATTTTTGTAAAAACACATTTTGTCATAATACCAAACACGTGAAGAGTTTCTTTGGCCCCTGCTTTTTAATTTCTACTTGCTCTATTTCAAAGCAGAGTGATTAAAAATATTTACTTGTTTTTAATTAAAACACTACTTGCTTTATTGCTTAATTTTAAAATACAAAAGGTGATTTTACTTAAAAATATATTAGCTTCTATTTTTTAAAAATGAGAAATTATTGTTTTGAGATAGAATGTTGTTTTTTTTCCATTCAAAAGACAAAAATAACTTCAAAAACTCCCAATAACAAAAGTATCAAATTGTGTGAAGTGTCAATTTTTCCCTACTTAGAATCCATTAAATTTTACAATTTTCCTATTTACTTAAAAAAACTCCATGTAATGTTTTAATTTTGATTTATCCAGTACATTTTCAAATAAATTAATTTAGTTTTTTTTAATAAAATCTTAAGTTTAAATTACATCCTCAATAGTCATTTTAATTTAAACAACACATAATAAATGACCAAAAAATTAAATATTCTTAATTATAATATTACATGACAGTTCATAACTATATAATTTAACACGTTGAATCTCTTAACATAACTCAAATCGAACCAAGAGAAATAAATACTCGTAAAGAAAGACAGAGGGATCTTGAAACCCAAAAATACATGGGCTACCAAGACAAAATATAACAGCTTTCAAAAATTATTATGCCGTTCCATATATAAATTTATAAAAACACAATTCATCAACTAACAAAAAAGAAAGAAAAATGTAAATATGAGTGGTGTAATTCAACTGGTCAGGTTCTATATTTATTTTTTAAAGGTTACCGGTTCGAGTCTCACAAATCTTAAGGCCATTGTAAACTTAATTTCAGAATCCATGAAATTAGTCGAGATACATATAAGGTGATTTGAATATCCATGTTAATAAAAAAAAATTGAACGAAAAGAATTTTAAAGAAGCAACATGCATGATAGGAGGAGAAGGAGGGGGAGGAAAAAAAATCTGACCCAACCTGTATTAAGCTTGATTAATGTTTTTAGTTCTCATAAATTAATTCACCAAATTTTCAATATAATTCAAAATCAGCTGATATACTTTTTTTTTAAAAAAAATTTATCTTCAATCTTCCATGATATTTCCTCACCCTCACTGATTAAAAGATATATTTATAAAACCCCACTCAAAACAAAATCAAGGTTATGAATTGAAAAAAATAATCAGGTTGATCCAAAAAAATATATAAAAAAATGAAAACAATATTATTTTAATTAAAAAATAACTAGGTTAAAAAATTCAACGAATCAATCTAGATTTTTATTTAGATTAGTCATATTCTTTTTCTTAGGATTTTTTTAACCTAGATTAATCTACATTCTAGATTGATTTACAGGCTAATTTAGGTTTTATAAATATGCATGGTGAAAGTAAAATGCATGCACATTGCTTCTCCCTTGTTTAGTACAAGTGTTGATTTATTATGTAGCTATGTCCTCGAGTACATATATAATCTCATGCATGTTCTCCTATGTCTTTTATATATGGAGAATTATTCACAAATATATATATATATAATCATACAAACTAATGGAAGAGTAATAATAGGTAAATATGAGTTCGAGAAAATGATAGGTTAAACGTGAGAAAATGAAATGTCACGTAAGGTTATAGAAAGAATTTATATAATTTATTTGTGTTTTGATAGCATATATCACACACTTGTAGCACTATCTTCTGTATTTTCATGGATATAAGAATATGCTTGAGTTAACAGGTTAATCAAATATTTCAAGATTTAATATAATAAAAAAATAGTTTTTAAATTAAAATAATATTATTTTATTTAAAAAAAATAAAAAAAGCTAGGTTGACTCATATGAATTTAATTATAATCAATTAATCCCTCATTCCTAACATGAGTCATAGGACAGATTAAGTTTTTAATTAGATATATTTAATTATAAAAACAACATTGCATCATGGTTCTGAATATGAAAATATAAAATTATTTCTATATTTATTTATTTTACAATATCTAATGGGAAATAGGAAAATTGTTATATTTTTTTTCCCTTCCTGTTACTCATCCCAAATCTTTAAAATACTACTTTTTTTCTTTATTCTTCCTTTATGTTTTTATTTTCTTTGTTTTAGGTTTCTTTTCTTTTCATAAAATTAGAAAATAGAAAAATTGATTTTTTTTATTCATTAAAACATATTTTATATGTTAATCGTGATAAAATTCATTCCAAAATCATATACTTTTTTTTTCTTTTTAATTTATCAATTATAATATATTTTATACGTTATTCAAGATAAATCTCATTCTAAAATCATAGACAAATTATCTCAATTATATTCATAGAAAAACTTATCTTATATTTCTATTAATCATGTGAAAAATATATCTATTTATTTATGCAATTAAATTAAGAAAAAAAAAGAGTGCGACTTTTCAAAAGAGAAAAAAACACGTGGTTCTGCAACTTCAGACACGTGTTAAATCAGTAATATTTTTATCCCGTGACGCGCACAATCCTATCCAGCACCGAAAAGAGTCAGATATTCAAGGGTGGGGCACGTGTACGACAGCGAATATGAGTTAAATACGTTCAGTGACTGTAAACCACGTGTGCGTATGATATCCGGCCTTTTGGTCTAATCGATGAAACTCTTAAACATGATTGGATAGCGTTAAAACCCTGTCACTTTCTCGCGAAAGTGACGTGGAAAAATTTCTCCAATGGGTCAACACGTTGCATTGGTGTTTTTATCATGACCACAACACCGATACTTATTAATTACCCATGTACTAGTAAATAAGGTTGAGTAAATTATCTAATTTGTTTAGAATATTTATAAAAATTGATTTGGAATTAATTGTATTTAATGAATTTTTGATTTTTTCCCAGCTATTCATAATATTGAGATCGGCAATTAAATCCATGAAAGATTTTAATCGTAACTAATTCATAGCAACAAGGAATCATATCCCATCATCATACATTGTAGATTTCATTTAAAGTATTTTTTTATCTAAAAAAACATTAAATTAATGATTTCTAGATAATTTTGTTATATATTAATATAAAAAATAAAAAAAAATATTATTTTGATGTAGTTTCTATTGAAAATAATCTTATCCTGCTTTATCAAACAAACACTAACAAGTACCAATAATGTTTACAATAAATACCACTTAAAATGTTTTTAGAATAATATTTTATTATTATTTCGAGATAGAAAATATTAGGATAATTGAGATAAAAAAATATCTTTCCTTGTATATTCTATTTTAAAATGATAAAAAATCATTTAAAGATTGTCTGAGAGACATCGATCAATTATATATCTTTATCTTTTTAATAAAAAATATTTATGTTTTTTTTTAATATTTATCTTTATCATGGAACACTAATTAAACACAATTTAAATGTTAGATTTTGTACATGTATGAAGAAATAACATTCATCACAAAAACAATGATGTTTGCCCCCCCTTTTCATTTATTTTAGAAGGATAAATCCTAACGTTGTCTAACCAACTAGTGTGAATTTCAGTGCATTTTCATTGATTTTTTGTCATCGATAATTTGATCTTTGAAAACGAAGATTTGGCCTTCTTGTCTCTTGAAAATGCCACCAATTCACACCATGAGATCAATAAACAGTAGTTGTTTTTTTAATTGTGAATAGTGATTGTTTTAATTTAATTTAATTTAATTTCAAAGTAAAAAAATGTTGTACCTATTAGTTAAAATAAAGTGAAAAAAAAAAGAAGAAAGTAACAAGCCTAACAAAACCAAACAACAACACTAGTAGATGTCCACTATTAAATGGTATGCCCCACTATACTAACAAGTCAAATGCACCATTAAAAAGTAAGCCCCACTATAGTAACAAGTCCAGTGAAGTCCAATGCACCATTAATCTTTAGTGTGTACATATTATGTCTCCAAGAAGAAGTAATGTAGTGTGATGATAAAAAACTTGAGATTTTCATAACAGGTCTCGAGTTCGAGTTAGGACGTGCATCTCTTGTAAGAGTCTGAGATAGCTGGGATTTTACTCGCTCACCTGAACCCACAAAGTACTCTTTTCGAGGGTGGAGTTTCCTTGAATTCAAAAAAAAATGTACGTACTATGTGTTGCGGGTCAAATTAAAATTAATTTATAATATTATGAATGCTTTTTTTTAATGTTAAAAAATTTACTAATCTGGGAATGAAAAGATGACATGTGCTTAATACAATGAATTAAAATAATATATTAATTAAAAAATTAAAAAATAAGTCGTGAACGCTGATTAAAAATTAAAATGAAAAATTGATCTTTCTAGCAAAAAGTAAATGATAGATAGAAAAACAAATATTTAGTCTTGATTGTCCTTTTTATTTTATATATTTTTATTTGTTTATCTTGGAGGTTTAGTATAGTTGCTAAATACATGTCATTCTTAGTTTTATAAATACATAATACAAATACAATTGATTTATCTAAAAATTTAATTAAAAAATCTTAAGATAAATTACAAAAGTCACTTTGAAGTGTTATGAAATTATAGAAACCCTCCAAAAACCTAATCACAATGTAAATAATAGTTAGACTAAATAATATAAAAAAATGTGAAAGATATTAATTAAAGATTAAAAACAAAACAAATAAAACTAAAAATAAGCTTAGGAGCTTTTGTATTTTTTAGGAAGGAAGAACGTGCTAAAATGCTATTAATATTTCCTTTCTCACTTACTAATAATAACATTCATGCTTCTGTTTTTCCATGGCATGGAACACGGGCTGCTAGCGTTGACTATATTTTCCTTGAAAGACTACAATTTTCTGGTGGCGTGGGCTGCGAATGGGCAGGCAGTCGGATGACCGTGTGGGCACCGAGAAGTCAATTAATGAAATTCAATTATACTCTCTTAATTCTTATGAATTCTTTAATCACAAACGGATAGTCTGTCTTTAATATGTATTTAATTGGATACAGAATCGGTCCAAAAATACCACATCATGATGGTCTTCAATTTTATTTAATTCTTATAAAAATTTAACTGAAAAATATTTTTTATTGATCAATTTTTCTAATGACAAACAAACACTGAAAAATTTTAAAAAATAATTTTTAGAAAATCATTTTCTATCAAATAAACAAGGCCTTAATTTTTATGAATTCTTTAATTACATATGAATAATATCTCTTTAATTTATATCTAAGTGGATATAAAGGGTCAAATCAATCAGAATCGATTCAAAAACACTACATGATCTTTAATTTTATTTAATTCTTATAAATGCTATAGTAAAAAAATTAAAATAATATTATTTTGACAACAAAACGGTTTGAAAAAAATTTATTCCAAACTAAATTTTAAATTAATAAATTACCAAGTTAATTTATTAGATAAAGCCCGGTTTATAACTATGATGGTGACAATCATCTTATTAAAGCAAGAAACAATGTGATATATAGGAATAGGATAATATGGTAATTAATAATAACAACTATCTAATTAAGCAAGAACCACAGAATGACAAAACGCGGTGGATTCCAAGCCGCGGACATGCTAAGATATACAAGTCATCATGGACTCATTGCTTTTTGAACGAATTCTTTGACCATGACTCTATTTTTTTAATTTTCGTCTTATATTCTTGTAGAAGACTATTCACTTGAATATTTCTCTTTTAATTCTGATTTTATCTTTTAATTTTTAGTTTATAAAGAATTCACAATTATTATATTTTTTAATTTATTTTCTATGAAATTATTTCATACTAACGAGTTAAAATGCAAGTTTATCATATTAATTCAACTGGTTTAAGTTTTTTTTTTTATAATTGATTTTTTTTAGTTATTCAATAATGAATTGATTGAAAATTAAACTTCATGATTTATTTGGGTATGTTTTCTATAAAGTTATTCTCATCTCATGACTTGGACAGTAGGTTTGGCGGGTTAATCATGTTTGACTCGAGTTAGTTTTTAATTATTTTTTTAAAAATTTTATCTTTTAATACTAGGTTGACAGAGAATTGAGTTTTATAATTTATTTTAATTTGCTTTTTAATGGATTATTCTGGTCTCATAACTCGAGTCGTGAGTTTAGTAAGTAAACCCGAGTTGACTCAGATTATTCTTTTGAATCCTTTTTTAAATTGATTTTTTTTTCCAATTTCATTCTTCAATGTTGAGTTTATTAAAATTTAAGTCTCGTGATTTGTTTTCATTTGCTTTCAATAAAGTTATCATAATCTCATGACAAGATATGTGGATTGACAAGCGATAACTCGAGTTGACCAGAATCAATCTAATATGTTATCATCTCAATATTTATTAAAAAAATCTCATTTTAAATATTTATTTTGACTCAAACTATGTTTTCACCAATAATCCAGGTTGTTTTTGGACCCGTCAAGACAACTAAGTCACATCAAATCAATTCCCACACAATTTTTTTTTTCTACGAGAAAAAATTAACAGCACCTATATATTTTTTATATTAAAAAAAATTGATCAGATTTGCAAAGTAGTAGCGGGAGTAAATCATCTAATAACACCATCTACACGTTCTTGCTCACATTGGACTTTGGTATGATCCTTCAATTTCTGCAAACAAACTTCATAGTTATGGCTGTCGTTTTGGGTATGACCACTTAGAAAGTGGAAGCGATAATGCAGTTATGAAGAAAAATGTAGATTGCGTTTCAAGGAAGACCAAGAAAATCAGAAGAAACACTTAGCTAACTTGGATGAAAAACAATGGAAGGCCGACGGCGGATAAGCTTGGACTGCATATATAATAGAGGTAACGTCTTGCTGGTAGCCTTATTGACTATGAATCTGAAGTTCAATGAGAGAAAAGTCAAGAGCTTGAGCTTTTATGTACAGTATATATAAGCTTTCAATTTATATACTATATGGTTAATGAGAGAATATTAAAACTCGACACAATTTTAATTCAAGCCACACTTGCTAAATTACTTGGCCATCTTGGACCCGAATCAGGAGATTTATCCCAAAAAAAATTTTGAGTTGTTAGATTATTGAATTAATTATTTTTTATTAAAATAATATTGTTTTTTATTAATATTGATTTAGTTTTAAATATAAAATAATAATGAGATTGCGTAAATTTTAAGCTTAAAAAAACTTTATTTGAAAAGTATTTAAAAATAATATAAATGATGTTTTAGCTTTTATTGTCAGTGATAATCGCACATTGATAATCTGCTTAATCAAAGTCATCGCCACCTTCTATTCGCCCATCGTTGGGAATTTTTCTCTTGTTTCGCTTGTGAATATGCACGACCGAGCCCTTGCTTTGGAAGTTCATGCAATTCCACGATTTGTACCGTCCTTCCACTCCTATCTGTTCAAGAAGTTTAGGGAAATTTATAGTCTGTATATATATAGTCTGAGAGAAGAAAAAGTTATGTTTACTGACCCTTTTCTGCCTGCTGTTAACCTGTTTGCAGTTTCCTCTTTGCAGCTTCAAATTTATCTTGCATTGCAGCCCCGTCCATGAATCTATTTTCCTGCAAGAATAAGTAATACATGCTTAGATGAACATTGTGTCTTCATTAAATCTTGAATGCTGTTAAAATCATATTCCTTAATTAACCTGTCGATCTGTCAATGATCTTCCCGGCACTGTGATCTTATCCTTATTTCTGTTAACATCAGGTTTATTCTTGATCATTTTGTTCAAACCCTGCTCCTGTGGTCTCATAGGGTCATGTTCATTGTTATAGCGACTGGCATTTATGAGTGTAGTAAGCTTTGACACAGGTCCTTGTAAACGTTGCTTCTTTCTTGTTCCAACAAAATAGGAAGAAATCCCTACTTACTAACAGAGCAAAATATATATATAGGTCTCGGAAGGGTACAGGCAAGACAATGCAAACGTTTTTCGACTTGTTGAAACCCTTCAGGAAGTTTTTTCTTTCTGGTTTCGGCTTTTGCTTTGACCGTAACATCATCCAGATGCTTGGCTTTCTAGTAGAACAAATAAAATGTGTAAGATAAGGACTAGAATCTGGAAAACCTGTTGAGAACTTATTAATGGATATAAATTGTAACCTTATCGGGTATTTCCAGCGAGTCAGTTCCATTTTTCATCTTCCTTTATGAATTCGGAGCGGGAGGTTTCCACTTGGCAGTCTCAGGATCAGAGGGTTTAGTTCTGACAGGCTCCGCTGATGCAGGAACATATCCTTGCTTCATTGATTGGTGCTTATCGTCCTTGACTGGCATGTTGGCCTCCTTGGTAAATTGTGACCTATACTTAGCATTGACAGTATCTACACTGTTTTGAGGATCTGCAACATACACAATATAAGCAGTAAGTTCAGAACAGGGGACTTCGGAATGACAGATAAACAAGCTATTTCAGGAAAAAAGAACAAGCCATGATAGATTACTCACTTCTTTCGTGGTCTATCTCGTCGAAAAATTTCCATGAAGCCAGGCCAGCCAAGGACAAGAAGAAAACAGATTTATCAAATGAATTCTAACGAATCCAATCCTGGAGCATATAGCTCTGAATTAATTACCAAACACGCGCGCGCGCATATACGGTATACCTTAGAGAGCTCCCATTGGAATTTGTGAAAAAAAGACAGCATTTATATCATCCAATGGAGGTGCAGGGAGCCCAACCTCTTCACAAGCAAAAGAAAGAGTGGAGTCTGATGGAGCGAAACTCTCTGAAACGAAAAATGATCAGAAATTAGTTCAAGTTTAGTTCCAAATGAAGGGATGGCTAGATGAAAGCAACATTTCTAATGAACTCCTAGTGGATTTACCTACTATCGCTGCTGTAGATTGAAAATAATCATCGGTCTTGTTCTTCCAATCACTACAACAGATGACAACCATTAGTTTTGAAGAAGAATCTTGACGAATGTAGGTGGTAATAAGCTGCTGTTCTATTTAAGGCATCTGCAGACTCAATGTGATCTGTAGATTTTGCCAGGCAGAAAAGCTTGTGTTTTCAAGTAAGATATGTATGGAAAGGAATTGGTTAAGGAAATGCTATTTTAAGATATATCATGCTAATATGATCGGATAGGAAGTAAAATGGCATGAACAGATCTTCCATTGACTCACATTCTAATCTTTTTGATCTTCTTAAATAGGTTATGTAGATATCATAGTTTCAGGATAATATCCGACACGTGCAAGGCTTTGAACTCTCTCGGTATGCAGACTCAACCTTCTCCGAATATCTATTCCAACCAGAATGAAGTATACTAGCACCAAACCTCCATACAAGTGCTATAGAAACTTGTGGTGATATGTCAAAATGCTTAAACCCTTTCGAGCCATCAACACCGCGTAGCACTCCGAGGCAATGGCCTTATGGCCCTTGTCAAACAAAAACAGAACACAACAGCTTAAGGAGGTTGCTAATTATGAATTTAATAGCATGCACTGATATTACTCATATTAGTAAGGTAATAATGTGGAATGAATTTCAAAAGGGGGAAAAATGAAGATATCAGGTGAAGTTTGTCAATATGATTAACTAACAATGAGGTCCTATACTACATCAGTAAATGAGTTATTAAGCTTTCAGTGACTTGCGAAGATCGTCACATTGAGGATTTTGGTATCCGTTAAGAAGCAGAATCCAACTGTTTCCTATTCTATGAAATGCCAGCATTAATCCAGATTCATTCCATGTACATTCTGATTGTTAAATAATATTTATGTAGTTTTATTTATTAAGGGTAGAATAGTACTTTCAGTTTAACCTATATATACTTTATTTGTATTTAGGTTAAGACTATGCATTCATAATATACAGATTATTCAGAATTCTAGCCTCCTTTTTGTATTTGATCTTAATTATTTTAACATGGTACCAGAGCTGGTTTTATGGAACGAGGCTTAATCCCGAACACAACTTCGCAATTATTTTGGTATTTCGTCAATTTCTGCAATTATTTTGGTATTTTGTCTTCCCTTCAGCTTTTGCAATTTGGTATTTGCGTTCAGTTTCTGCAAATTTGTTTTGTGTTTTGGAGTAATCGTATAAGTTTGAGAAGATATTTGCTTAGTTTCTGCAATTTCTGTTCAGTTTCTGCAATTCGGTATTTTGTTTTCCGTTGCTTTTGCATTCTGGTTCTTTGTGATTGTTGATTATGGCTGCTGAAAGAGATGATTCGCTTCAGTCTGTGAGTGTGAGGTTGGATGGGAAGAACTATTCGTATTGGAGCTATGTAATGAGAAATTTTCTTAAGGGTAAGAAGATGTGGGGGTATGTTAGTGGAGCTTATATGTTACCTAAGAATATTGAGGAGGGGGATGCTGCTTTGATAGATACATGGGAAGCAAATAATGCAAAAATCATTACTTGGACCAATAATTCTGTTGAGCATTCGATAAGTACGCAGTTGGCAAAGTATGAGACAACAAAAGAGGTTTGGGATCATCTGCAAAGGTTATTCACGCAATCAAATTTTGCAAAACAGTATCAATTAGAGAATGAAATACGAGCTCTTCACCAGAAGAATATGAGTATTCATGAGTTTTATTCTGCCATGACAGATCTTTGGGATCAATTGGCTTTTACAGAATTGGTAGAATTAAAAGCATGTGGTGCTTATATTGAACGTAGAGAGCAGCAACGATTGGTACAATTTTTAACAGCACTTCACAGTGATTTCGAAGGACTTAGAGGTTCAATTCTGCATTGTTCTCCACTGCATTCTGTTGACTCTATTGTCAGTGAGTTATTGGCTAAAAAAATACATCTTCAGTCTTATTCTGAAAAGGGAATTCTTTCGGCTTCAAATCCTTATGTACTAGCAGTACCTTCTAAGCCATTCTCTAATCATCAGAACAAGCCTTACACAAGGGTTGGCTTCGATGAGTGCAGTTTCTGTAAGCAGAAAGGTCATTGGAAGGCTCAGTGTCCTAAGTTGAGATAGCAGAATCAAGTTTGGAAGTCTAGCAGTCAGTCACAATCTAATGCTCATCGACCACCTCAGGGTTATAAACGACCACACCACAATATTGCAGCAGTAGCTTCCCCAGGCTCTATTACTGATCCTAGTACTTTGGCTGAGCAATTTCAAAAGTTTCTCTCCTTACAGCCACAAGCAATGTCTGCTTCTTCCATAGGTCAGTTGCCTCATAGTTCCTCAGGTATGCCACACTCTGAATCGGTCTTGGATTCTGGTGCTTCCCATCATATGTCTCCAGATTCCTCATCTTTTACCTCTGTGTCCCATTTGTCTTTCATTCCTGTTATGACTGCTGATGGCACTCCTATGCCCTTAGCAGGTGTTGGTTCTGTTGTCACACCTCACTTGTCTCTCCCTAATGTTTATCTTATTCCACAACTCAAATTAAATCTTGTGTCTGTTGGTCAAATATGTGATTTTGGTGATTATTTAGTCATGTTTTATGGTTCCTTTTGTTGTGTACAGGATCTGCAGTCTCAGAAGTTGATTGGGACAGGCCGTAGGGAGAATGAACTATATATTTTGGATGGGTTAAAAGTGTGCGATTCTTCTTCTTTTGCCTTTCTTCGCTGCTACTATTGTTGATTTGTCTTCTTTTCATTTGAGTCTTTCATTTTCTAGTTTTTATTTATGGCATTCCTGTCTAAGTCATGTTTCGTTTTCTCGTTTGAGATTTTTGGCACCCACAGGAGTTTTAGGAAATTTGAAAACTTGTGACATTTCAGATTGTAGTGGATGTAAACTGGCAAATTTTTCTGCTTTACCTTTTAATCAAAGTATTTCTGTTTCATCTTCACCATTTGATTTGATTCATTCTGATGTATGAGGATCTTCTCCTGTTGCCATAAAAGGAGGGTCTCGAATTATGTCTCTTTTATTGATGATCATACTCGTTATTGTTGGGTTTATTTAATGAAACATCGTTCTGAATTCTTTGAGATATATGCAGCTTTTCGAGCTCTTATCAAAACTCAACATTCTATTGTGATCAAATGCTTTAGGTGTGATTTGGGTGGGGAATACACCTCTAATAAATTTTGTCAAATGCTTGCCTTAGATGGAACCATCCACCAAACTTCATATACAGACACTCTTGAGCAAAATGGTGTTGCTGAAAGAAAACATAGGCACATTGTCGAAACTGCTCGTTCTCTCTTGTTGTTTACTTTTGTTCCTAGTGAGTTTTGGGGAGAAGTTGTTCTTACTGCTGTAAGTTTGATTAATACAATTCTATCTTCTCATAGTTCGGGTTTATCTCCTTTTGAAAAGTTATATGGGTATGTCCCTGATTATTCCTCATTTAGAGTCTTTGGTTATACTTGTTTCATTCTTCGTCCTCATATAGAATGCAGTAAGCTATCCTCTCGATCCGCTATTTTTGTCTTTCTAGGTTATGGTGAAGGTAAAAAGGGATTTCATTGTTTTGATCCAATAACTCAGAAACTTTATGTGTCTATTCATGTTGTCTTCCTTGACCATATACCTTTCTTTTGTATTCCATCCACTACTCATAGCCTGATAAAATCTGATCTTATTCGTATATATCCTTTTTCTGAGGATTCTGGTAATGATACCTCTCTCTATGTTCGATCAATTTGTACTCATAACTCTGCGGGTACTGGTTATGATACCTCACTCTGCGGATACTTGGGATCTGGTTCCTCTACCTCCTAGTAAGAGTGTTGTTGGTTGTCGTTGGGTGTATAAGATCAAGACTAATTCTGATGGGTTTATTGAGCGATACAAAGCTAGGCTGGTTGCAAAAGGATACTCTCAATAGTATGGTATGGACTATGAGGAGACATTTGCCCCGGTTACAAAAATAACTACTATTCGTACTCTTATTGCCGTAGCTTTGATTTGTCAATGGTATATTTCTCAGCTTGATGTTAAAAATGCCTTCTTGAATGGAGATCTTCAAGAAGAAGTTTATATGACACCCCCTCCTGGTATTTCACATGACTCTGGATATGTTTGTAAGCTTAAGAAAGCATTATATGGTCTCAAACAAGCACCCCGTGCTTGGTTTGAGAAATTCTCTATTGTGATCTCGTCTCTTAGCTTTGTTTCTAACAGTCATGATTCTACTCTTTTTATTAAGTGCACTGATACAGGTCGTATCATTTTGTCTTTATATGTTGATGACATGATTATTACTGGTGATGATATTGACGGTATTTCAGTTTTGAAGACAGAGTTGGCTAGATGATTTGAAATGAAGGATTTGGGTTATCTTCGATATTTACTAGGTATTGAGGTAGCATATTCACTTAGAGGTTACCTTCTTTCTCAGTCAAAATATGTTGCAGATATTCTTGAGCGGGCTAGACTTACTGATAACAAGACTGTAGATACTCCTATTGAGGTTAACGTAAGATACTCTTCTTTTGATGGTTTACCTTTGATAGATCCTACTTTATACCGCACTATTGTTGGGAGTTTGGTATATCTCATCATTACTCTCCAGATATTGCATATGTTGTTCATGTTGTTAGTCAGTTTATTGCTTCTCCTACTACTGTTCATTGGGCAGCTGTTCTTCGTATTTTGCAATATCTTCGGGGTACAGTTTTTCAGAGTCTTTTACTTTCATCCACCTCTTCCTTGGAGTTGCGTGCATACTCTGATGCTGATCATGATAGTGATCTTACAAATCGCAAGTCTGTTACCGGGTTCTGTATCTTTTTAGGTGATTCTCTTATTTCTTGGAAGAGCAAGAAACAATTTATTGTTTCACAATCATCCACCGAAGCAGAATATCGTGCCATGACATCTACTACCAAAGAGATTGTTTGGTTACGTTGGTTACTTGCTGATATGAGAATTTTCTTTTCTCATCCTACTCCTATGTATTGTGACAACCAGAGTTCTATTCAAATTGCTCATAACTCGGTTTTTCATGAGCGCACTAAGCACATTGAGATCGATTGTCATCTTACTCGTCATCATCTCAAACATGGCACCATTGCTTTGCCTTTTATTCCTTCTTCCTTGCAGATTGCAGATTTCTTTACCAAGACACATTTCATCTCTCGTTTTCGTTTTCTGGTTGGCAAACTCTCGATGCTTATAGTTGCCGCATCGTGAGTTTGAGGGGAGATGTTAAATAATATTTATGTAGTCTTATTTATTAAGGGTAGAATAGTACTTTCAGTTTAACCTATATATACTTTATTTGTATTTAGGTTAAGACTATGCATTTATAATATATAGATTATTCAGAATTATAGCCTCCTTTTTGTATTTGATCTCAATTATTTTAACACTGATGAGGTAAACATAAGTACTTACTATGAACATTGACTAGCCTGATACAGCAAATACATACCGGATTAGTCTCTCAGAAAACTGACTAATCTGCTTCGACTTGTGCTTCCGAAGAGCGCTAACAATGATCCCTATTTCTGTAACCTGAAAGGATACAAATGTATGAGAAATGCACAAACTCTAGTTCCAAAGAAAATAAATTCAAGGTGAGTTTACAACAACTTGTATTATATTATCTGCAGAGTGCATGATCTATATACTAGCAGAGCCATTACAGAAAGAAATTGAAGCTATTATTACATGCAAATGATTTATAAATGAGTTGAAAACACACATTGTGATGCGAAGCACAGTCACGTTCTTGACTTCCACGACGAAAACAAGCATTTCGACCAGCAATCTAATTTTTTTTCTGGCACTAATTCAAGCAATACTAAGAACATCAGTCGGATCTAGTTCAGCATTCAAAGTCTCTCTAAGTACGATTATTGATAAATTTAGTTCCCTTGTGTCTTTTATACATGAATAAAGTTGTGATCAAGAAAATCCAAGGTGCTGCATAGATCCTTCCCCATGGAAACAGCATGTGGAGCAATAAATTTAGACTTTTTCATCAGTGCAATTAAAGGAAACCGACAGTATTGCCTTTTTGAAGCACTTTAGAAGAGCATTGAGAAAGGAAATACCTGCCAACATACTCATGTTGAATTAAACCATGTACAGCATAGCAAATGTTTCGTAACTATGACTTAAATGCTTCATTTGCATGCAATGAATGATTGCACTGCCAAAGATTCAAACATATTCTGTAATAACGTGCAAGATAAATAGGCCGAAAACACTTTTCTCAAGATTCAAACCGGCAGAATCTCAACAGAAAGATCCATCAATTGTAGCCTCCTCAGTGATTCGAACAGTCCTGCCTCTGACAGCGTCAAATCAGAACAGATCGATCAGAACTATAAAGCTCTCCTGTTTTGCCTTCTCAGGCCGGGTTAGCTCATTGTGGCCATGGCCACAACGCAGGGAAAGCAAAGGATTAGTAGACAGTCTCAACAACTCGCCCCTTCTGAGTTTGAACTCTTCAGGGTGATCTTTTGCTGCTACTGTGATGGCATTGTTGATAACCTGAAATATACTTCCTGTTGCACCCTTAAGAAACTCTCTCCACTGATTTATCCCCTCACAGTTCATTGTCTGAATCTCAAATCTCACAAGACAAGACTTCAAACAACAAGATTTTGAATTCCTAAGGATTTCTGATTGAAAACACAAAATCAGTTCTTCTTATCAGAATTCCTAGCTTTAAGCACTTGTGTTTTGTATGCCCTGTAAACTTATTAGAGTCTTGGCATCAGTCAATTACCTGGTTGTTGCTGTTTTTTTTGCTTATTATGGCAAATAACTTGTACCAGGTAAGTGAGGTTTCTATTTGTCAAACAAGAAGAAAACCTGTAGTGGGAAATTTTCTTTTTTGCTCGTGAAGTGAATATCCTTCCTTAAGTACTAATAGAACTTAGATTGTCTGACTATGTCATTACAAATATCATAAAACAAAAGGCCTTTACTAGGAAATGATTTCTTTCCACAGCAAGCATCACCACTCATGCATGCTAAAAGCCTAAAATTATCACCTCTAAAATTCAAATGCAACTCCATTTTTTTTGCTTTTCTGTTTCTCATTTGCAGTAAGAAATTTGATTAAGAACTGTGTTTGCATATTCTAGCATGGTTTTTTGCATTAATGTGGCTAAAACTCACAAAATTTAGTGAGGACCGCATATAGTTTAGGGCAGAGCAGAACTCATTGCAAAGGTATAAAACCTTGGATATTTTCTCACAAGCAAGCTAAAGCTATTAAAGTTAGCCTTTGAGATTCATAGTTCCTCCACCTTTTTACCTTGAATTCAACCAACACTTGCCTTTTACAATCTGAGCCTATTCAATCATCATAAAAAACCCTTTTCAAAACTATTCCTAGTTATGATCAAATTACTCTCATATTTACCAACCACAAGATAGAACGAGTTTGGCTGTCAACTAATTTTCAACTACTGCACCAGAGGTCCACATGGTTGGACCAAAAATTTATGCCCTTGTGCAATTCCAAGCTTGTGACTAAAACTTAATTATAATCTGACTAGAAAAACCGAGTTTTTATTTATTTTATATAATATTCATAATATTTTTTTAAGATATATTGAACAATAATACCAATTAATAGTTTAATAGTAATATTTTTGTTAGAAATAAAAAGGTAATAATAATAATAATATTATTATTAGTTACTTAGATGTCAAGGATAGAAAGAACTACTCCCATTTTTTTTATTGAATTAGATAAAAATTTGTTTTTTTTTAAAATAGAAATCGGTATGTATGTTCAAATTATTATCCTTATTAATAATGTCACAAAACTCAAAATGTTTATGTCACATGTTATTTGTTTTATGGATAATGCTTAATCAAGATATCCATGTAAACAATTTTCTTTTTCTTGGTTCAGGAAGCACTAAATTAATGGTAAAAACGTAAGCACTATTAAAAGTAGTTCCAATAAGGGGATTTTAAGATCCTCTGATAATAAAATCAATAATTTTATTTAAAAAACAATAAATAACTAAAAGAATCTTAAATTACAAAAACAAGTGACGTTTGTTTTTGTATTTTAGGATGATTAATGTTCTGGAATATATGCAAGCTATTGAGAAATAGAAAAGGTTCTGAACCTTTACCTAAATGGTTCATTAGGTATTTATATCCCCCGAACCTTGTTATTTTTAGGGAAGCAAAGAACTGAAAAGCTATTTGCTTTAGGTGGCATTAATAAAGAACAAATATATCTTACATTTCATTATTGAGATGGTAAGTGTGGTAGGCCTCTTAAGAGACCTTTTATATATCTATAAGTGTAGGGAGATCATTACCTTTTATATGAATAATTCATGTAATTGTTCTAGAGGTAGGATTCCTTAGTCCTAGATACTCAAGACTTGAGATGTAACTAAATCTAGAAAAAATAACATGACAGTTTATTCAACTCATAAGACTTTTAGTTTAGATGATTGTCTGGGATATGACATATTGCCTTGAGTTCGCCTGATTGTTGAACCTAAATATTTTGGGTTTGACATCTTGCCTAGCCCATGTTTCCTTAGGTTTAACTGACAGCTAAACCTAAGTTTATTAGTTCTGGCATCTCGTTAGGCCCAATTTTTATTGGGTTTAACGGTTGGATGAACCCTAGCATGTTGAGTCTAGTGTCTCGCTAGGCTTATGTTTCCCTGAGTTCAGCAGATTATTGAACCCAAATTTATTGGGTTTGGCATCCCGTCAGACCTAAGTTTTATTAGGTTCGGTGGATGGTTGAACTCAAATAAGTTAGGTATGATATCTTTTCAGGCCCATGTTTCTTTTAGTTCAGCTTACGGCTGAATCCAAGTTTATCGAGTTTGACATATCACCAAACTCAAGTTATATCGAGTTCGATTGATTGTCGAACCCAAGTGTTTTAAGTCTAGTATAATGCTAGACCTATGTCATGTTGGATTCAGTTAATTATAGAACCTAAAAGTAGTGGGCCTAACATTTCATCAGACCCATATTGCTTTGGGGTTCAACAATGAATTGAACCCAAGTACATTAGATCTGGTATGCAACCAGACCTATGCCTTGTTTATTTCAAGGAAACCAAATTCCAGGAATTCATTTTTCTCATTTTTCAATGTTTGGCAACCATCTGAAAACTTGGTCAAAGGAAAATTAATTCCAGTCAACAAAAAAAAACTTATTTTACCCGCAGGAAAGTGTTTTCCTTTCCTTGTCAAAAGGGAAACACTTTCCTATCTTTACTGATAAAACACATCTAAACCCCTCTCTGCATCTCTGTCCAAAAACAATTGAAAAGCAAGAAGATTTGAGAATCACACTCTTCATTTCATGTATTTTTTCCCTCAAATTTCTCTATTATTTTTCTATATTATTTCCTTTATGTTTTTATCTTCTTCGTATTTTTTAGATCTGCAAGAATTATAGCTAAAAATCCTTGATCTTGTTTGTCTGTTCCGAAAAACACTATATATTTTCTCTGTTTAATTTATCTTCTGACTGTATTTCTCTATTTAATTTATCTTCTGCCTGTCAATTTTTTTCCCATACCCAGTTTTCTTCTTCATCTCCTCGTCACAGTAAAAAATGCTCACAGAAAAACCCAACTAATTTCATCACAATCAAGTCATAAAAAACACATTTTTTCTTGCACATTCGGCAGCTTCTTGAGAGAAATAAAAATCCCCAAACAAGACCCAACCAACCCCTACCCTGTTTCCCCGTCACCGGATCTAGCACAAAGAGAGTGACGCAAACAGGAGGGGAAACTGTCGAGTGAGAGAGGGATGAGAACTGGGGATGAGGAGCAGCTCAGTGATAGGCGAGAGAGAACCGAGAGAGAGAGAACAGGGGAATGGTGATGGTGTCCTACCCCTTGAATCTGTGATGATGTCCTGCTTCTTCAGATAACAGGGGAATGGTTAGAGAGAACCGAGAGAGAGCAGGGGAAGAGAGAGAACCGAGAGAGAACAATCAATGATAGGCGAGAAAACCCAGGGGAATGAGGGGAATGAGGGTAATTTCAGAAACTGAATGAGGGGAATGAGAGGGGAATGAGAGGGGAATTTGAGAAATCGAATGAGAGAAACCGATTGAGAGGGGAATGAGAAACCGAATGAGATGGGAAGGAGATGGGAATGAGAGTGGAATGAAACCGAATGAGAGGAGAAACCGAATGATGATGGGAATGACAGGGGAATGAAACCGAATGAGATGATGTCTTTAATTAGTTATGGGAGAGAGTTAGAGATAGGCGAGAGAGAACAGAGAAAATGGTGGGGTTTTTTTTTTATAAAGCAAAGGTATAGGCTGCTGTAGTTTGTTCATGTGGTTGTAGTAGAACGCGGCACAGATCATGAGAACTAATTATACTATATTTGTAATTTTAGTTATAAATTATGTGTTTAATAGCGTAATGAAATATAATATAATACAACTCTAAGTAGATATTATTCCTCTAAAAATAGAGATTAACAATAAAAACTCCCTAATTTGTAACTGATGATTGGGTTGATTAGTATTTATCCAAAAAACCCATCAAAATATTTTTGTATGTATTTATCTTTTAAAAAATACTTCATACCAAAAAAAAAACCCAAATATATAACTCTTACCATAAACTAATTTGGCTTTCTTCATATGAAAAAAAAAACTTATTTTAAGCTTTTAAAATTGAAAAAAATATATTAATAGGTTTTACTTAAAAAATATTTCACATGCTTATTTCTATATAATATGATATGACATATATAGTTATATTTTATAAAATAAGCTATGTATGAATATAGCATATAATAAAAAAAATTCATCATTATACTTTTTAGATTTTATTTTTTTAGTGATTAAATATTTATATTAAATATTTTATATATATTAGATAAACTTGAAAAAAAAATTAATTCATTAATAAATTATTTTTCAGTTTATTTTCTATAACATGACCAAACACTGGAAAGTATTTTCCAGTTCATTTTCCATAACACTACCAAACATCGGAAAATACTTTCCCGGAATTCACTTTCCAGAAATTCACTTTCTCCGGAATTCACTTTCCAAAAAGAAACAACTTTCCTGCAAACAAACGGAGCCCTAATTTATATTGGATTCCACTGATTACAAAACCCAAGTATTTTGAATTTGATATATTATTAAATCCATATTATTCCAAACTTTTTTAAGTCTAAAAAATATAGACTTAAAACAACTACCTTATCATTTATTAAAAGATATTTTGTATAGAAATTTATACCACGAATCTGATATAACATATTCTATAATTTAATTGATTTTTTTGTCTATGCAAAGATTTGAAAACAGTGTGTTAAGAAATGGTGTAACATGTCTATATAGTTGTTAGTAATAGCTGCACCATTACTGCATATTCTTTTAGGCTAAAAAGCTGCTTTAATGTTATTTAGCTTTTGGAATAAAAGCTCTCTAGTTCCTTATTGTTATTTTCGTGTTATTAAATTTGGATCAACCTAGTTTATCATTGTCCTTTCCAATGTTATTAAACTTGGATTAACTCTAGTTCCTTATTGTTATTTTCGTGTTATTAAATTTGAATCAACCTAGTTTATCATTGTCCTTTCCAATGTTATTAAACTTGGATTAACTTGGATTGGTAAGTCAATTTAGTGACCCGTAGACATGAAACATGTTGAGTCAATATATGACTTAATCAAACCCAATCAAAACTAAATTTAACCCTTAAAAAAAAATAGTATCATTTTATCTTTAAAAAAGATAATCTTAAAATAGCACTTGGTTGATCTAGATGAATCCTTAACCCATAACACGGGTTAAGTTGTATTAATAAAATAAAAACAAAGAAGTGATACAAGTTATTAAGTCCTAAAAATTCAAGCAACCTAGAAACAGGGATCCCGGGTTGGATAATTAGTTAATCAATTAGTCCTAACAATCTTATCCATTTGATGCTTGGTAGGTTAAGGTGGTTTGTGGCTAGTACTTATAAAAGGTCATTTTTTATGAAAGTGAGGACTCTCTGATGCTTAAATAAATATCTTTTTAGAGAGAGAACATACAATAATATTCTAGAGAGAGATGCTTTAAAAATATATATGCAATAGAGAATAAAAAATATAAACCTTTGTTTTGAATGTCTCATGGTGTATTTATAACTTATGAATCTTGTCCTCTTGTGGAGATGGGGGACTGAAGTGTAATTTTATCTTTGTGATATTTTAAGTTGTATTGTGAGTTCTATTCCACTCATTTTATCCAACTAAAAGATGGAGACATGGTGGGCCATGAAAAACTTTAATACATCTAATGGTGTTGGCGGAATGTAGATTTTTTTAATTAACTATATTTGTGAAGAAATAAATCTTCCAAGATTTTATGTAAAAATCTATAGAATTGAAGGCGTTACATTTAGGTATTATGCTTGAATCTCTGGGTATAGCTAATTCAGTCATGCCCTGGTTGTGATGACAAAATCCTTGGGCTCGACACTATCAGGAAACACGTACTAGGCCCACCTCCATTGGCCTAGCAACATATCAGGCCAAGCTACTAGGCTTGATAGCACTTGTCAGATCCAAGAGCTGGGTTTGGTAGGCGCTAGACCTAAATGGTGCCTAGGTCTCGCTAGCGCCATACCTAGGTTGTGATTGGGCTTAACACCATCTGTCAAACCCAAATATTGGGTTTGACATTGGCTAGACCCACGAGTACTTGGGTTTGGCCAATGGCAGACCCAACACGCCTTCACTATGGCGTGTTTGTGATGGCATGTGCCAACCCAACGCACCCGATAATTATGGAAAATTATACCCATATATTTTTCTTGATCCGATATATTTTGGTAAAGATATATAATGATATACTAATAAAATCTTGGTTTATCAGTAGCCCCCTAGTCTTTGCGATATAATATATGTGAAGACTTTAATTAATTTTCCAGTTCAGGTAGAGTAATGAGTTTGCTTGTATAAAAGGGGGTGTAAACCAGAAAAATGAAAAAAAATATGCTTTTGGACTAAGAAATTTTTTTAGACATAAAATACCAAGAGTATATACTTAGAAAAATTCTAAAATATTAAGGGTACCATACTTATCATTTTATAAAAATTTCTAAGTGGTTATGTAGAACCTAATGTAATTGAGCCTTTACCTTAAAAATTTCTAGAGTGGAGTATAGGAGCTTGTGGCTTTCTCAGTATCATCATGGGGCTTAAGAGGCCTTCACTAAAAAGTGATCACCATGATTATTATTTTTTTGATGAAGCATGGCAACCCCCCACTGAAAATTGGTGATTGAATGATGTTGATACTGTAATAAGGAGACCAAGTTCATCCATTAAAGAGTAGAGCTATTGCCTTGGGAGATAGAGTTGTGCAAATAACATTAGGAAGATAAGTTTATCTCATAAAGAGTGGTGCATGGAGCACTAGGGATATCAAGTCCATCCCTTGGTAATTTAAGGGACTACTGCCCGTAGAGAGACCAAGCTCATCCCTTGAAGAGTGATGTATATAACATTGAGGAGATCAAATTCATCCCCATGAAGAGTGGAGCATATAGTACCGGAGATACCAAGTTCATCTATTGAAAAGTGATGCATATAGCACTGAAAAGACCACGTTCATACATTGAAAAGTGATACATATAATATTAGGAAGACCATGACCATTTCTTGAAGATTTGAGAGACTACTGCTTTTAAGGAAACCACCATAATTTTGCTTAAGTCTAGCAAAAAACTAGTAGTTTGGTCTACATTTTGTCTCACCCATAATTTTAAAAATATTTGGTTACCCAACATATACCATAATTTTGCACGAGTTTCATTAAAAACTCTCTTGAAACCCAGGTTACAAAAAAAGCTACAATTTGTAATTTTTTTTAAACTTATCTTTTTAAATCGTAACCACAAAAAGTTACTATGATATCACAACACTAAGGCACTGTTTAGAAACATAGCCCAAATAGCATTTCGCAAGAACTCTTTTTTGTTTAAAATTAATTTTTTAAATATTTTTAAATCATTTTGATGTATTAATATTAAAAATAAATTTTAAAAAATATAAAAATATTATTTTAATATATTTATAAATAAAAAACAATCATTATCACAGTGTCAAATAAGCTTTAACAGTGATAAAAAAACTGTTGCAAAGAGAGGAGAAAAAGGAAAAATAAAAATTCTTAGTGATTACCGATCTCTTAAATTTAAAAAACTAACCATCAAGGATGTTTTTTGTTCAAAAATTAAAGATAGATGGCTAACTTGTCCAAAAGGTTTGCATGCTTACAAGCCTTGTGCCTGTGCAACATCTGCACCTTAAGTTGTATACCCCCCGCCGCCCCCCAGCCCAAAGAAACCAAGACGCAATTGAAGTTGCATAAACCTATCCGGATTATACACGTACATGTATGATTAAGTGTTGAGTGAATGCATACACATGGAAATGTTGTGAGAGTCAGAACTCACAAGGACATGAGTGCACGGAGATCGTCTATGCCAACCTCCCTTTGGGTCTTTGTTCCTCGCCTTCCAAAAGCTTCTTTTGCCAGTTTCTTCTTCCTCTCCTGCATCTCTAATATCCTCTCTTCAATGCTGCTTTGAGCGATCAGCCGCACAACTGTTACATCCTCCTCCTGTCCAATACGGTGGACACGGTCCATAGCCTGTTCCTCAACTGCTGGATTCCACCATGGCTCCAACAAGTAGACTCTGGAAGCAACTGCAAGGTTTATACCAGCTCCTGAAGCCTTTAGACTTGCAAGCAGAACTGTGGGTCCATCTGGTCCTGGCACTCCAAATTGCTTGATAACTTGAGCTCTCTTTTTTGCATTCATTGACCCATCTAACCGCAAGATCTTGAAACCAGCTTCTTTTAGTGGCTCCTCAAGTAATACCAACATCTTCTGGAATTGTGAAAAAACTACCGACTTTCTTGCAGGGTTTTCAGCCCTTGATGTTATCAAGAGTTTTATGAGAGCTGAGACTTTAGAAGACATAGTTGTTCTTGAAGATGTGTTTGCGTTGTCAGAACCAGAAGATTCAGGAGGGGCTGAGAACAGGTCAGACACGGATAGAGGACGGCGACAAAGTGGACAGCATTGTTTGGCGCGCTGCAGGGTTTTCAAAATGCATGGTCGGCAAAATATGTGAGCGCAGCGTGTTATTACAGTCTCAGTTGGCGGACAAATGCATATCGGACAGTCAAAATCTTCACCATCTTGTAGCACCGTGACCATCTTCATAAGCAATTCCGGGTTATTGGATACATCTGGCATAGAATCAAGTTTCAAACAGTAAGCATACCATAACCATAGCATTTGGAAAAAAATTGTATCAAAAGCTTTTGTAATTTGAACAAACTAATCTCATTTCTTTCCTGTATCAAACAGGAATGAAAACACACAGCAATTTGTTATTTGACTTCATTGAGCATCGATATTGCTTATAACTGGAACCATTTACAAGAAACGAGCAATCTTGGAAGATGCATAAATTTATCACCAGAGATTTTCAGCAACAACAAACCAGAATGAAAAAATTGATGCATGCAAATGTGGAGATTATAATTAAGACATGCATATGCAAGATAATCCATATAACACTCAATATAGAACTGTTTGAAATACGATGTATCATATAGCCATATCCTGAGCTTGGAATATGGAAGTAAATTTAAGGAGTGGAATGTATAAATCAATGTAACAGGTCCAAAAAAATCCACCTTCCAAATAATATTAGAAGAGTTGTGATAGAATCTAAGCAATTGAAATAGCCATACCCAAAATGAAAAAAAAAAACTATTAGGCAGTATTAAAAGTTAAAATACCTTCAATACTGTTAGAGGGGAGGAGTGACCTCAGATCAGAAGGACACAATGCCAAATCATTACATATCTGGCGAAGTCGTAAAATTATACAAAGTACAGTCGAAAAGTTGCGCATTAGATTGTTGGTGTTGATAAAATTTTGGACAACACCCTTGGCTTCTGCTTCCATCTGATCATACAGTTCACGTTCTTCACCAGAAAGTTCAATGTAATGAGTCTCTACAGTTTTTGATGGCAATCCAACTACACCCTTATCTTTTGTTCTCCGTAAAGAAATGGTTGCCATTAAAACCTGAAATCATATGAAGTCATGACACAATCATAACCTAAAAATAAAATGACTAATAAAGAAATTTAGCAACCATCAAATCCTAAAATCATAGGCAAATATGCATATGAATCCAAAAGAGAAACAATAAACACCCTATATCACAGAGCAGAACAGTCTCCAATGAGCTGCAAAAAATGCAATTTGTAATGGTTGGGAAAGGCACAATCATGTCTAACTAGGCACTAAGCCATGGAATTATATATGGTGATGCAGAAAAATTCCTGATAAATCAAAAACTTAAATGGAAAAATGAATATGAGATAAATGGTGCTAAATAAGGTTCAGGACAGCTGAAAATTCTCATAATAGGCTTAGATTGTGGGATTAACTTAAAGGAAAAAAAAATGTATTAATTCAGCAGGAAAAACCAGGTAATTCACATATGACTAGAAAAGCTACATGTCTAGTTTCCAATGCTTCAAACGATGCCCAGATCTTAGCTTTCTATGGGGAGTTACGACAATTTGACTCCCAGGTGTACAGGCTGTCAGGAAATCTGAAATCTCTCCCCAGCATTAATTTTAACTTGCATGCTTCTACCTTCTTTGTCAATAATCAGCACATAAAACTTCAATAATTAAGCCATTGAGTGGTGAGATATCCTAAACTCTAATCTCTAAGGTGGTGATATTTCTGTATCCTTAGATTCAGTGAGTTTAACCCTTGTTAGTGGTGGTTTTTTGTATCTCTAAAAGGTTGAACACCATTTATCCTATATTTATGCATCCTCCACATTTCCCATTTCCATCATCTAAACACTAAATTAACCAGAATTTCATTGGCACCCAGCTCTGAGTTTTCCGGTATCATATTGGGAGACAAAAATACTTATTATAAAGTAAGAAAAATTTTCAATGGAATTATGCTGTGAAAATCCTGTCAGAACTCCAACATTGTACAATGCAATTGTCGATAGCCAACATGCTGATGTGAAGGTAACATTTTCAAGTAACGGAAGAAAAAAAAAATCAACAATAGGATGATTTACCTGCAGTCGTGAGAGCCCTTTTTTGCTACCCTGAGCAAGTGGCCTCTGTAATAGGCTTTGCCAGTAGCTCTTGATGGAGAATGGCTCAAACCTCAAAAAGGCCATCAGAGAAAACAAATCAAGTGATCCATTCTGGATAGGCGTTCCTGTAACAACCCATCTCCGCTTAGCATTCAATTTGGTAACTGCTCGACTTTGCTGAGAATTTGCATTCTTAATCACATGCGCCTCATCCAAAATGACTCGGCACCAGTCAATCTTCTTCACAGGGGAGTCTTCCCATGGGTCCTCGGCAGCCAAAGTAGAATATGTTGTCAATACTATATCATACTTCTTAAGCTCCTCAACTTCTCTAGTCCTTTCCCCATAATACATATATACACCCAATGACCCACGCTGAGTGTGCTCCTCTAGCTGAGTTATCCATGTTGAAAATACAGCAGGAGGGCACACAATTAATGTAGTCTTAGCACACGGAACACCAGAAGACTTATCAGCCATGAGGACAGACTTTCCCTTCACATTTCCATCTGAAAGGGTATCCTCAACTTTACGCTTTTTCCGTCCTCCAATGACCTTTTTACTCGCTCTACCCCGCTTACCCTTCTTGCTACCAGAAACAGATACATCCTCATCATCCCCACCTATTTCTTCAGCAACATTGTCTTTATTGCCTCCAACAACACCAGTACCACCACCACATTTATCAAAAGCAATCAAAGAGAGTAAAGCTAGAGTCTTGCCCAACCCCATATCATCAGCAAAAATCCCACCTCGCAGAGGCTCCGGTCTCCTATTAGTATGATAATTCGTCAAAACATTCACAAACTCCCCATCTTTCTCCTCCCAAAAAGGAGGTAGTTCACCAGAATTCTCTCTATTAACCAACCACCATAACCCTTCTTTTTGATGCTCAAAAAGTTGAGACTTTATCACTTCCTTTGGAGGCTCTAAAGCCCCCAATTTCCCTTTCTTATTCACGTTCTCATCAACCAATTTAAATATCTCATCCAAACTCTTTAGCCCGCTTTTCTTATTCTTCTCTTTAACCACCATAGCCTCAGATAACCCAAAACCTACTTCCATTTGAGAAAGTAAAACCAAGCCACCTCGCGAAATCGCAGTTTTAACACTCTCAAAATCCTCTACCCTAGCAAAGACATGAACTTGACAGGGAATTTTATACTTATTACCACCACTCCTAGAATTAGGCACTATACCTTCAACATTAATCATATTAGAATCAATTAAAGGAGATAAAACAGCAGCAACTGACCTTTCAATGTGACCCACTTGAAGACACCTGGTGTTCAGTACCTTTAAAGCATTCTGATCAAAGGGGTTAAGTGGTTCCCTCACAAGACCAACCAATTCACGGCCAGTAATTGTGCCTGAGTAGTACTGTAAACCCACTATATTGGCTATAACAAAACCAACCATGAATGACTCATTTGGGGTTTCTTGTAAATAAGAACAATCCTGCCAATTATCAAGAGACATGTAAAGGCTCACTGGGTCTTCATGATCCTCTTGAAATTCTTCCATTAAAGTAAGAAAATCAAAGAAAGTTCAAGTCTTTTTGTGTCTTTCGAGTCGATGAACGGTGGGTTAGACAGAGGTGTTTTGTGGCGTTCAAGAATCTGTGAGATTAAGACATGTAGCAGGTTGTGCCGTTTTAATGTTTGTGTTTGAATTGGAGGGTCTAAAAGGGCGGGTCTTGAGAGAGAAAGAGATATAGAGAGAGGAGCTGGTCAGTCTTTATCTATAGTAAAACTGACTGTTGAAAATTGACGTTGGAAACTGCAGAGAAATTAGTTTTTGTTCTTGGCATTTTTTGTTGTTTGGTGTGATTTTATAAAATGGGTGGTAGGTAGATTTTTCTAAATTCTCGACAAGACATTTTGCGTTGTAATTATATTATAAATCTTAATAAATTCAAATATATCTATGTTAAAAATAAAATTTTGGTATCTTCATAAATAATTAATTATAATTATGAAGTTATAAATTATTATAATTTTTTAAAAAAAATTTATTTCATTATCATTATATTATAAATCTCGAGAAATTCAAGTATATCTACGATGAAAGATAAAATTATGGCAACTTTGTTAATGATGGATTCTAAAATGTAAAGTTATAAAATATTTTAATTTCTTAAAACATATATTGTGTTGTTATTGTATTATAAATATCGAGAAATAGAAGTATATTTATGTTATAATTATCATAAAACTTTTAAAAAGATACATTGCATTATCATTATATTATAAATCTCAAGAAATTCATGTATTTTTATGATGAAGGTGAAATTTTAACATCTTCGTCAATGACGATTTCTAAAATGTAAAGTTATATGATAATTTAATTTTTTTTTATAAAAAAATTGTGTTGTTATTGTATTATAAATCTCGAGAAATCCAAGTATATCTATGTTGTAAACTATTATAAAAAATTTTAAAAATACATTGTGTTATCATTATATTATAAATATTAATAAATTCAAATATATTTACGATGAAGATGAAATTTTGGCATCTTCATCAATGATGGATTCTAAAATGTAAAGTTATTGGATATTCTATTTTAAAAAATAAATTGTATTGTTATCGTGTTTTAAATCTCAAGAAATTCAAGTATATTTATGTTATAGACTATCATAAAAATTCTAAAAAAATATATCGCATTGTCATTATATTATAAATCTCAAGAAATTCAAGTATATCTACGACGATGATGAAATTTTGGAATTTTCATTAATGTTGGATCCTAAAATGTAAAGTTATAAATATTTAAAAAATTTAAAAAGTATATTTTGTTGTTATCATGTTATAAATCTTGAGAAATCCAAGTATATCTATGTTATAGATTATCATAAAAAATTTAAAAATATTTATTGCATTGTTATTTTATTATTAATCTTGAGAAATTCAAGTATATCTATGTTAAAAATAAAATTTTGATATCTTTATCAATAATTGATTCTAAAATACAAAGTTATAGGCTATCATAAACATTTAAAAAAGATATATTGTGTTGTCATTATATTATAAATCTCAAGAAATTCAAGTATATCTACGATGAGATTTTGGCATCTTTGTCGATGATAGATTCTAAAATGTAAAAGTTATAAGATATTTTAAAGTTTTAAAATATATATTGTGTTGTTATTATATTATAATTCTTGAGAAATCCAATTATATCTACATTATAGACTATCATAAATTTTTTAAAGAGATACATTGTATTATTATTGTATTATAAATCTCGTGAAATTCAAATATATGTACAATGAAAATGAAAATTTGGTATCTTCGCCAATGATGGATTCTAAAATGTAAAGGTTATTGAATATTCTAATTTTTTTAAAAAAAAAATTGTGTTGTTATTGTATTATAAATCTCAAGAAATTTAAGTATATCTATGTTATAGATTATCATAAAAAATCTACGAAGATATATCACATTGTCATTATATTATAAATCTCAAGAAATTCAAGTATATCTACGGTGAATATGAAATTTTAGCATCTTCGTCAATGTTGGATCCTAAAATGTAAAGTTATAGGATATTTTAAATTTTTTAAAAATTTATTATGTTGTTATTGTATTATAAATCTCGAGAAATCCAAGTATATCTATGTTATAGACTATCATAAATTTTTTAAAAAAATATATTGCATTATCATTTTATTATAAATCTTGAGAAATTCAAGTACATCTATGTTAAAAAATGAATTTTTGGTATCTTTGTCAATGATTGATTCTAAAATACAAAGTTATAGACTATCATAAAAATTCTAAAAAGATATATCCCACTGTCATTATATTATAAATCTCAAGAAATTGAAGTATATCTATGACGAAGATGAAATTTTGGCATCTTCGTCAATGTTGGATCCTAAAATGTAAAGTTATAGGATATTTTAAATTTTTTAAAAATATATTTTGTTGTTATCAAATTATAAATCTTAAGAAATCCAAGTATATTTACGTTATAGACTATCACAAATTTTTTAAAAATATATATTGCATTATCATTTTATTATAAATTTTAAAAAATTCAAGTATATCTATGTTAAAAATGAAATTTTGGTATCTTCGTCAATGATTGATTTTAAAATATAAAGTTATAGACTATCATAAAAATTCTAAAAATATATATTACATTGTTATTAAATTATAAATCTCAAGAAATTCAAGTATATCTATTTTGGCATCTTCATCTATGTTGGATTCTAAAATGTAAAGTTATAGGATATTTTAAATTTTTTTAAAAATATTTTTTATTGTTATCACATTATAAAATTTTGAGAAATCTAAGTATATGTACACTATAGACTATCATTAAATTTTTTAAAAGATATATTGCATTATCATTTTATTATAAATCTCGATAAATTCAAGTATATTTATGTTAAAAATAAAATTTTAGTATCTTCGTCAATGATTGATTCTAAAATATAAAGTTATAGGCTATCATAAAATTCTTAAAAGATACATTGCATTATTATTATATTATAAATCTCATAGAAATTGAAGTATATCTAAGAGAAAGAAGAAGTTTTACCATCTTTTTTAATGATGAATCCTAAAATCTAAAGTTATTAGATATTTTAAATTTTAAAAATATATAATTTGCTGTTATTATATTATAAATCTCAAGAAATTCAAATATATTTGCTTAAAGATGAAATTTTAGTATCTTTGTAAATAATAAATTCTAGAATGTAGCACTGTCACCAATGATAAAACATGAATAAAAAAATATTAATTAAACAAGTATTATAAGTATTATTGTAACAACATAATGTGTTAAGTTTTTTTCTTTTCTTTAAATTGGGGGTTTGTAAGGAGTATTAAAATTTGATTTTTGGAGTGCAATTATTGATTTAAAATTATTTTTATTTTCTAAGAAGATGTTTAATATGGAGTAATGGAGTTAAAGGTAGTGATTAAAGTCATTTGATGATAAAAAAAAATATTAACACCCAAATTATGCAAATTGAGAGTACAAGATGAAGGATTGGTTACAAGATTTTTAAGAAATAAAAACTTTTATACTATGATTTTTCTCTTCCTCGAACTTATAAACACTTTTAATGTTCTCATATTCCTCTAACTATATATGTTCTTAAGAATTATATTATTATAAACGATTAAATTATAGTTTGTGAGAATGGAATTTTGCATCAGATAAAGTTATAGATACAATCCCTAGGATAATCTTGCTCATGTAATTTTCTAATATTCTAATTGCCCATCTTCTGTTAAATAATTTTGAAAACTTGTTTTTAACTTTTACACTTTTATTTTGTCAAAACTCAAACTCACACGAGGTTTAAATCGTCAAAATCTAGTCATTAACGTGTTGATTTTTTTAAAAAAATTAGGTTTAATCGAGTTGAACCGAGTCTTCTTTTTTTATCTGTGATTTGAATCTTATTCTAAATTAATTGCAAGATATTATTTAAAACTACTCATTATTTATTTTTTGATAAAACTTACTCATGCAATAATTTAACATGTCAAACATAATCTAAAGTTGATATATAGTATGGGGTAAATTTTATATATATATTATTTTTGTTTGAATCAGTCCCACATCTTTTACTTTGTTCCAATTTCCCCTCCATCCATCCCTAAAATTTATGAAACACCTCCACATCATTCAAAAAGTAAAGAAAAAATAAACGCATTAAAATCAACAAAAATAAAAATAGAAAATCAATATAAATATTTTTTTTATTAAAACAAATATGATAAAACTTCAGAGGGTTAGTTTCTTAAAAAAATAATCAAATCTTACCAAATTCAATTCTCACTTAGCGATTCCTTTGTCAATACCATAATTAAATTAAAATTAAGATTTAAATTAAATAATTACTTAATTTTTTAATACCTTAATTAGTGTTGACTATATGTAATTTAATATAATTTTATTTCAAAAGGTGTGTTCTGTTCTCGTAAATCTTTCCATAATATCTATTTTTTCTATTTTTAGAACCAAAAAAAAAAAGATTGGAAAAGAACGTAAAATGGGCGAAAAGGACTATATACTTAGTTTTTTTTATTAATTAAGGAAGACTAATTAATTGATTTCTCAAAACTAGAGGGACTAATCTATCATTTACTCGAAAAACAAGAACTGAAAGAAATCTCTCTTAAAAAAAAAAGGAGAAAGGAGTTTGCAATCTTTGTATTGAATGAACAAGAAATTTCAATTGATATATTTTTTTTGTGTAGCTCCTGCTGAAAAGTTTCGAGTTTAACACCTTTTTTTTTATTATTATATATATCACTAAGATTAGGATTGGCTACTAGTACGTATTTGCATGATATTTTTTTTATTTTAAAATATATTAAAATAATAATTTTAGATTTTTTTTGATATTTTCAAATTAAAATCATTTAAAAACATTAAAAAATACTAATTAATTTTAGAAGTTAGGGCACTCCTAAATAAGTAGTCCAAATTGTTTAATAATATACCTTCTCATATTTAAATAAATAATATTTTAGATGGATTTTAGATTTGCTCAACTAGTTAGAACTGAATTTGCTCTCTAAAAATCACTACAACAAGCTTCAGGACTACTAGAAATTTACTTAATCATTAACTTCAGAATATCAAGAGATTAGTTGAGGTATGTGTAAATTAACCTGCACACTCATTATTAAATTTTTTTTTTATATAATACTATATATTTATATATATATATATATATTGTCTTGGGCAATGCCAAGAACTCCTGCGTAATTTCATCTACAAAGAGATCAATTGATTGTGTCAAGCCTTGAACTACCAAAATACAAAGATAAGCTACAGCAGTCTTCCTCTTAAATCACTCACAAGGCAAAAGGCATTAAAAAAGAGATTCAGACATGAGAGGTCCTGCAACCTTGAGGTAAAACATTTGTGACACATTTGGCCGGCAATCCACTCATGGCATCGAAGCAGGTGGTGTTTTTGAAGACAGGTTAATAAACTCCAGGGCCTGTGCTCTAACTTCAGCTGTGTAGTCAGCAATACTACCAATTTCCTTTTGCTGGTTTCGTTTTGCCCAACGTCTTCCTTCTCTTCATGGGGAGTTTGCGATGTACGAGGATCCAAGTTCATTTGACTCACTACTCCCACTCAGCCTACTCGCCCGCGCCGGAATATTCAGAAGCTTGGCTTCCCTGAAAAGACAAAAGAGATGCCAAGAGCATGACATCAGAAAAAACTATTAAATTCGAATGTTCACGGCTTACCCTAGATCGTGTTGAAATTATAGTTTTAATTAGAAAGAATACAGATGATAAGATTAAAAATTATAACTGTAAGTTAAGACGATAGATAGTTTACTTCATATTTCTAATTAAAAAAAATAAAGGTGATGAAACATGAACTCGAGGATTTCTGATATACTATATTAAATAAATAATTTAACTTAAAAAATTAAACTATTGTATGATATCTTATTACTAGTTTTATATTAATTTCCTGACTCGGTTAATCTTAAAAAAATTTAAGTGTTTGTTTATTATTGTGGTAGTAATTATATTTTAAAATATATTTTTTAAATTATATTAAATTTTTTTTATTTATGAGATTAACACATCAAAACAATTTAAAAACAAAATAAATTAATAAAAAAATATTTTTTAAAATCACTCTCCAACCAAAAACAAACAAACAAAAGGGAAAGAGATGTCACTAGCTCTACACTTTCTCCCAAAGAAAACATCATAAGAAAAGGCTGACAGGAATTTATTCGGGCTATTTCTTAAAATATATATTCAAGATTGCCCCACAAGGATGCCTTGGATCAATCTAAATGCAGAATAATTTATAAATAAAAAAGGATAAAAATAAATCAGAACATCAGGCTTTAACAAAGTTATTGCAGATTGAAAGAATCCGAATAGTAATAAGATGATCAAGAAAAGAAAAATGGGAAATTAGTAATGTGAAGATAATCATAATAATTACAGCTTCCTTCGATACAATTTTGTGATTCTGTGTTTATGGATAGGCCTTTGCCCACCTGTCACAAGATAGTCCAGATTTCCACGAATCGAACATACGCATCCTTTTCTTCTGATTGATTGCATAAAGGTAGCATCTAGAAACCTTTTTCATTTATAATTGATTGCTAGTCTTGTGGATAATTGGTGTTCTTGTCAAGTAAAAAGGGATTACATATGGTTCAAGATACATTACATCAAGAGAACGATCTTGATTGATTATCCAAATCAAGACTGTTGATGTTCATACCATGCGTTGAGACTTTACATAAGTTTACTCCCACCAACTTTCTAGATCTGTGCTATAATTATTAAACTCAATTTAATTTAATAGGCTAATCTATCGATATGTCAATTTAAAATCTAACTAGAGTTAAGTTAATATTTGAACTGAGTTACACATTGAAATTCAGATAACCAACTAAATCAACTCAGGATTTAATTAATTTAAATAAACTCTGATGAGTCTAAACTTAAATGAGACTTGACTAAACCAATTTCTAGGATTTTTATTATTATTATTATTCAACAAGTCACTAGTGGATGAGGTGAACATTATTTTAGATCCTTTTCCAAAAAATTTTAATGATTTTGTTACATGAATACATTTTATTATTAAGGATCAAACTAGAATTTTATTTGAGAGAGAGGACCAAATGTGTCAATTTTTCTAAAAGAGATGAGCATATTTTTTTTTATCTATGAATGATTAAGCTGATCAAGATTTTTTTTTTTTATAGAGGTGAGGACTCTCTGATACTTAAATAACTATTTTTTTTAGATAGAGAAAATATAGTAATAATTTAGAGAGGGATGTTCTGAAAATATATATGCAATAGAGAATGAAGATTGTGAACTTTTGTTCTGAAGGTCTCATGATGTATTTATAACATATGAGTTTTGTTCTTTGTGAAGAAAAATGGATGGAATGTAACTTTATTTTTGTGATATTTTAAGTTATTATAAGCTGTATACCACTTATTTTATCTAGTTAAAAGAAAAAAAAATAACAAGCCATGATAAATCTAAACCCACCTGAGGCTAGGCTTGATACGCTGTCAAACCCAATTGTGGCTTGGTCTGGCTAGCATCGGACCCAACGCGCCTCCACTATAACGTGTTTGGTGTTGACATGTTCCAACTTAACGCATCCGAGAATTCAAGAAAATTTATACCCATATGTTTTTTTAAATCCAATATTTATTGATAAAAATATATAAAGATATACTACTAAAATCTTCTTTAATAAAAAATGAAATGAAAACACATGAATTGTGAAGTGTATATCATTTTGAGAGTAATTTTTTAATTACATTTATGGCTGTCATTGGTGTTTTCAGTGTTTCCTTTTGAAAATAAGTTTTTGAATAAAAATAAAGAATAAAGGTAGAAAAACTAACAACTCCAGACATAAAATAAGAATGATAGAACTTACAAGTATAATAAATGGAAATTTTTAAAACAATTTTGAAAAAATAGAAAATAAAAACAAGAAACAAAAGATGACAACTATACCAAATAATTAAAGATAATAACAGTTAAGAAAACAATATACATATTTTATATTTTATTTTCACCTTCTCCTTGCCATTTAACACTAAAAATATTCTTTTAATATATTTCTAATCAAGTAATTATCATTATCGTTTAGCATTACTGTGCTCGTTTAAAAGCTTCTCCTATTTGATGAGGACCTTCTGCTCATAGTGTAAAAGAAATACCTGGACAAATCAGGAGACAGATAATTCTTTATATTCTACAACGCGGGAGGTTTTTTTATATATTTATTATTATTAAAAAATCATGAGCTTAATTGTCATTTTAGCACATAATTCATCTCAATTCCAGTAGGTTTGTCTTTGTAATGTGTTTGTGGTGTTATTTCAATATGTTTTTGAATTGAATGAGTTGAAATTTTAAAATACTTTTAAAGAAATAGTCCATTAGTTAAGATTTATGCATAGATAGAAAACCCGGCATACATGTAGGTTAATACAGACATAGACAAAGTTGAGTTTCACAAGAAATAAAAGATGTAATTGGTCCGATTGACCCGGTTGATTTTATAAAATCCGATCAAAACTCAATTAAAATAATGATTTTTTTAAATTCCTTTCCAAACAATATTATTTTGATATTTAAAAAATAAAGTTAATTTGAGTTAACATAAGTTAATTTACATAATCTATAATCTAGATCAGATCTTGTCTTGAATTAATTTTTAGATCGGATTTAATAACTTTGAGTTTGAAATTTAAAAATATAAAAAATACTAAAACCACAAAAAAAATATTAAAACCATTTAAAAGAATTCAAAATACATAATTTGATTTATTTTTAATTAGAAAAACACCCTTTTCATAGCACACCAAACTAGTTAATTCCTAGAAATATGTGTTGTTTAGACCAAAAAAAATTTATACATAAAAAAATGCTCAGATTAAGTAAAATTATTTAATAGTGTTATTAAAATCAATTTAACGAGTCAAATCTAAAATCTCCTAACTATGTTTCTTGTCTAATTCAAGCTTCAAATTAAATTATATAAGAGTTATACTAGCGTGACCCAATTAACTTGACATGTTAAAAAAACTAAAGACGAATGGTAAAAACATGGTTTGACTTCAAAAATATTTTCAAGATGATATTTTTTCTTAAAAAAATATTGAGACGACGACACATTTGATCAACCTAGGTCAACCTAGTTTAACCCGCTAAACCCGCGACTTGAGTTTTGAACTTCATTGAGTTAAAAATTTTTTTTAAAAAAATATTTTTATTTAATTATATAATAAAAAATAGATGCTTGCAAAATCGAGTATCAACTCAATACCGATACTTTTTTCTAAGACCACGATAATCCCATAAAAAATAAATCATGAATTTTAATTCTCAATAATTATATATTTTTATATAATTATTTTTTATTTAATAATATAATTAAAAAATAGATGTTAAAAAACCAAGTATCAACCCAATGCCATATGCTTTTTTAAGATTTCACGTAAAATCAAAATAAATTATAAAACTCAAATCATAATAACTATGTTTTTTTAAATTATTTTTTATTTAATAATATAATAGAAAAAATAAATGATTATAAAATTAAACAAGCAATTCGATATTCAATCCATGAATATTTTTTTAAGATCATAATAACTTTATAAAAAAAATTCAAAATAAATATTAAAATTTATTTTTTAATAAATTCAATGTTAAAATATAAAAAGAAAAAGGAAAAGAAAAAGAAGGATGTTAGTGATCCCATGTACAGTAACATGTGATGGGAGGAAAATGATTTCCCCTCGTCACTTAATTCTCGTTAATAATAAAATAAAAGGAAAGAAAGAGACGTGAGTCATATCACAATGTGGAGCCTTCTCCTGTGCGTGCCACTCATGGTGCCAGACTGCCAGTGTCTGGCGCAATTGGGACCCTCGTTGAAGAAAATTCAACGAGTACGGGTGAAATGAAAGAGCATTCTGGTTTACAGCATTGTGGTAGCTATGCGTCGAAATAATCGAAATAATGTTTTAGATGAAGGAAGATTACGTGATTGAAACACAGCACGTTTCTTCTGGATTTTCTGTGTTCGCCTGGACACTTCAATATCTGTTTTGCAACGATATTACACAAGTATTTGCAACGGTTCCTTATCATATGATAATGTTTTTGAAACATTGAATGCCCTCGATGGGTTTACTTCCATCAATTACCAACGGTCAACATTTACTTCCCTCAAATTTTCAACTTTGTTATGGCATCGGTAAAGTGGAGCTTCATTATGGCATGACTGCATGAAGGAACTGTATTTATGTTTAAATTTGTTACTTCTCCTTGCATCTATGTTCAAATTTGTCGACAAGGTTTACTTGCATGCTGGCACACAAATTTCAGCACATAAAGCTTATGCAATCCATACATAAAGGAATGGTAGGAGCTCCATACACAGCAAGTGTTATAAATCTACTGGAGAGAAACATCTCAAGCATTGCCCTAGAAAAGCTTCTGAAACGGAGGGGAAGAAAAACTAAAACTTCCGACAAGAAGGTAAACTATCAACAACCACACTTCTGCACCTTCAATATCTGCTGCCTTTGATCTGTTCTTGTTCCGAGAGAGAGCTGCAACTTTGCTTCAAAGGAAAACTTGAATTTCTGCAACCCAAAGGTCCTGCTGGGTAAAGCCATACTGGAGTTCAATCAACACATTTTAAGTGGCACGGAGATGCACGAGCCTCATAGCATAAAAGGAGAGAAAAAGGTCAAGATGTATATGTTGCAATGTGCAATGTTCACCAAGGAACTCTGAATGATGTTTACAAAGCCTTGCAAGCACAAGAAAAAGAACACTAGTGCAGACACCAGACAAACATATGTAACCACAAAAATATTTTCCAAAATGTATTTGAAATTAAAGAAGCTGCAACAAACAAGAGCTACAACACTAAATGGGCTTGATCAAAACAGCAGGTTTCTTTAAATAAGCTGACAAGTATGACCCCTGCCCTCTATCACCAATTATGGTAGAAGAATAGAAAGCCAGATTGCACGCAACAGTTCTGCTGGAACAAAATGTGGAGGTGTTTAGCAGGGACAAATCAGCCAGCAGTTGGCAGCAGAACAACAAAAGAATTTGCTTTTGCTAACAGGAGTATATGAGTGAAATAACCAAAACAACTCAAACAACTACTTAAACTTGATCAAAGGCTCTAAGAGGAAAAAATCACTACAGCACAGCGAATGCTTAGACAACAAGTATCATCTTTCACAGTTCACACATTATTGTGTTTGTGACAGATCTCAGCACTCCTCTATAAATGGATCTTAGTTTCTACATTTCATCAAGCAAGAGAAGGCAAAAACACGTGTGGCTAGCTGCATCTTGAATTTCAATAAATCGAGAATACATTCGGTAAAACAAAGCAATAAAAATAACGCAACAAACAAGCAAATGATCAACTCATATTACATTCTACCAAAATCATTTAGAAATTTGTTACCTAATTATGGTTTCGGTATCGGAGCACTAGAGGATGAAACACGTTCACTTCGGAGTTCTTTCACAACAGCAGCCAGTGCTTCAGGGTTCAAACCCAAATCACAAAGAGCAATAAGCACCGAAAGGGTGTGTCGATCAAGTCCTGTATTAAGAAGGTTTGACATATGAAATGTCAAATCCAAAGATTCTCTTGCAGTCTTTGCAGCCTCTGGATCCATAACAGTAACAAATTTCACAATATCTGAAAAGGGAAAACTTCTCTTTGTGATCTCAACAAGCATTTTGTCCAAAATTCAGTATTTCAATCAAAATAAATCAATAAAATTTAAAACCCATAATTTATAAACTACATATCCAGCAAAATACTCTAACAAAAATCCCAAACTTCCTAAACTGTGAAAAAAGACTAAAACTTTTACAAAATAAATGAAGATAAGTACCTGAAAGTCAAGTCTTTGAGGATAATTCTCTCGTTTGCTTCAATTTAAGAACACCCTTTTCCGTTTTCAGTCAAATGGTTTCGATCTTGTAACGAATTTGAAAGAGAATCAAATGCGAGTAGAGCGAAAATTTGTAATTTGTCCGAAAAGAAAAAGGTCAAAATTTCCTAGGCGTGTGTGAGAGAGTTTTTAGGTGCAGCCCATGAAACCACTGAGAGATTTATAATAGCCCAGTAGACTTTATTGACACTCATTTCCTCCCAACTTCTTGGGCCTCAGGAGATATCATTTTTCTCTCTCCTAAGATTACCAGGAGAAATTAGAAGAAATTGTTTGGTGCTCGAATAGTTAATTATTTATAGATGACTTAAAAAGAGAGAGAGACAGAGAGAGAAAAATTCTAGGTTTAGATAATTTTATTATTTTTTACGAGTAAAAAATTTTATATTTTTTTAATGTAAATTTGAATAATAACTAATATAATATATTTTTTACTCCGTGAGCATCATAAATATTATGTTGAAGACCTATGATACATGCATTTTATATGATTTTTTTTGTTTTTTTTTCTTTATGTTTATTTACCTACCCTATGGGAAACTAAGTCTACCTATTTTTTTTCTTGATTATTATATACTAAATTTATTACATAACTCTAAATAAAATTGAAATGGCTAATACTTATCATCATGCATTCCACTTTCTATTTAAAATGAGACAGGGATATATTGATAGTACTTGATATTTTTCTTTTTCAAATTCAAAAATTTCTTGACATGTTCATGAATCTCACAAAAGAAGGAAAAGAGAAGCTTGATATATGTCCATCAATCTTCACCAAAAAAAAAACCAATTGCTCAATAATAGACATTCAAGTGCCTTCATTGATAATTGTAAGTGGTCGTTGTTTGGATCCATCCTACAAGCCATGTGCACGAGGGAATTTTTAGAATATGGCTGCAGAAGCTTTCTCTTCACATGGTCCCTTCATCATACGGAGAGTATTTAAAAATATAATAGTGGTTGTTTTTAAAATATATATTTTAAAATATATCAAAATAATATATATTTTTTATTTATAAAAAAATATTTTTATACTAGCACATTAAAATGATCTAAAAACACAAAAAATAATTTGAAACAAAAAACAAAAAAATAAATTTTTTTAAAAACACTTTTAAAACATAAAAATAAATAGGTTTTAAGTGGCTGTGAAAGGATTAAGGTTAGGAATAGTTATAATTGGAGTAAAGGTTGCAAGAAGTTATATTTTTGTCTTCCTATGATTGATAGTTATAATTTCTCTTTTTTGCAAGAAGTTTTTGTTTGGAGTTTCCAATTAGTGTCGGTGATGGTTTTATTTTTCCTCTCAATATTTTCTGAACTTATAACCTTTACTTTAGAAGAGAGGACAGTTTAATTGTTATAATAATTCATATGGATCGAACTGTTTAATTGTTTGTGCAATGAATCAAATTCATGTTCATCTGTGAATTTTAATGATTTTATTGGTGATAAAATTATTTTTGATCATGTATTATATTTTTTCATAGAATTGGACAATATGTAAGAGATACCTAGTAACCTACTATTGATGTGACAAGGTCATTGGTTTAGACTTAAGGTCATTTTTGGAAATTGTTTTTTAAAGTCATGATTTTTAATGTTTTAAATCATTTTAACCATGATTTCAAAAATAATTTTTAAAAATAAAAAATATTATTAACATATTTTTCTAAATAAAAATACTTTAAAAAATAACCATAATTATTTGCTAATTTACTTCATAATTTTATGCTTCGGCTATTATTAACGGGGCCAACAATCTTTATTGGGATTTGCCCAATAGACATTTTGGGTTGGGCAAGCAAGACCATAAAGGATCTTATCTGTCAGAAAAATCCAATTTGTCCTGATTCCTGAAGCATCTATCTCCAACAAATATCAACCATTTACTGGTGAAAAGGATCGATTTGGGATCTTTTGTCTTTTTTAGAAAGGGATGGTTAAATCACCTGGCAATTTTTATGTCTTGATTGTCCTTATTTGACAAGGTTGTCATGACTATGTTTCAGTTGCCAGTACAAATATCGCAAACCATTTAAATCACACGTTTGGCATAATTTGAATCCCTCCCTGTCAAAAACAGATTTGGGTGGTGCATCGGTGGAGCATTTCTAAAAATGGGCTCTTTGAGCTTTTAGCAGAGCCAGCAGGAATTTGGGGGGGGGGGGGACCCCCCCCCGAAGCTTGCTAGGATAGTCGCAAAAGCATTGGTTAAATCAGCACATGTGCACTAAACGAGTGTTGGGGGGTATTTCTTGTAATGCTTGTTCTCTGGACAAACTTACGAAAAGCAGTTATTGACCTGGCGTTACTTCGAATTTTTGCTTTTTTGGATTATTACCAATTTACCATGCTAGAAGTTGAAGTGAAGTTGTAAAAGCTGTCTTAACTGCAATCTGCTTTATAAAACACACACAATTGAGGAAGAATTTGGAGTCTTGTAGCCGGTCGACGCGGGGGGACCCAACCAACCTCAGATAAAGATGTTAGGATTGGCCGACTCATCTTCGGAATCCGAAAATAAAACAGAGACAGAACACTCTATCTTTCTCCGTCAACAACATGGGGGCTCAGGCATGGATAATTATGGTAGTAATATGTGCACCTTTCATGCAGATAAGCAGAGCTGTAGACTCCTCCTCTGTAGATGATAAAATCCTGAGTCTGCCAGGGCAACCACCAGTCAGTTTCCAGCAATATTCAGGATACGTAACCGTTGACGAAAACCAAGACAGAGCACTTTTCTATTACTTTGTTGAAGCAGAATCAGACCCAGCATCAAAGCCTCTTGTTCTCTGGCTAAATGGGGGTACTTCAGATTTTATTGTCACTGACTCACTATAGCAGGATGATTCAGGAGATTTTAAGTTTTGTTGTATGGTTTAAATACTTTTGTGTTCTCCTGTTCCTTTTGTAGGGCCTGGCTGTTCTTCTTTTGGAATAGGAGCTTTCTCTGAAAATGGTCCCTTCAGATCCTGTGGTGGAGGGCTTCTGGTCAGAAATGATTATAGTTGGAATAAAGGTGCCTCAAAATCTGATTTATTATTTGCGTGGGAACCACGAAGCATTGAACAAATTCAAGACTATGCATTCCTAACTTACCTGGAGTGGTTTCCTAAGAAAAACTTTCACAAGAAGTTCTGTTGACTGCGAAAGACCTAACCCCTGGTGGAATGCATAGTTCTCTACTAATTATGTCCCTGCAAAGAGTTGCTAAACCTTGCCTTTCTTTTGTGCTGCAGGAGCAAACATGCTGTACCTGGAATCACCAGCTGGGGTTGGTTTCTCTTATTCCGCCAATCATTCTTTCTATGACCTGGTGAATGACACTATCACAGGTAAAAAAAGATTATTCTAACTACTTAATTGCTTAAATACTTTAGCATCTTACCTAGTCTTTTGATAAAGCACACCTAATACAACCAGGCCACAGGGCTTGTGTTTATTCTGATAAAATCCACAAGTTGATTTCTATCAATTTATCAGCATAACTGTTATTCTTTCTGGATCTTTTTGTAGTTATGTGTATAAGTAGTATATGGAAATATGGAAATATGGAAATTTTATTTTGAAACTAAAAATATTAAGGCTTTCTTATCTTCAGCACAAGACAGTTACATATTCCTGCAGCAATGGTTTGTCAAATTCCCTGAATACAAGGATAGAGATTTCTATATTACTGGAGAGAGCTATGCAGGTACCTTATTTCTGTGAAGGTGGAAAGCTTCAATTTGTTTTGGAAGAAACAACTATAAATTTGTGTCTGTTGGTCAAAGTGAGTGAGTGATCTTCAAGTTCTCTAAATGTAATCCTATAATGACAGGCCACTATGTCCCTCAACTAGCACACCTAATTGCTCAGTCAGGACTCAAATTCAATCTGAAGGGCATAGCTGTGAGTACAGAATAGAACACAGAATTCTGATATTAGCAGTTTTCTTCCATCCGTATTCTTAAATCATATTTCATGGAGTGCTAATATTTCACTTTTGATAAGTTTCAGGTAGGAAATGCTTTATTGGAGTTCAATACGGATTTTAACTCTGAGGGCGATTACTATTGGGCTCATGGGTTGATATCAGATGCTACTTATGAACTCATGAATTCAGTTTGTAACAGTTCACAGCTATGGAGAGAGAGCATAACAGGCTCTAGGTTCGCTGCTTGTGTGGTTGTGAATAAGAGACTTTCAATAGAATTTCCTAACGCATTTGATGATTACAACGTCATTGGCGATATTTGCATATCATCTGGTGAATCACAGTTGGATGTTCCCAGTTACCCCTTTAGACCAAAGTTTCAAGTTTCATCATCCACTCAATCAGTACAAGCGGCACTCGATCAGACTGTAAGCTCTCTGTGTGTGACCCTATGTGCAATCTGTTTTACCTTTGGTTTTAACATTGCCGTTGGGTTATTTTTGTTCTCTGTGCATGCAGAATGATGCTGAGAACATAGATGTTTGTGTGCAAGAAAAATCATCCCAATATTTGAACAGGAAAGATGTGCAAGAAGCTCTTCATGCTCAGCTTGTAGGAGTCACCAGATGGACAGGTTGCAGCAGGTACTAATCCTTTCTGCTTTGAAGCAGATAGCTTTCTTGATCTTGCAGGTGCCATCTTACCTTTTTTTCCCCTGTTTTGAAATGAAAATAGGGCGTTTCAACAGGTTATGTCATTTTCTTTTCTTTGTAGTGTGGTGAATTATGATAGGCGAAACTTCGAGATACCTACAATCAATATTGTGGGCTCACTGGTCGGTTCAGGCATTCGGGTCCTAGTCTACAGGTAACACAAGCAGGTTTTATCTGTTATTTACAATTAGCAAATGTTACTACTATTCATAACATAAGTTGAAATGACCTCTACAGTGGAGATCAAGATTCAGTTATCCCATTTATAGGGAGCAGAATTTTGGTTGATGGTTTGGCGAAAGAGCTGGGATTGAATGCAACTGTGCCTTATAGACCTTGGTTTGAGGATAAGCAGGTTAGGCTACTTCCTGTTGTAACCTGTTGTAACTGCAGTACATTTCATCAACAATTGAGCTTGGCCTTCATTTCTGTTCAAATTGGTTCAATTTTTCTTCCCAGGTTGGTGGATGGACACAAGTTTATGGCGATATCCTCACATTTGCAACCATCAGAGGAGCTGGACATTTAGCACCATTGACATCTCCCAAGAGATCCTTGGCCTTATTTTCAGCATTTCTGTCCGGAAAACCCCTTCCAGAGGCATTGCCTAATTAAAATGTTGCTAATCTTTTTTATAGAACTGATTTACTTTTATATATGTGTTTATATGCTTGATCAGCAATGCCACTGTCAGTGTCTTTGGTAGGAAAAGGAATTTGAATGCCTATATATGCAATGATATTGACCCTTTAAGCAACTTAAGTTTTCTATCTTTGTTCTGATAATTCAAGTGCTTGATTTCCTTGTTATTCTATGAAGAAAAACAAGATCACATTGGAGGATAATCTAAAGGGTTACCAATAAAGAGATTTGTTGAGAATCCAAATTGGAAAGTTGTCGAAGCTTGAAGTTTCCCTCTTGACATTTTCTTTTGCAATCTTTCACTTGAAGGTTCATGAACTGAGAATGGAAACCGTACCCAAAATTTTGTCATTGAACATAAAGAAAGAATTGAATGAGCAGCTATGAAGAGAAGAAAATTGTGCATGCACAGACAAATATCTGCTTGTGAAACCACAGGCTAAACATAGCAATTGCAGGTCCAAGTTAAATGTGCTCTTGGGAGAAAGTGTCTCAGATCATGAACTTCTGAGGTCCAAGTTTCATATTATCAGCTAACAGCTGAGCCTTCAATGTCCTCTATGATGTATGTTTGTATTGCAGAACAACAGTGTTATGGAAAACTGCTGACAACGTATATATAGATGGGACTGGATAAATTTTATCTAGATATTAGAATACAAGTCAATTCTTTTGTTGGGTAGAAAATAAATGAAGAAATCTTGTTTAAAATGCAAAAATTTGAGCTTCTGCACAGAGCTGCAGAAAGTGGTCTGCTTGTCATTGAAAGGGATTCCCTTGTTATTTTTTTTTTCTTGGATGGATATTATTCAGATTGCTTTCCTCTAAAAGTTTGGGATAGAGAATAATATAAATTATATCTTAAGACCTCATCTAAAAGTTTAAACTATTGGGTTAAGATGGTTATTTGACATGGCATCAAAGCTTTGATAACCAAGTAGTCACGAGTTCGAATCTCACCATCTCTATTTATTTGATAAAAATTAAGCACAATGTAAGGTGGATCTGTGCAAGTTTTAAGACCAAAAGGCTTTCACTCGAGGGGGTATGTTAGAGAATAATATAAATTATATCCTGAGATCTCACCTAAAAGTTTAAGCTATTGGATTGAGATGGTTTTTAACACTACTTGTCATTGAAAGTGATTGCCTTGTTTTTTTCTTTCTTGGATGGATATTTTTCAGATTTCTTTCCTCTGTATGCTTGTATTCCTGGGAGAAATGGAAGGCTTGATAGTTTAATTGCAAAAATACAAGGATATTGTCACTAGTGTATAACTATTCTGTCAGAGTTTTCAATAAAACAAAATTTATCTTTTAATTTCAGCAGCAAACCTCTTGTAAGTGAAAGTTAAAGACTATCTGGTGACAAAATCAATCAATCTTTGCACACAAATTGCTATAAATATACACTTAATTCAGCTTAAATTGATGCCACAAAAATCTTTATGCGATAAGCATTAAGTATAAGCATCAATATAGCACAAGACAATTTCATATTCCTGCAGCTAAGGCTCGCCAAATTCCCTGAATACAAGGGTAGAGATTTCTACATCACTGGAGAGATCTGTGCAGACACCTTAAGGTTCATGAAGGCAGAAAACTCTGAGTTTTTCAGAAGAAACAAGTAGCATAATATTTCTGTCTGTTGGTCAAAGTGAGTGACTTCCAGCTATCTAACTAAAATCTAAATCGATAGGTCACCATGTCCCACAATATTGAACTCTGATTTCTAATATTATCAGTATGCTTCCATACATATTCTCAAATCATATTAATGGAGTGCTAATATTTATTTTTGATGTTTTCTATTAAGAATATTAAAAAATAATATAAATTATATTTTCATATCTTACAACATTTTAAATCTCTGTTTAGTAATACAGTAATTAATCTTATTTTTTAAAATATTTTTTAATTGAAAAAACATTAAATAAATAATTTTTTAGGTACTTTTCAATAATTTTAACTATGCTGTTTTAAAAATATAACAATAAAAATCTGAAAATAACATTATTTTAATATATTTTTAATTAAAAAATATCATCATCACTGTATTATTATATACAAGTATATATATATATATATATTGATATAATTATTTAATATGATATCAACGCTTTAACAATCTTGTTCAAATTGAAACATGGATATCTTTTGGTAGAAGTGAAATGCATTTATGTGTTCATGCTCGATCACAATGCTAATTTCTTTCCAAATAATATAATTCGAATGCCTACGCAATTGGAGGGATTCCACAATGCCTCTTTAGTCTTTATATACTTGAGGAAAATTCTTACATATCAAAATTGAATCTCTCTTTTTTATTTTATTCTTGGTGTAGAATTTGTAACACCATTGATGATATTACAAAAACTAAATCGATGAAAATGGAAATTAATGATCTGCTCTCTGACAACTAGAAGTCTAAAGCCATTTTGATACTTGAACCTGGTTGTCATCTTCAAATTAACTACTTCCTAGCTAGTTGCCAGTTAATGCAACGTCCAGATTTTGCTGAAAAAGAAGTGTGCTACTCTCATCCAAACCTAAAAATGCTTCAATTCCACCACCATCTTCAGTGTCCATGAGCGTAACAGTACCAGGACTTGTAGCGGCATCCACGCCATGCACCCAAGAGGGCTTTCCCCATCCAAAATCTGTTTCATACCATGGCAACCGACACCAAGAGTTTACTATATAGGCATCTATCTCGCTTTTTCTCCATGCTTCATCCCCCTCCCTCATCTTCTTGATCATGAGAGAAAATAACTCATCCCCGCTTGAAGCTTTCGCACAATCCTCTACAGCGCTTCTTATCGCATCGTGCACCCGATTTACACAGTCATGAAGCTCAATCTTGCTCTCATCATCTGGCACAAATTGCGCAATCACCAAGTTTATGAAGTTTCCACAAGCATACTCGGGCATAGTTAAAGTTGTCTTCCCTCGCATGTTAACTGTAAGTCCAAAGACAGAAGGCCTCAGTTGGCCGTGGATAGCTCGAGCTACCCTTATGAGAACCATCCATATTAGTCCTGTCACAACCTCCACTCGGGTCGGTTGGTATTTCGGCAGCTGGTTTGAATTAAAAGCTGTAGCAATTTCTTTCAATCTTGATATAGTTTCACCTTTAAACACGAAAGATTTCCTGACAACCTTTTTAACACCTCTAACACTTATCAGATCGTCCACCGAAGTGATAGCGGGTATGTTCTTCGATGGAAAAAGAGAACCGAAAGGGAAGCTCGGACGACAATGTTCCTTTTCGATCCCAATTCGGCAAGCAGTGGCCCAAGTGTTGATGAAGGTACCTACCGTGTATGCATCAGCTATCCTGTGTGCCACACATGTACCAATAGCTAGTCCTCCACATTCAAACATATTGATTTGAATGGTTACAAGAGGGCTGTTTTCTGGTTGGAGTACTCGTGGCACCAAACGCGACCACATTTCAGTCTTAAACTCTTCTCTTTCGAGAAGTTGAGATAGGGAACCACTAACTCGAGCTTCCAAATATTCTGCTCCCTCGTCACTACACTCAATTGACAAATTTTCTTCGGTGTATCTCCCCCCTAGTGGGTAAAAGAGGGCTAAGGTTTCAGCCAGTGATTTTTCGATTTTCTTACTCCGCTCGACATTGTTTCCACCATGGTCTTCACCATTGGCTGGGTAGTAGAAAACGCAGGGCACGTACGTGGGAGGAGCAAGCTGGTCAAAACATGAAATCTTCAAGTTCTTAAGGTTGGGTGGAGTTGGAGATGATGGAGCTATCAACTTTCTAGATAAGATTTGAACCTTCATGTTCAGAATTGAATTTGTGTATGATTTTACAAGAATTCAAAAATCTGGGAAAATATATATAATCAATTTAAGAGGAATGCTTGAGATATCCTTTGCATAATCCAATTGGGAATGTATATCCTTTGCATATATATATAGGCTCATTACTAGCTTCTTCGAAATTTGTGTTATTGACATGGATATAGTTTTACAAAATTAATCAAATTAAGAGCATTTGATGGTACGTTTTAATATTAAAATCAAGTATTAACGAAGTGGAGTTAATTCATTTAAGTTAATCAATAATTAATGCTTGAGGCTGTGCTGTTAAAATTACAAGAATTAAATTGAATTTCAATAAATGAATGTAACATGATGTTTAATCCAAGTAACTTCAAGAATTAATATATCCAGGAAGCTTGTATAAGCAATCGGTAATCATAACCACAGAACACGTAGCTGGACTGTTCTAACTTAACCAAGATTCTCGGTTCGAGTATTAGAAATGCAGCCATGTTAAATAATTGGTAGAGAGAACTTTGTCACCCTTGTAATCCTACCAGGCTCGAATCTGGATTAATCAAAGCCCTACATGCCGAATCGAATCTGGATTAATCAAAGCCCTGAGTGCCGGAAATCTTACCAAACAAAAAAAAGTTGTAATCATGAAAATAAACCTCTACAAGAACCTAGAAAAGTGGGAAGAGAAACTGTTACATGGACCTTAGATGTATGTCTGAACCAAGCAAATAATTTGACTAGGATCCATTTCATCTTCGGGCCACATATGAAGAGAAAGGAATGGACTAAGGCAAAACCATTAGGAAAACACAAATCCTAGCCTCATAAATTTTGTCTAAACTTACGTGCAATTGCAAATCATTACATGTTTGAGGTCCATGGCCGACCCACCACCATTCCACGATTTAACTATTGCAATTCTTACATGTACAGGACGACTAACTCGAACATTTGATCGGTATAAAAGATATTCTTAGGGCTCGTAAGAGTCTATTTTTATGTTATGGTCATAAGAGTCTATAAAAGATCCGAGAACATTATGGCACTCTTAATTATCTCTTAACATGTTAGGTTTTCTAACTACTATTGTAGCTAACCATATGTATTCCCTGCGTGGCTATCCATGACTGCTGTCTTACGTGTGGGATATTCACTTTAGATGTCAGAATGGTTCATGCACACATAAATTATTGTGGATGATCCTATTTATTTTTTAACCATTTATTTTGGTCTTTAAAGTTTTATTTTAGGTATTTTGAACTTAATATAAGGCTAATTGCTTTTGATTTCTTAGTCAATGGTGGGATTTGAATAATAGGGACCGAAATGAGAAAGACATCAAACATGAATGGCATTCCATAAGTTTTGAAAAAAATACATTTTGATTCTCTAACTTTTAAAATAACTCAAATTATATGATTTCGGTGCCTCAATTTTTTTTTTCCAAAATCACTTTTAGTACAAAAAAATCATTTTTTATTTCTTAGTTCCTGATTGAGAGAGGTGAGAGAGAGGTCGCTGGATTCCAATAGTAGAGAGAGAAAAATATGGTTGACACCGATTTATACCACCAAAACAATTGATATTTATATCGAATGATTTCATTTGATAAAGAGAGTTCATGTTAGATTTTTTTTTACCTTTAAAGTTTATGAAAAAACATATATGAGCTCAATTTGATTTTTGGTTTCTGGTTTCGTATTGATTTGAGATGATTTTTTGAGCTCATGGATACGTTTATAACAATTCCAAATGTGTTTTGAGTCAAAAAGAGGTTTAAAACCGGTTTTTTGATTAAAAAAAGATTAAGCCTTGATTTTCCGGCATCACAATAGCCAAAATCTTGGCAAATCAAATGACACGTTATTTAATTATTATTAAAAAAAATTGGACAAACAACATGTCATTCACCTTTAGTTGCAAAAAAGTAAAAGAAGACTTAGTCATGCAGGCCAGCAAAGACAGACCTGCATATAGGCCCTAATGAAATGGGCCGGGCTGAGAAGCGTCTGACCTCTACTTTTTTTTTGTAAAATATTTTTAAAAATTAATGCTTTTTATATGGTTTTTTTCTATATTTTTTTTAATAATTAGATTAATACCTCTTCTCTCTTTCATTTTGTTTAGAGAACATCTTTTAAATGACAATTATTTTTTTAGTTATGCATTTAAATTTTGAAGAGTTTTTATGATTCATATATATTTTATTTTTTTTATAGATGAAATTTAATTTTGTGAATAAAAAAATTATTTTCAAATAATATTTCTGATATATATGCAGCTTTACATAATATTTTTTTTCTTTTATTTTATTCAATCAATTTAATTTATATCTTTATTTCTATTATCGTTTGCTTGAATAAAAATAATATTTTAATAAATAAATTCAATAAACACAACCGGATAAATATCTCATCTTACGAGATTAAATATCTTAATCTATATATCTCTTAATTGTTTTTAGTTATTATTTATGGTTTTTTATTTATTTATTGCACATATAGTTCTGTATGTATAAACTTTTTAATTTTTACTTAAAAATCTCTTAAATATAAAAACATGTTAGAAAAAATTGTATATATAATTTTTTATTTTTAAAAAATCTGACCTACAGAAAATTTCAAGTAAAGTATCCAGCTACATGTGGATTGGTGACGTGGATTTGCTCACGTATCATATATGGATCGGTGACATGTGCATCGGTGGTTTTCCTCGAACTTGGTACCTAAAACCTTGAAAAAAGAGTTTCTATAATTATTTTTATATATCATCCAAAATAAAGGCAAAAAATCTCTGTTGCCGGAGCTTCCCGGACATGGCTGCCATGTGGGCCTCGCGAGGAAAGCAAAACACAGGGAAAAACCTTTCTTCTTCCCATCTCGAAACGAAGATGACATTTTTGGTTTTTGTTCCTTTTCAGAGTTTTGGTGTCAATTTTCTCTGCAAATCTTGTGTGGTCTCATTCTCGTTAGGTTTTCTGTCCTCTGCTTTTATGGGCTTCCACTTGTTAGAAAATGTATTTCAAGATGTAAATATATCATATAGACTTTTAAATTAAATAACAATTAAGATTTAGAGTTCATCGAACTATAGCAGTAAGCTAATCAATTCTATGAAGGATAAAAAAATAAAAATTAAATTATATAAAAGGTTCTTAGTCTGAACATAAGATGAGATTAATAAAAAATTTCCAGGACTATGAAACTAATCAAATAAATAAAGCAAAAAGAATTATTTTAAAATAAATTAATTATTTTTTACATTAGTTTAAATAAATAAATTATTTTTATTTATAAAATAACATATTTCATTGGAACTAATAAAATGGCTTATTTATGAAAAAATCAATCCAACGAAATATTTAAATAAAAATAAAAAAATTAATTATCTTTTAATTGATACCTAATATAAAATTTATTTTCTTTAGATCAGTGGAAGAGGCTTAATCAATCATGTTAGGCAATATATTTGAGGGATTAAAGGGAAGAAACTCGAATTTCTTGAAAGCAAGAAACTATATTCATCAAATCTCAACGAAAATGGTTATAATTTAAAGTGTTTTTTTATAAAAATAATATATTAAAAAAATATATTTTTTTATTTTTAAAAAATTAATTTTTACATCGACATGTTAGAATGATATAAAAATATAAAAAAATTAAATTGAAAATATTTAAGAAAAGAGATTAAATTTGTTATAATATTAACAAAAGCACGAGATTTTATTTAGACTACCCGCTGGCTCTCACACCAACTCCCAAATGACGGATGATGTGGTTGGTAAGATGCATGAAGTCAACGTATATTGCGTGTGGTACACTGCTACCACGTAACTCTTGAGACTATTCACAGAGTGTAGTTGATCGGTCCAAGTTGTACTTTGCAACGAAAGAATGAACTTAATTATTAATTTATAATCTTCAAACACCATCTTCTTATCGTGGGAAAACGGACCGATTTTTTTTATTTATAAGATCGGCGATTAAATCATAGTTAATTTGAAATGAAGAATTGATCAAACCAAATCAAAAACTGAGTAGTTAATTTGAAACTAGTTTTGGTTTTTATTTTTTTATTTTAATTTGGTTAGTGTTTTAGGTAAATATCAAATCAAATTGAATAATTCCTGATCCATGTAATTCTCGGCCTATGAATACCATTTCCTTAAACCAAGAATGGCTAGACATTATTTATCCAGTAATTTCTATGTTATTAGTTGGTCCTAACCTTTCAATTTGTGGTCTTGATTCCCTATTTATACCTTCCACCAACACTCTCTCTTTCTTTCTACACAAGGCTAGCTGGCTTCTCCACGACTTCCTTCGATGGATCAGTTTCCAAAGTGTGATGCAAATTATGTTCCTCTCACTCCCGTAAATTTCTTGAGTAGAGCCGCCAAAGTCTATGGCAATCGCCTCTCAGTTGTGTACGAAGGAATCCATTTCACATGGCAGAAAACATACGAGCGTTGCCTTCGCCTTGCCGATTCTCTCCGTTACTTTAATATTTCAAAAAACGATGTTGTAAGTTTTTCGATCTAGTATATGTTGTGTCTACGTATTTTTTTTTTGGCGGTCTGGATATTCTCGAACTAGCATATTAGTTTTGAGTATTTACAATAGTGTTGTGTTTATTATCTTATTAACAGGTTTCGGTGTTGGCTCCCAACATTCCAGCTCTGTATGAGATGCACTTCGCAGTGCCCATGGCGGGGGGAGTCATCAACGCCATCAACACCAGGCTAAATCCTAATCACGTAGCCACCATTCTACGCCACTCAGAAGCAAAGGTCTTCTTTGTCGACTACCAATTTGTGCAGCTGGCACGTCAGGCCCTCCAAATTCTGATGGCAAGTGAATCTAATTCATCCAAATCAGTTCTCCCTTCAGTCGTTCTCATTGATGACATCGAGTCACCGACTGGTGCTATTTTCGGTGAATGGGAGTATGAACAACTTGTCGCAAAGGGCAATCCAGGGTACATCCCTTATGAGGTCCAAGATGAATGGGATCCCATAGCCTTGAATTATACTTCTGGAACAACATCAGAGCCAAAGGGGGTTGTCTATAGCCACAGAGGTGTCTTCCTTGGCTCCCTTGGCGTAATTATTGGCTGGGAAATGGCAAGTGAACCTGTGTATATGTGGTCTCTTCCTATGTTCCACGCTAATGGCTGGACCTTAGCGTGGGGCATTGCGGCACGGGGTGGAACAAACGTTTGCTTACGCAATACCACTGCTAAAGACATGTATAGGAACATCGCTCAGCACAGGGTGACTCACATGTGCTGTGCACCGATTGTTTTCAACATCCTCCTTGAGGCCAAACCAGAGGAGCGTAGGGAAATCACTTCTCCTGTCCAAATACTTGCCGGCGGGGCACCACCAGCGGCCTCACTACTTGAAAAGATGAAGCCATTAGGATTCCATGTCACTCATACTTATGGCCTCACGGAGGTTGGACCAGCCCTTGTGTGTGAGTGGCAAGCCAAGTGGAACAATCTTCCAAGCCAAGATCAGTCAAAAATCATGGCTAGACAAGGGATTAACACAGTAGCTCTGGCTCATATGGATGTCAAAGATTTGAATACAATGATTAGCGTGCCTTGGGATGGTAAAACAATGGGGGAGATTGTTCTGAAGGGAAGCACTGTCATGAAAGGGTATTTCAAGGACCCAAAGGCCACCGCGAAAGCATTCAAGAATGGATGGTTTGCTACAGGCGATATTGGGGTCATACATCCGGACGGATACTTGGAAATCAAGGACAGATCAAAAGATGTGATTATATCTGGTGGTGAAAACATCAGCAGTGTAGAATTAGAGTCAGTTCTTTACAGCCATCCAAGAGTCCTAGAGGCAGCTGTGGTGGCCATGCCACACCCAGTTTGGGGAGAAAGTCCTTGTGCTTTTCTTGCCATTAGAAAGAACTCAGATGGAAAATCTAATGATCTCAAAGAAGCTGATATTATTGCTTATTGCAAGGAAAAGCTTCCCAGTTATATGATTCCAAAGAAAGTGGAGTTCATCCCTGAGTTACCCAAGAATTCAACAGGAAAAATTCAGAAATTCCAGTTAAGGGATTTGGCACGGAATTTTGTGGTCTCAGAGACCTTCCCTAGCAAGAAGAGTGCCCAAGTCAATCCCAATACAGAACTCCAAGGACGTCAGGCTCAGCCAGCTCGTGTTGCTTCGTCTCGTCTTTGAACTTTGGGTGTGTTTGGCATTGCGTTTGTAACTGTGTTTCGTTAAATTTTGAATTTTTTGTTTTTGCTAAAATTAAGTACGGTTTGTACTTTTTGGATCGTTTTGATGTGCTGATGTCAAAAATAATTTTTAAAAAATAAAAAAAATCATTGGCATGTATTTCGGCACGAAAAATTATTTGAAAAGCAACCGCAACCACACTGCCAAACACACTTTTTATATGGCTAAAAAAAAAAATTTCTGCTATACATACCTGCCCCTTCCCGTGGAATATACCATATCACCTATTTTTATAGCAATATTTTTTAATTATGGTTTAATTATAATTAAAATTAAGCTTAAGTGAATTAATTTAATTTGTCCGACGATTAAAGTGTCAGCCTAGTGATTAACTATTTAAAGCATGGGCGTCAGGGTCTGCCCTTGTTTAGTATGCGGATTAGGGTCAACGAGTTAATATTAAATTAACCTTATTTTAGTTAAAAGACCAAAAAACAATTTTTTAAAAAAGGAATTTGTTTTATGGTTTCAAGTGGCATGGTGGGATTGCTTTACCTACCAGCTTCAAAACAAAATGGTATATATAATGGTTAATGATGTTTATTCTTCTTCTTTTTTTTTTTTTAATTTTACGGATTTAAATTTTTAAAACAATATTCAAGAGGATTTATTAAATTTATCTGAAATCAATTTATATAGTTCAGTGGCGCTTTCGTTTAGTAGAAGTAACAGTAAAATATAACCTAGTCCTTGTATTGTAACAGAACTATTAATTAGTCCCTCCAGTTTCAAAAAACTATATCTAATCCCTATTTTTTTAAAATTATTTTTTAATTCATTTCCATCCATTCCATATCCTTAATTTTCAAACTTATCTTGCTTTTTATTTTTTAGGGGAAAAAAAAAACAGAGAGGAGGCTAACCACTAAAACTGATGGAAAGATGATTAACAGCATTAAGAGACTATTTAATTAGTTCTAATATTGCAATAACTAATTAATTAATTTTGATATATTATAGTAATTAAGTTACGATTCATCCATTAAAGTAATCAAGAGAGGTAGTCCCACAATTATTATTGTTTTTTGCTTCACTCGGAGGTCCAAATATGCCTTGTAGCGCACAAATCCACACAAATAGACCTTTGGTGTTTGGCCAATTGATTTCATCATGAAAATTGCAAACTTCAAAATATAACTCTAACTTTACTATTATATATATATAAAAAAATTTAGTATGATTGTAAAAATCAGGTCAAACCCATAGAAAAATTCATTTAATCTTCCTACAATATACTAAAATTAAAAAAAAATAAGGAGTTGAATAATAAAATTTTAAAAATAAAATTATAACGTAATGAAAAACATGTTATAAGTAATAAAGTTCAAAACATAAAATGCAGAAATTTTTATTTTTTAATATTTTCATTCAAGATAATTACAACATATGATAAGATTTTAATCAATTACAATAAGGTGATACATTTGAAGGAAAATGGTAAAAAAACTTTTTTGAACAATGAATTTTTATTTATAACTTCCATATTCGTGAAATTCAACCAAAGAATATAAACAAGATTAATCTAGTCTTACCGTTTCATACTTAAATATTAATTAAGGATAATTCTCATCGATTTTCAAGGCAACAAGATATCAATATTAAGGATAATTCTCAATAATTTCAAGGCAACAAGGTAGCAATATTAAGGATCAACTCTTTAGGGTTAGCAATATTAATGATGTATTTTGGATTTAATCAATACTGTTGAAAACTTTCCGGGTGAACTTTTTTTTTCTCCTTTAAGATTCATCAATGCTCCATTTCTACCTTTGTAATCTGAAGTTCTCAATGTTACCCTTCTAGTTTACGTAAATTTCCATTGTTACTCTTAGAGCTTGTTTGACAGTGTGGTTGCGAGTGTTTTTCAAATAACTTTTCGTGCCAAAATTCATGTCAATGATATTTTTTCATTTTTTAAAAATCATTTTTGACATCAGCATATCAAAACGATCTAAAACGTACAGACCATATTAAATTTTAGCAAAAAAAAAAAATTAAAATTTTTTGAGAACGCGGGTTGAACCGTGTTCCCAAACGCTTCCTTAATCGTTGAATAGCCTATTTTTTTTTAATTTAGTTTTGAGTTTTTCTTAGTTTTCCTTTTCTTTTGAGATATTATAACACATATGAGATTTTAGAGCAAAAATAAAAAAGAGAAGGGCAAGATTGAAACTTTTGAAAAATTATAGGCAGGAAATTGGCAAATTGTAAGCTTTGAGGGTTGAGATGGAAAATTGATGAATGCAAAAATATGATTCATTCTAAATTCTTTATTAAACCTCTCAACCTTGTTTGATAATTTTCTTTTTAATGATAAGGGTATTCTCAAATTAACTTGTGTCTCTATCAAAGCTAAGTGTCTTTTTAAATAATTTTAAAAACACATATTTAATAAATTTATAAACCACCCTTGTCTTATGTCATATTCATTTGTGACTGGCCAGACAAATTACTATTTTTTAATTCTTTCTTGACCAAATATTTAATAAATTTAACTCTCGATAAGATAAAATACAAAACTAAATTAAATTAACTAGCTAATACCCTATTCAATCATAAATTAAAGAGTAATTCAATAAGTATGAAAACGTACAATATAAATGATTGGGTTGTTTGTTTTTTTTTGTTAGGCTGTTTGTCGGCCCAACCTAATCTAACTGGGTCAGATCCAGCTCAACCTGTATAATAATATAAAAATATATAAAGAAAAACCAAAACAATTTCAAGGATCACTTCAATAAAATTTATGGTTTTCTCACATGTTTTTCTATCAATTTTTTTAAATATTGGGTCATAGATTTACACTGTAAGATATGAATCTAGTAAAAAATACCTGATTTTCACTAAAATTTTTGAAAAAACAAAAAATCCTTATTTAAAAAACACAAAAACAATTTTTTTTTTTTTGCATACAGCCAAATCCTAAAGGTTTTTCATGCATATTTTTAGAAAGACAAAATCACATTTTTATCATGTTTTAAAAATGTAAAAATAGATATCGTAACCAGTTTATGATTATCCATTAGGTTTTGGCTAAAATGTCAAAAATCCTTCAACAACTATTTTGTTTAATTAATATTTATAGTATTAGGATTTAGTTGTAGATTTTAATACGTGGGGTATAAAATTACAATATAAGGTATACCCTCGAGTATTAAAGATACAAAGTGCAAAATAAATGCGATGATATAATTTAGCCTTTTGAACGGTTAAGATTTAACTCAATAAGGTACAATCTTCCTCACAAAGAGAAATCTGCCTTGAATCTTAGACAAGACCAATAGACAAGAACACGATTTAGAATAACAATAAAAAAAAATGCAATTTACTTTAGATAGGGTGCACTAGAGGTAATGCGTCTTCTTCTTGCACAATCAATCTCTTACCCGGACTCTCGCAAATTATTAAATTTTCTAATGATCATAATACTAGTTGACAACTCCTGAAATTCATAATTATAATTTTATAATTAAACTCAAAATACATTTTCAACACACCTCTTAGAAGACTGAGCCGTTATTTTCGATGCCTCGCAAAACATAATTCTCAATGAATTGCAAAAGTTAATAAATGAGTCAAAAGATTCGAAAGAAATCAATGATTTAGATCAAATACCAAACTAAAATATCCAACTGGTTTGGCAGTCCTTGCCGAAATAAACGAATGGTTGGGTTGAAGAGACAAGACATCTCAGCTTGTCTGGTTAATTTCTTTTCGACCGAGAGGATTAGCTATGCAATATATGTCGGCCAAAAAGGAAATCCTATCCAATATCGATGGGCAAGATGCAGTGGACCGTCGTGTTCATGAAGCCAGAAGAAGGATACAAAGGATAAAGAGAGGAAAGTGTTTATCCAAGCTACAGGGAGTGTGGCAAGCTTGTTCATTTCATTGGACTAAATCATCTCGGCATTTTTTTTTCAAATTACCCACACTCGTTTTCTTAAATTCAAACTACCCTTTGCTTCTTTTTTCTTTTCTTTTTTTACTTGGACTTGTTTTGCCTATTTAATTTATGCAAATAATTGATAAAAATAGATAAATAATTAATCAATAAATTTGTATTTATATTCTAAGACTATAAAATAAATAGTTTTAAAAACTTGAAAATAAATAGAGTTAATTAATTAATTTTTATATTAACTGAAATAAATAGATTATTTTTATTTATAAAATGACAAATTTTTGGGACTAATAAAATTACTTATTTATGAAATAATGAATCAAATAAATTAATGTAATTCTGTGGTTACTAAGATCCATGCACCGATAAATTCAGCTACTAATCATTGTTGTGTAAAGCACACTTAAAAGATTTTTGATTTAAAATTTGAACCCAATACCTTTGAGCAAAAATTTCAATTCCTTAAACAATATGGTGAAACATATGAGAGGTGAAAAGTCAAATAATATATGATTTGCATCTTGGCGACCTTGTTTTGAATATGATTAAAAGTCTCTCTCACACCAAATATGATAATAAAGAAAACTACTTTCAATACTAAATAAAATATTAATAAAAAAAACTAAGTCATGTCCCCATTCCATTGTAGCAACTTTATTGTACATTCTCCATCAAAATACTATGGATTGAAATAGTTATTTTTTTAAAAAATTGATCCTCAAATTTTTTTTCCATAATTAAGTCATTTTGAGCCCAAATTCGCATCCAATTGCATTTTTTTTTTGTGTGAAAGGGTTGAATTGAAAGACAAAGAACTAAAATTAAAAAACAGGCAATATAAATGGCAGTTTTGAGATTTGCTTTAAAAGTTCATTTTAGTTCTTCATTATTTTTAGCTAATAAGTAACCGGTCCCTCTAAATTTTAAAAAATCAATTTTGATACTAAACTTTACTTTTTTCAATCTTTTTTTTCGTGAAGAAGGGAGGGAGAGAGAGAGAGGGTCGCCGAATTATGGTGTAAAGAGTTTTTGTTGGTGACGATTCCCACTAAAACAGTCTATTTTTATGTCAAATGATCCCACATGATGAGGAAAGTTAAAATTGTGTTTTTTTACCTTGAAAGTACCTAAAAATAGATATGAGTTGTGGAAGATTTTTTATTTCGGGTTGATTATGGACTTTGAAACTGTTTTTTATGTTTTCGGAGGCCATTGATTGGTTTATTAAGGTTCCAATGGTGTTTACTAGATGTTTTAGGTCAAAAATAGTTTGCAAATGAGTATTCTGGAGAATGATAAACGATGCATTTTTTGTCAAGACAAACAAAGTGTTGTCATTTTTTTTGTTGTCAAAGAGCGCATTAAATTTTAAAAACATTAAGGCCCTCACGCAGTCCCTTTCTTGGTGGGCCACACGCCAGGCCCACAGCACATGCCCTCATTCTTTACTTTTTTTCTTAATTATTTTTGAAAATAATTTTTGTATTTATATTTTAATTAGTACCCTATTTTTTTTATTTAACCTTTTTTTAAATAATAATAATTTTTTAATTAAACAAAAGGCCTTTTTTTCAGAGCTTCACTATGTATAACATTGAAGCTCCTCTCTCTTTTTTCCCTTAAATTTAGTTCTTTATTTTTCTTTTCTTTTCAATTTCATTTTTAAATATTTTTTAATAATTATATGGATTGCCTTTAAACTTGTCTAATTGATGTAATTTTCACATGGTTTGATTTTAAACCCGAGCTAAGTAAAGAGTTGAATCAAGAGATTTTTTTCTGTTATTTTTATTTTTTTCTTAATTTTATCATGAGATTTTTTTTACAGGTCGGCCGGGTTTTATTTTAATCGGCCAAGTCAACTAGATTATTATAGAGCAACTTCCACCCTATTTAATTTTAAACTCAGGCTGAGCAAAAAATAAGATAGAAGATTTTAAAATTTACTCTCACTACCAAATTTAATAACAACACCAAAGTTCTTTATCCTTTAGATAATTTTTGTTACGTTTAAAAAGTTTGACACGACTGGCAACATAACACTGTTATGTAAACTTACCGTGAATGCACGACTAATTATTGCAAGAGAGAACCAATAGAAAGCAACATTTACCAGCAACTTTCTTTTTTGATAAAATGGCCTCCAGAGAAAATGATTTTGCTACTGAGGCCATGTTTGTTTTCGGCAAAGTAGTTTCCGGAAAACTACTTTCCAGACTTTCCTGTGTTTATTTGCCATTAGGAAAGTTGGTCAACGAAAAACTCTTTTCGGTCAACGAAAAACACTTTCCGGTCAACGAAAACACTTTCCGGTCAACGAAAAACACTTTCCAATCAAAGAAAAATTTGGTTTGGTTTCCAGGAAAGTGTTTTTCCTTTTAGGTATGTTTGTTTTCCAGAAAGTGGTTTCCGGGAAACCACTTTCCAAACTTTCCTATGTTTGTTTACTATTAGAAAAGTTGGTCAACGGAAAACACTTTCTAGTCAAAGGAAAATTTGGCTTGGTTTTCAGGAAAGTGTTTTTCTAGAAAATTTGGGCGGAAAACACTTTACGGAAGTTGTGAAAAATTTAGAAATGTCATTATTTGCTGATTATATCAAATTTGATCCTCAAACTTTTGATTGCTATATAAAATTTGTTTTGAATATTTATTTTTCAAATTCATCTCTTAAAATTTAATTTTTATAGTAATTTTGGTCCTTATTTTTATAATTACTATTTGCTCTTTTCTTATCATTTTCTTATTGATTTTTTTATCTATCAAATTTGGTCCTCATTCTTTTGATTGTTACTTATTTTATTTGAAATAATTTATGAAATGTTAATTATTATTATTTTAATTTCTTCATCTTTCATTTTTTTTTAATTTTTTTAGTTTTGATCTTTATTATTTTGATTATTATTTATTTTATTTGAGATAATTTATGAAATTATATTTTTTTTCAATTTCATTCTCATTCAACCTTTTAGTTTGTAAGATTTGTTCCTCATTATTTTAATAAACTTAAGAAAAATAAAACATTAATAAGTTATTTTCCAGCTCATTTTCCATGACATAACCAAACACTGGAAAGTGTTTTCCAACTTATTTTCCATTACACCATCAAATATCAGAAAATACTTTTCCCGAAATTCACTTTCCAAAAAGAAATTACTTTCCAGCAAATAAATAGAAAGTTTCCAAGAAGATTATTAGCTCTGGCATCTCCCATTCCGAGCCAAAATAATACCTCACCCCGAGGAAATTAAGGCCCAAGAAAATATTATTCTCTTTAGGGTAGTACAGACGTCGTTATAGACTTAATCAACCATCTTAAGCAATATCTTTTAATTAGGGATTAGAGGGATCAAACTTGAATTTTTTGAAAGCAAGAAATATGCATCAAACTTTAATGGGGTAGGAAACTTTCCAGCACTAGAAAGGTTACGTGTACTCACAAAATATTAAGGGGAGGATATATATATTTAAAAGGCAAAATCTTTAAAGGAAAATATCGAATAGTATCTACTTTTTTTTTTTAAGAAAAGAGATTAAATTTGTTATATTATTAACAAAAATACCACTAACAGAAAAGTAGCGAAACTTTCATACTAGTTATAACCATAGTTTTTAAAGTACCAAACTCAAGGGTAAACTAAGGACAATTCTTGGATTTTTATTTTATAAAAAAGTTAAAATACATTATTTTTAACAAAAACATTTTAAAAAATTAAAAATTATTAATGTTTTACTAGATTTTTCACGGGTTGACCAAAAAAATAAACCCGGGTTTTTGACCCTATTATTTCATGTACAAATTTATAACAATAATAAAGGATTGGATATTTCCATTTGTTTTAAAACTTTTAATGAATTTGTTCATTCTTTGAGTGTGATCCAATATTTTTTTATTAGAGTTGAATGGACAAAGATGAGATTGGAGTGTCTATTACTATATATGGATCCTTCCCAGTTAGGTAATTTAAAAAATATTTCGATTCGAGGCAAACTTCAAGAAAATATTCAATTTTATCAAGTGTTAGCTTGTTGATTGCTGTCTAGACTACCCATTGAACCTCCACGCAAGCTTGTTTATTGGTAACCCACACCAACTCAAATTATATATATATATATAGTCTTGTCTGATCATGGAGTTGGTAAGACGTATCGTTTTTCATTTTAAATTCGAGTTCTTAAAATTAATAGAAAAAGATGAGTCTCTTCCATGAACTAATCTTTATTGGCGAGGAATGTGACGGTGAAAAGCTTAGAGCATGCTTTCGAAGAATAATTTCATGAACGCAGGGGCCATGAAAGGAGAAAAACCCAGCACTGCAAGATAACCGAAATGGGATATAACAATATTCAAGGAGCAGTGGCAGAGCTGCTGGCCATACTAATTTGCCTAAATTGATATTTAATTTTTCTTCGTTTTCTTTTTAATTCACAAGTAACTGTACAGGATGAAACAATGTCAATATCTTCTTCACTGTCAGTAGTTAGTGTGTCAAAAACCTTAACTATCTTCTCTCAAGTTCTAAGGTTGCAATCTTAAATTATAGGGGAAAACTTTGATGCATTTTGTAAGGTTAATGGCTCGTAAGAAGAAGTCCTTGAAGAATAACACATCAATTGTTTATATATATATATATATATATATATGAAAAATAAATAAAATCTGAAAATAACACTACAAATAATGAAAAATTCAAAAATAGCATTTTCATTCAGAAGTATTCTTGATATTATATCATTATAATATTTAATAGTTTTATTGACAGAATTTTTCCATCAGCTAAAAACACATATTTAGTCGGTAATTAATAAAAAACTTTTTAAGATAAATAGGGATGTAGGTGTGATTGTTACTCTAATTCGCAAACATCAATTGCTTCCTTACTGCTTAAAATAATGTTATATCTGATTTTTAATCTAAGTGATTATGTACAGTATAATTAAAACATATAATTTCCTTAATCCAATTATGGCTAATTAGACATTATTTTATCAAATAATTTATGTGATTAGTTGGTCCTAACCTTTCAACCTGTGATCCTAATTCCATATTTATACCCTCAATTATCAAAGACCACCTTAATGCCATCCACCAACAATACTATCTCTTTCTTTCTACACAAGCCTAGCTAGCTTCTCTGTTACTTCCTTCAATGGATCAGCTTCCAAAATGTGATGCAAATTATGTTCCTCTCACCCCCATAAATTTCTTGAAGAGAGCTGCCAAAGTCTATGGCAATCGCCACTCTGTTGTGTACGAGGGAATCCATTTCACATGGCAGCAAACATACGAACGTTGCCTTTGCCTTGCTGATTCTCTCCGTTCCTTTGATATTTCCAAAAACGATGTTGTAAGTTTTTCGATAGAGTTTATGTTGTGTCTGTTTTTTTTTTTTTTACGGTCCGGATATTCTCGAACTAGCATATTTGTTTATTATCTTATTTACAGGTTTCGGTGTTGGCTCCCAACATTCCAGCTCTGTATGAGATGCACTTCGCAGTGCCCATGGCAGGGGGAGTCATCAACGCCATCAACACCAGGCTAAATCCAAACCACGTAGCCACCATTCTACGCCACTCAGAAGCAAAGGTCTTCTTTGTCGACTACCAATTTGTGCCGCTGGCACGTCAGGCCCTCCAAATTCTGATGTCAAGTGAATCTATTTCATCCAAATTAGTTCTCCCTTCAGTCGTTCTCATTGATGACATCGAGTCACCGACTGGTGCCATTTTCGGTGAATGGGAGTATGAACAACTTGTCCGCAAGGGCGATCCAGGGCACATCCCTTTTGAGGTCCAAGATGAATGGGATCCCATAGCCTTGAATTACACTTCTGGAACAACATCAGAGCCAAAGGGGGTTGTCTATAGCCACAGAGGTGTCTTCCTTGGCTCCCTTGGCGTAATTATTGGCTGGGAAATGGCAAGTGAACCTGTGTATATGTGGTCTCTTCCTATGTTCCACTGTAATGGCTGGACCTTTGCGTGGGGCATTGCGGCACGGGGTGGAACAAACGTTTGCTTACGCAATACCACTGCTAAAGACATGTATAGGAACATTGCTCAGCACAGGGTGACTCACATGTGCTGTGCACCGATTGTTTTCAACATCCTCCTTGACGCCAAACAAGAAGAACGTAGAGAAATCACTTCTCCTGTCCAAATACTTGTCGGTGGGGCACCACCACCGGCCTCCCTACTTGAAAAGATGAAGCCATTAGGATTCCATGTCACTCATTCCTATGGCCTCACAGAGGTTGGACCAGCCCTTGTGTGTGAGTGGCAGGCCAAGTGGAACAATCTTCCAAGCCAAGATCAGTCAAAAATCATGGCTAGACAAGGGATTAATTCAGTAGCTCTGGCTCATATGGATGTCAAAGATTTGAATACAATGATTGGCGTGCCTTGGGATGGTAAAACAATGGGGGAGATTGTTCTGAAGGGAAGCACTGTCATGAAAGGGTATTTCAAGGACCCAAAGGCCACCGCGAAAGCATTCAAGAATGGATGGTTTGCTACAGGCGATATTGGGGTCATACATCCGGACGGATACTTGGAAATCAAGGACAGATCAAAAGATGTGATTATATCTGGTGGTGAAAACATCAGCAGTGTAGAATTAGAGTCAGTTCTTTACAGCCATCCAAGAGTCCTAGAGGCAGCTGTGGTGGCCATGCCACACCCAGTTTGGGGAGAAAGTCCTTGTGCTTTTCTTGCCATTAAAAAGAACTCAGATGGAAAATCTAATGATCTCAAAGAAGCTGATATTATTGCTTATTGCAGGAAAAAGCTTCCCCGTTATATGGTTCCGAAGAAAGTGGAGTTCATCCCCGAGTTACCCAAGACTTCAACAGGAAAAATTCAGAAATTCCAGTTAAGGGATTTGGCACGAAATTTTGTGGTCTCGGAGACCTTCCCTAGCAAGAATACTGCCCAAGTAAATGCCAATACAGAAATGCAAGGACGTCAGGCTCTGACATCTCGTGTTGCTTCGTCTCGTCTTTGAACTTGATATGGTGCAGTTTTTTTTTCCTCACCTGTATATATGTACAGACCTGCCCCTTTAATTTTAATGTTGTGTTGTTGGGTTTCATCTTAATTATTTATTTTAATTTGTTTTTCATATAATTATCGTGATTTTTTAAAATTATTTTTGTATTTAGTTGATACTCAATTTTATTAAAAAAAATTAATATAATTGCCTGCATGAAATGACCAAATTTGAAAGCAATGAACAATAGCATACCTTTTTTTTTTAAAAAAAATTGTCAACTCTAATCTTTTTTTTTAATTAAAAGTGCAGCTCTCTCCTCATTTATACGTATACATGACATGTTGTTTGCTCTAATTTTTTTTTAAAATAAGACGATGTGTTATTTATTGAGACAAACGACGTGTCTTTTGATTTTATCTAGATGGCTGGAAAATCGGGAATGAAGGTATTTTTACCCAAAACACATTAAGAACCTTGATAAACTTATTTAGGGCCTCATAAAATCTAAAAAAACCATCCCAAAATTCAAAATTAACCTAAAATAAAAAAATCTTCTTGAACTCATATCTATATTTTTAAGCTTTTTCAAGATAAAAAAAAGAGCATATAATATAAACTCTTGTCATAAAAAAGAATAATTTGACACTAAAATCGATTGTTTTGATGGCTGAAATCGGCATTAACAATATTTTTTTCTCCTCACAGCTGAAATTCGTTAACTTTTTCCTTCTCTCTCTCAAATCTGAAACTAAAAAATAACAAAAATAAATTTTGTATCAAAATTGAATTGAAAAAATATTAAGGGATCGAATATATATAATTTTTAAAGTGTGAGGACTAAATTATATTTTTTGTGTGAACTTTAAAACCATCACTCATTTAAATCATCTTTTCTACTTTGATCCCCTATTTTTTAATTTTATTTTTAGTCAATAAATTTGATTCAGTTTCCTTTAAATTTGGTTTAAAAATCATGCAATCGTAAAGAAATAAATTGAGGATCAAATTAAAAACAAAGAAAATTTCTGAACACTAGATTTACAGCAGTGCTTTGTGCATAATAAAAATACCATTTAGGTTTTTAGTAATTTTTGAATTATGGTTCGATGATTATTGATTAAGCTCGAAGTGTCGATTAATTTTGTCCTAAAGGAATTCAATATCGAATAGTTTCAGTCTAGTGGTTCATGATTGTGAAGTATAACTTGTCAGACCTTGTTCTTGTTGGGAGCTAACCTAGATTAATAATAATCATTCAGACTTGCTTATTATCTGCTAACCAACAATTTTTTACAAGTTTAATTGTACAAGAAAACAATGACGAGTCATTTCTTAACCCGTCATTCAAAAACGAACCTTCTGTTGAATTAAAAGCTATATATATAGTAAGATACGATGAGCGTCAGGGGTGTCGTGGTGTAGTTGGTTATCACGTCAGTCTAACACACTGAAGGTCTCCGGTTCGAACCCGGGCGACGCCAATGTTTTCTAATTTTTTTTTTCTTCAATTACGTAATCAAGCTGCTCACGACAAGAACAAGAAAAGAAATGAAATCAAGCAAGCTGCTAGTTTTCTTCTTCTTAATATGATTTTTTTCCTCTGAATGTTCCTTATAGAGTTCATGCCAGTCATTCTCTGGCTTATCGCACACCACATACTTCTTTGCTCCATTCCTGTCAAGGTTCCCACATGAGTAGTTGCTTGTCACTCCCACGCGACATGGCATATGGAGAGTCCTGAGCTTCAAGCTTCAAGCTTCGCGCAGGGTGTGCAGTATTCAGTTTGGACATGAATGCAGTATAGAGAGTCAGAGTTTCGTACGTGTATATCCTGCTCTCATTGTTCATCCTTCGTACGTATTGCTTGCTGCAATTTCTGGTTGTGCAACTTGGAGGCAATATTCCAAGTCTCACTGTAATTATGATATGAAGAGAAAGCTGTCAATATGGGCAGGCAATCCAAGAGGCCACAGTGTTGCTGCTGCTTTTCTTTTCAGGTTGGCAGAAAGCTGATTGATAAGCGATGTTGTGTAGGCTGGTAAATCCTAACACAGATAATAAACAATGATATGTTCTATTGCCACAGATTACCTACCCTATCGGTCTAGCACCATGAGCACAAACAAAACAACAATGTAGTTTACCAAATTCACCTGAAGACTCCCATTTCTTTGAATGTAAGTAGGGTAGTCGTTGCCTTCTAGAGACACCAGGGCAAACTCTTCAGAATTCCATAACATATATAACTAAAACTCTACTAGAATGACAATCACTGAGTCTAGTCTCCTGTATTTTTCAATTTAATTCAAGTTTCCTCTCCACAAATCAGCAGCCACGATTAGACTACAAATCCAGAATTTCCCTCTCGTCTTTCCCATATGGCCTTAAGTATATTCTCCTGATGCACCAGTAATTCTTTTGCGTTCTACCTATGAATTATCATATCCTTTAGTTAATTCTTAGGCACCGATATGTTAGCTCATGATCTTGATTTCAGATATTGTTAATTAATTCTACTCAAATATTATTGTGGATGTGGAGTTAGGGCTACCACAATCCTTCTTGTACTTGAAAGTATAGATAGTCAGCAGTTTAAGATGGAGGAATCGATGCACGAATTTTGTAATCCATGATTAACTTGGTATTTAAATTAATACAAGATGGGATTCTGATAATCTTGTTTCTAAATCATTTTTTTTTAATATAACATTAGAATTCAAGATGAGATAGCAAAATCAATATCTAATTGACTATGTACCTACCGGTTAAAGATAATTATGATGTCTAATACTATCACAAGAAAATTTAGCTTTATTTTCTGAATATATTGGATAAGATATAAGCTAAACAACAACAACAACAACAGTAATAAAATAATAATAATAATAATAATAATAATAAACAGATACCAATATTAAATATTATACAGGCAATATTTATAGAACTTACAATTTCTTCATAAACGTTAGAACTTACAATTGTAGTATAAAAAATCCTCTGAAAAAGAAAAACCATATAGCAAATTTGAATTGATTTTAATGTGTTAAGAACGTGTTTCAACATATTACAATTTAAATAGCGTTTCCATTATCCTGCATGAAAGATCGTCATACTCGAAAGCGTCTTTATAATGCTGATAGCTCCTTTTATGTTAAAGATTACCTTGAAAAATCTTAATAAACTTGAATTGATTTTGAAGATGTCAAGCATATATTTCAGCATTACAATCTAAATAAAAGTTTTCACATTTTCATTGGCTAGTATAAAATGATCTTGTTGTTTTGTGCTGTTAATATTAATTAGTTGAGTTTATATATAGTGAAATTGGAGATTACTCCTCGTTAGGCAACAAAATTAATCCAATTTTCTTGTTAGAGAAATCTAATAACTTAAATTTTTAGGTTGAGATAATTATTTAATTTGGTGTTAAAGTTTTAATGATTAAACGGTAACGAGTTCAAATTTTATCATTCTTGTTTTTTACTTTAATTAAAATTTAATAACTAACAGCAGGTGAACATAAACAAATTAATTTCAAGTCTAAAAAATTTTTACTTGAGTAGATATATTAAATAATAATATAAATCATATATTAAAATCTAATCTAATAACTTAAATTTTTAAATTGAGATAATTCTTTAACACCCCTATCTTTTTAACATTTAAAAGACTTAATCTATGACAAATGAATGTCATGATTTGAAATCTTATCTTATAACCTTAAAATCTAATTATGGAGTAATTTCTAAATAAAGTAACTTTCATTGATTTTAATAGATTAAGCTATCACAAAATTTGTAAATATATAAGAAAATATAGATGAGATATAACCCACTTAAAAAAATGAGAACCGAAATCATATGTTACTTGAAGAACTCACAATTTCATAAATGTTAGAAATGTTGAGAAAATGAAAATAATTCAACAAATACTGATTCAACATAAACGTACGAGGGGAAAAAAGAGGGCTCCACAAGAGATGTTGAAAAATTTTAAATAAATTATTTGTGAAAACTAAATGTTAATGAGAACCCAATTCTACTTTAAAAAAGCCTGGTACGTACATGAGAGAATCCACAAGCTTTTAGTCATTCCCCGCCAGTGGAAATTAAATTGAAATCTCTCTCTGGTCCACGAGGGACCTCGGCCACTGAATTCTGCCTAGGCTATTAGATCCCGAATTCCTGGAATGTTGATTAAGTTAATTTGTATTAATTTGGATAAATTAAAATAATATTTTAAAAAAAATTAAACCAAAATTTAATTAGATCAATTGAAACACGAGTTAACCTTTCAAGTTGCCTGAATTTAATCACGTCAACCATTAAACCTAGCCCAAGTCTCGCATCTCGAGTGAACCAACATGGCCAAAGACTCGACCTGTTTACTCTTCCAAGTAACTTCAAAGACTTAATTTGATCTTGATTTAATTTAAAATCTGAGCAGAGTCTAATCACCAAGTGCCAACATGATTCCATTGAGACCCGAATAGATTGTAGATAATCATGATCGATGGTCATAATATAAGCAATTCGTTGCCTTTGGTAACTCTTTTTAACATCACCAACTATGAGTAATATTGTTGCTGATATAATGTTGGGCAAATTTGGCAAAGCAAAGCAAACCAAATTATACGTCGTCTTTTGGCCCTTCCCTTTCCGTGAAATTAATTCCATGGCCACTTTTTCTAGCTTCCACACCTGTTCTCTTTCATCTTTTTTTCTATGAGTAACATTGTTGTCCTGCTTTTCCACCAAGGCTACATTTGGTACTGCGCCGCAACAAAAGGCATGGATGGCCTCTTATTCCTAATCTTTAACATGTCCTCTTATTCTATATCCACGCTCAAGAATGGCCTCTTCCCCCCATTGAACCCCACAGAGATGCTATAAGAAATGCACCGCCAAGCTAGCTCCAAAATCATCCCACACAGCGAGACTCTCCTTTCTTTCTTAAACATGCAGCAATTCATTCAAGCATGGATGGCAATCGCCTTAATCTTCTTGTGCTCAAGGACCGAGTCCCTCCTTGGAGCTGACAGAATTGTAAGATTGCCTGGACAACCGCCAGTTAGTTTCCAGCAATTCTCTGGCTATATCACGGTTGATGAGAAGCAGCACAGATCACTTTTTTACTACTTTGTTGAAGCAGAAACCAGCCCTGCTTCAAAACCCCTTGTCCTTTGGCTAAATGGAGGTAAAAATATCACTCAAGCTCACAGGAGCTTACAGCAAATGCTTTGGATTCTCCATGGATTTTACTGCCTTTACCATGTATAGTTTTTTCTTTCTCGAGTTTGAATAAATTATAATATATTGTAGCTTTTTTCCTCTTGTAGGGCCTGGTTGTTCCTCTGTTGGAGCTGGTGCTTTTGTTGAACATGGCCCCTTTAGACCAACAACAGGAAACAATTTGATCAGGAATGAGTATAGTTGGAATAAAGGTGCCAGGCTGCCAGCCCTTATCTGTTTGCATCATTGTATTAGCCACCACCACATGTACTGTGATCATCACTAAGAAAATAAATGATCGTCCGTATCAAATTCAAGATCTATCACTTTAATTAGTTGAGAAACTGTAGTTTCTTTGCGTTGACCTTGAACACTGGAGCAAAATGTTTCAAAATTACTTGGTTTAATCGGCTTTTTTCTACTTTGAATGCCTAATTCATAATTTTCTTTTGTGGCTGGCTAAAGTTTTTGTGCTCCTCTTTGTTTCAGAAGCAAATATGTTATACTTGGAGTCCCCGGCAGGAGTTGGTTTCTCTTATTCTGCCAACCAAACTTTCTACTCCTATGTCAATGACGAGATGACAGGTTGAATTTCTGAACCCTTTTTACTTTAGCCAAAGTTTTGATCGACAATGACAAGAATATGTTGCCCTCTAACAAAACTTATTAGAATGGATTGGTGTTTGTTTCTTAAGCAAGAGACAATCTGGTGTTCCTGCGGCGCTGGTTCTTCAAATTTCCACAATACAAGCAGTGAGATTTCTTCATTGCAGGAGAGAGCTATGCAGGTATTTATGCCTCGAATCAATGACTGCCATCTACTGCTGTATCAATCAATCTCTGAAACCTCATATCTCTAATGTTCAACCAGGCCATTATGTCCCACAACTCGCTCGGCTCATTATTCGGTCCAAGGTGAATTTCAACCTGAAGGGGATAGCTGTAAGTAGAACATAGAGCAATCTCTTTATGCTGCATTTAACTTTCCTTTTTCTACTTCAAGTTCTAAATTTAATCTCAAATGTTTCAATTTTTTTGTATGATTGTAGATAGGAAATCCACTTCTGGAATTCAACACCGACTTGAACGCACAGGATCACTTCTACTGGTCACATGGATTAATATCAGATTCTACCTACCAACTTCTTACATCAGTTTGCAACAATTCTAAGCTCATGAGAGAGGCCATAACAGGCACTGTTTCCTCTGCCTGTTTCGGTGTATATACCCTAGTTCAAAAGGAATTATCTGAATCAATCGATCCATATGATGTCACTGGTGATATATGTCTATCATCTAATCAATCACAACTCAAGATCTTCAATCAGCAACTTTTAAGGTCAAGACTTCCATATTTATCACCTCAAGTTTTAGAATTGGATTCTGTCAAGCAGAAGCAGGTGATTAATTAACAAGTTCAAGACTAAATTTCCCATTTTCTCTATAAAAAGTCTGCTTAATTTTCCATATTTATCAATAGATTAATAATTCTACGTTCGTTTACAGCAAGTTATGGGGAAGGTAGACGTATGTTTACAAGAAGAAACAACCAAATACTTGAACAGGAAAGATGTGCAAATGGCTCTGCACGCAAGACTTGTTGGAGTCACCAATTGGCATTTTTGTAGCGTGTAATGATTCTGAAACCTTGTTCAAGATACAACATTCAAGAAAATCTTCTCTTATGAAACACCAAATTATATTTTCAATTTCTATTTTTCGTGACTTTTTTCCAATGAATTTCAATGGCAATTCAAAAGGGCATGTTCAGTTTGTATTGATCTTTTAATTATTTCAATTTTTTTCCAGATATTTGGTTTAATTTCCTATTTCTTGATTCAGGGTATTAGAATATGACAGATCAAATGAGGAAAGACCAACAATTCATGTTGTGCGATCTCTGGTTAAGTCTGGCCTTGCGGTCTTGGTTTACAGGTAATCATGCAAAAAGGCATTTGAAAGGCTAATCAGTCACAAGTTGCCTGAACTTTTAGTCAAAATCTAAATTAACTTGACTTTTTTATTTTTTTAATTTTGATACCTTAAATTATCAAATGAAAGCAATTAAACACTTTTGTTAAAAATAGATGGTTGCTAATATATCCTGTCTGTTCTACTATTCAAATCATGCCCCCATTAACACAAGACTTCTCACGATATATTTTAAATTAAATTATATGAAATTTAACTTGGTCAAACTAATATGCAGTGACACCATTAAAATCTAATTTAATTTTAAAAAAGTTCAAAACAATATTATTTTAATTTTTAAAAAAGATTAACTGGATAAAAAAAAAACCCAATTCATGATATTCATGTTGTCTGAATGAAATTTAACAGCGGAGATCAAGATTCAGTTATTCCATTTACTGGGACTCGAAGTTTGGTAAGTAAGATAGCGAAGGATTTGAGACTCAAAACAACTGTGCCTTACAGAGCTTGGCTTTCAGGCAACCAGGTCAGTTCATTCATCTATTCTTTGGTTAACTAAAAAAATCTTTAGCAGATTAAGGACATATTTATCCTCCAGTTATCACCCAATTCTCAATTGGGTCCCCCATCGATTGGCATAAATCTTAATATTATGGTTAATTGGATAATATTTGATACATGGGGCCTAAATAGAATTTTTTTTACAGATATTTTTCTATTTATTTATTGAGAATTAGGTTATAGTAAGAAGTCTTTTAATATGTCTATTTAGGATAGCATTTCAACTAGAGTTTTTAAAAATTTTAAATTTTTTTGACATGTTTTGAATCGTTTTGATATGTTGATGTCAAAATTAAATTTTAAAAAATAAAAAATATATATATATTATTTTGATATATTTTCAAGTAAAAAATATTTTAAAAAACAATAATTATCATGATCTCAAACATCCCTGTAGCTTTTGATTGTGCTCAAGGTTCCATGAGAACTTTAATTTAGTCCTGAATACTCTTCCATTGTTGGCAGGTTGGTGGATGGACACAAGTTTATGGTGATAACCTATCTTTCGCCACCATTAGAGGAGCTTCTCACACAGCTCCATCAACACAACCCAAGAGATCTCTGCTCCTGTTCAAGGCTTTTCTGGAGAAGAAACCACTGCCAACAGCATGAATGAACAGCTAAAAATCTTCAGTGGAGAATGATCTAGGTTTGTATGGATGGCATCATTGACTAGAAAAGGGTTGTTTCCAACTTCACATCATCGTGCAAGATGTATTTTATACATCAAGATCATGATTTTGTTCATGCTTTATTGACTTGTTATGATGACTACAACAATAACCATTGAGATAAATTTCCATCACTTGGTGTTTCAGGAGTGGATAAGGCAGACAATTAGTCTACTATGCTCACCCAATCTCCTAGATGATGTGGTTTGAAAAAACCCCACAATGTTTTTACTTTTTTTTTTTTAACTTTTTATCTTTTACATAATTAAAACCTTACATTACATAAGAATAAATAGTCATGGGATTAATACTAATAATTAATCAGATGAAAGAATCTTATTATCGCTGGAAAACAAATACAAAAAAGATATAAACATGTGTAGTTAAATAGACAAGAATACATACATAATAATAAATATATTTATAAGAAAATTTTAAAGTGAATTTTTATTTTTTAAAATAAAAAAATGAAAAAATATACCCTTTCTATTGTATTTTAAACGTAACCAAGAACTCTCTCAAATATTAAATTGAGAAACTGAATTTACTAGGACTGTAAAACTAAAAAGCTAGTCTGGCCTCGTGGTCAGATTCTGTCCATGGGGTTATCATTAAGAACATAATTCTAAAATTGTATCCAATAGATTTCACGTTCACTTGAGTATTATTTGAAATTATAATAAAAAAATATTTTTTACTTATGCATTAAAATAATTTTTTTATTTTTTAAATTTTATTTTTAATATTAACTCATTAAAATAATCTAAAAGTATTAAAACAATTATTTCAAAATAAAATAATATTCAAAATTTTTAAAAAATATAATTGAATAGTGTTTTCAAATAATGTTGGCATGGAAATTTTATTTTTGATATTAGCATATTAAAAAAATTAATTTAAAATTAAAAAAAAATTAAAAATATAATTTTATCGCGTTTTTAACACTGGCATGCCAGCCTCATGGTGTGAAAGCTGCGGTGGATGTGGGTGTTCTGAATCACTACCCACCAAGGTATTTTCGGACATTGATGGTTTATGTTCTACTTTATGAAAATACATTTATTAAAGTGAGGTTCTAGATGAGATACAAGGCATCAATGGCTTTTAGTTTGGTGGGCAAAATCTTAAGACATCGTAAAAACATGACTGTATGGAGTTCATCTTTAACACTTGAATGTCTACATGTTCTATAAAATGCAGATGAGAAAAGTGAGATTTGTTGGTGGGAGATGAAGACTTCCAAGTTTCTCCACCATGACCACGTGAATTTTAATTGTTCAAGCTGCAATTTCAATAGTTGATAGTTTTAACAAATCTTATCTTCACCAATCAAGAAAAATCAAGATAGTAAACAAATAGTTGTCCGATTTGACCCAATGATTCACAAGTAAAGCATTCTTTGTTTTTGAGTCTGAAACTGTGTTTGGGTGTATTTAAAAAAACATTGTTTTAAGAATTTAAAAAAAAACTTGGGTTGATTTAGGTAAACCTGACCGAGTCTTGAACCGGATCATCATTTACACCGTGTTATAACTATGCTCACAGCAACAATCCTCATTCTGTAAAAACCCACTCTTATACTCTAGACACACCCTGTCTCACCCTCCAAATGTAATAGCGGGAGCCATGGATTGTTTTAACAGCAGGGTCAATCTCAGAAGCTGAAAAAATTGTAGCCTTGCCAGGCCAGCCAAAGGTCAGTGTCCGGCAACATATATGGAGGATACATAACCATTGATGAAAAGCAACTTAGAGCTCTTTTTTATTACTTCGTTGGGGCAGAGATAGATCCAGCTACAAAGCCTCTTGTTCTTTTGTTAAATGGAGTTATGTATTCTTTCTGTTTTTATCAGCATATTGATCACCTCAAATTTTTATGCTTATTAATGGTGTAAAAAAAGATCTTTGCTGGGATTTGTAGGACCTGGTTGTTCATCTATTGGAGTTGGAGCCTTTTGTGATTATGGACCTTTTAAACCAAGTGGAGAGATATTTCTCAAAATGATTATATCTGGAATAAAGGTAACCCCATAATGTCATGGTAAGATTTCTAAAAGGAACAATGCAAGTGATATGAACGTTTTATAAGGACATGCAAAGCGTTTTCTGTAACATCTGATGAACTTTAATGGCTACAGATCGGGAATCCACTACTAGAATTCAGTACTGATCTCAACAAACTTGCTGAGTTCTTGTGGTCGCATGGATTAATATCTGATGCAACGATAGAATGGTTGCTACGGTTTGTAACTACTCCCGGATCATGAGACAAATTCAAACTAGTTGTTCCCTTTCGCATTCTTGCTCAGAGTTTAAGAACTTCAGGTTGTTTTTTTTTTTCCTGTGATTATCCAAGACTACTTAATTGGCACCATATATACCTTTATGATCTTCTGTTTTTTCCTGGTTGCTGGGTGGACACAAGTGTATGGTGATATCTTATCTTTTGCTGCCATGAGAGGAGCTCTCATGAAGCTTCATTTGGACGGCCAGAAAGGCCCATTGTCCTGTTCAAGGCATTTCTACAAAAGAACCACTACCAACAGCATAAAGCCATAAATCTTATCTTCACTCTAGAATTTATTAGGTTCTATGGATTGCATCATTGACTAGGAAAGGACTGTTTCCAACTTCAACTTACGGTGCAAATGATTCTGATCGGGGAAAAAAAAAGAATTATTGACATTGAAATCAAAATTTAATGTGTCAGTAGTAGATGAGGACGACTGTTTGTCTCCCATGGTGTGATGAAATTCAAAAAACGTGTGATGAGGAACAAAGTTATTAAAGTCAGTTTGTTCCATGACATTACAAAGCTCAAAGTCACTAGTTGTTTCAATATTTTATTTAAAAAAAAAAGTTAAAATGATGTAGCTTTCAAAAAATTAAATAAATCAAATCTAGTTTTAACTAAATATTCACTGGATTATATCAGATTAATTTCCACTGAATTTAGTTCTCATTAAGTTGACTTGATATCCGCGTGCTGGGTTCTCTATAACTTTGATTATGAAGTGTTAATCCGTAATAAATAAAACAGATTTGTCAATGAGCTTTTTAAAAGACAGTGATGGAGTTCGGAATTTTTTGTTCGATATTGAAAGACCAGAGCCAACCTTTTTATTCCTTGGAGGCTCATTATGTACAAAAATAATGACTTTTTGCAAACACTCCTTAAAGTTGAAGGACTGTTTTAATCTTTCAAGTGGCCGCAGCCCCTCCATGCTTGCCTCTGCCAAGAGGTCTAGATTCAAAGCTCTCTCTAGTTTACAAAAAAAAGAAATTCAACCAGTGCATAATGATTACGAAAAAGTCTCCAAAACTAGTGAGGGGTGGTTGAAATTACTTTTTATTTTAACTATAGTTTTCAAAAGTATTTAATCAATCGGTACATAGTTTTATATAGTCTCACTGAACACATTCTTCAAAAAACTATGACTATAAAAAAAAAAATATTATTTTTTCAAAGCATAACTACAAAGGTTATCAAAATAAAGTAGAATTTGGCAGCTACATGGTGTGAAAGGCATAGAATTTGGCAGCTACTAGGTGTGAAAGCAGTGGAAGTGGTCATCCTCAATCACTCCCACCAATAATTGACTATAAGTGTTTGTTTAGTGACAAAACGCAAGGTGTTGATAGGGATCTGTGCATCATTCTAGGCTCTAGAGCCCAAAGAGACTCTGAGCTGGATGTGTGTCGTCATGTGGATCGGAAGGAGTGAGTTGTGAGTGGGATATATATGAAGAAGTTTCCAAGTTTGGCCCCTCCCCACAATCAACGGGCAAAAGCTTTCTATAGTTCAAGCTACAGATCCGTTGGTTGTTATTTTGAGCAACCATTTGTCTTGTTGCAGATAACCTAGTTGTAGAAACTAGAGAGTGCATGTGAACAAAATAGTTGTGAAAGGTTAGAGATGATTTTCCAAGGAAGAGCCCACAATGTTGTCAGGCTTTGTCTCTAATAGTTGACCACTCACCTCCTCTCGTGATCCTCTGCGTGCTTTGTGCGAGAGTGAGATTCTTACTTCGTGGGATTTGGCAGAGTCTACAGAAATTATTTTTTCAATTTAATCCTCACATGATAGATAAGATAATCTAAAGAGCATTTGCTTTCAAGCACTAAAATAGGGTTTACCCCTACATCATCTGATAAAATACCATAGAAAGGTGTGTATCACTGCACAATTCTCAGCTGCCACTATTCTGCACTTTCTCCAAAGCCAATCCTCTGCCTGAGAAACACTACTGGAGCTGCCCTCAAAATCCTTATCTTCAAATGCAGCAGAAAGAGCCATGGATTGTCATTGCAGCAATTTGTGCAACTCTAATCTTTTTAACAACAGGGTCAATCTCAGAAGCTGGAAAAATTGCAGCTTTGCCAGGCCAGCCAACGGTCAGTTTTCAACAGTATGCGGGATACATAACCATTGACGAGCAGCAGAAGAGAGCCCTTTTCTACTACTTTGCTGAAGCAGAAATAGACCCAGCGACAAAGCCTCTTGTTCTATGGTTAAATGGAGGTATGGATTTCTTTCTATCGGAAATCTGCTACAAAGTTTTATGCTTTTTAAATGGTTGAAAAGAATGAAAATCCTTGCTGGGATTTGCAGGGCCTGGTTGTTCATCAATCGGAGCTGGAGCTTTTTGTGAGCATGGACCTTTCAAACCAAGTGGAGAGATATTGCTCAAAAATGATTATAGCTGGAATAAAGGTAACCTTGTAAACTTTTCTGCTTTGTCCCTTTCCATGTGAAATATGAGAGTCTGCTTTCCATGTTCTATGCAAAATTAAAGATTCAAAGTACATAACGAAAGAGACTTGAATTTCTTTAATCTTTTTTTCCTGCAGAAGCAAATATGTTATACCTGGAATCACCTGCAGGAGTTGGCTTCTCCTACTCTTCTAATGATTCTTTCTACACCTATGTGACCGATGAGATTACAGGTTTTCATAAATTGTCAATTATAATTGATCCACACCATGATAAGTAACAGTAGATTACTAATAATATATATGGATTTGGTTGAAACTACGTCTTCTAACACACTTAATTTAGTGTTTCTTTCACTTGTGCTACAATTTGTTTTTTGGTAAACTGATGACTGCCTAATTCATTTACAGCACAAGACAATCTAGTATTTCTTGAGAGATGGTTCGATGAATTCCCAGAATACAAAGGAAGAGATTTCTTCATCACAGGAGAGAGCTATGCAGGTATTTTGTTAATTTTCTGTTCATATTTTCAAGCATAGCAATTTAATGAACTCAAAGCTGCTGGATTGGCCAGCATGAAGAGAAACAGTACTAAAAGCACACGGTAATTTTTATCAGGTCATTATGTTCCACAACTTGCAACACTTATAGTCCAATCCAAAGCAAAATTCAATCTGAAGGGAATAGCAGTAAGTGATATGAACATTTGAAATGCACATTTCCATGGGGTCTGCTGTAATATCTGCTGAAATTAACATGAATTTCTATGGCTGCAGATAGGAAATCCACTGCTAGAATTCAATACCGATTTTAATTCGCGTGCCGAGTTTTTTTGGTCTCATGGATTGATATCAGATGATACCTATGAGATTTTCACCACGGTTTGTAACTACTCCCAAATCAGGAGACAATATCAAAGTGGCTCTCTTTCCCTACCTTGCTCTGCAGTAAATAGCCAAGTCTCAAGGGAAGTTAGTAAATATGTTGACGCCTATGATGTTACTCTTGATGTCTGTTTATCATCGATTGAATCGCAATCCCAAGTGTTACAAATGGTGAGCTCTTGTTTATTTTCTTTCAGATCATACATTATTCTTCCAGAACTAAAATGGATTTGCCTAATTAGGCTTTTCTATGGTCTCCTGTGCAGGAATATACAGGGACAATAGATGTCTGTGTAGAAGATGAAACAATCAAGTACTTGAATAGAAAAGATGTACTGGAAGCTCTTCATGCTCAGCTTGTTGGAGTAGATCAATGGACGGTATGCAGTGAGTAAGGATCAAAACCCTGCATATAAGCTTTGTTCTTCCTTTCTGCAAAGTGTTCTATGAAGTTATCTCCTGCCTATTTCAAAATTCTTTTCTATTTATCATGGAGAATTTAAATGTCTACAACTGTGAATCTTGCTTGATACAGTGTCGTCAAATATGAGATGGAAAATCTAGAAATTTCCACAGTTCCTCTTCTTGCCAAGCTTCTCAAGTCCGGCATCCGGGTTCATGTTTACAGGTAAATTAAGCTGCATGCTACTGAATGCTCAAAATCTTGAAGTAGTAGCCATTTTAATGTATCATGCAGTATGGTAATACTAATAACATTGTAAATTTCTCAGTGGAGATCAAGATTCAGTGATCCCACTCACTGGAACAAGGACAGTAGTGAATGGGTTGGCAAAGGAATTGGGACTAAACACAACTGTTCCTTACAGAACCTGGTTCCAGGGAAAACAGGTCAGTTAATCCTCATCACAAGCACATAATTTCAGATTAATGATTTTAACAGCAATCTAGGATAACCCCATGGGATCATGCCTTAATATTTATTCTTCACAGGTTGCTGGGTGGACACAAGTATATGGTAATATATTATCTTTTGCAACCATCCGAGGAGCATCACATGAAGCTCCATTTTCACAGCCAGAAAGATCTTTTGTTCTGTTTAATGCATTCTTGGAAGGGAAGCAACTACCACCCCCTACAGTTTACTGAACAAATTCATAAATTAGTTTCAAATCAATATTGTAAACTGTCAATTCATCACAGCAGGCATAACCATTCCTGCTTTCTGTCAAGATTTTGATTAATTCCCAATTTGTGTTGCCATCAATATTTTTGCCACTGTTCTTGCACATCCAGTGTGAGACTCAGTCTCATGTCACTAAAACAATGCAAAGGGTATGTGTTTTTGGTGATGAACAAGAATGGACACAGATACAGGACAAGGTTATCCCATGGGAGTATCTGTTATCTCATCCCATGTATATACTGAAAAGATCAAAAAGATATAATTAATTTTATGAATTAACACACAATATCTTAAATTTATGTTTTTATTAGTCATATACTTGGAACATTATATTATAATATAATTTATAGAAGTGGTTTTTGTAAACTCAATTTTATTAACCAATTTAAACTGGCATATAATGGTTTTGAGCAAGAGAAAGCATGAGGAGAAATTAGCAAGATTATAAAGGCTTAGAGCTTATTTACAAGTGAGTATATAAGTTGGGGACTGGTTTGTAGTTATCCCAATAAAAAACATATAAAGAACAAACCTTCGAACCAATGAAATATTAAAAAAAAATGGTAAGTGTAGATCAAAAAGCTCATATATATATATATATATATAAAAATCATATATATATATATATAATTAAAAAACAAAAGCTATATAATAATAAATTAAAAAATATTAATGATAATTAAATAAATTAAAAAATATATTTAATCATGTATTTAATTGTAAGACGGGATATTTACTTGATTATATTATCTGAATTTTTTTATTAAAATTAATTTTTTATTCAATTAAACAATAATAAAAATAGACACACATGTTAAATTGATTGAATGAAATAAAAGGAAAAAAATATTATGCAATGCTACACATATTATAAATATTATTTAAAAATAAAATTATTTTATTTTAAAAAATAAAGCTCATCTAAATTAAAAAATTATAAATAAATCAAAATAATCTTTTCAAAAATTAAATACACACAATACTATTAAAAAAATCTTTATCCAAAATAGGTTAAGAAAATAATTCACAAGGAGGGATATTAATTGAAACATAAACTTAAATATTATTTAAAAAAACATTAAAAATATATCAATTAAAAAAAATAAATATTAGAAAAAAACAGTCTGGGTGACGTGGCTTAACTCATCAAACTTGTACTTTGAGTCATGAACTCAATCAGGTTCAATATTTTTTTATTTTTAGAGAAATTAGATATTTTGGGGTTGAAATGAGTTTGTTAGGGTTTCTAGAGTGTCTTGAGATGAAAAAAATTTAAAAATTAATTTTTGAGGTTCTAAAACTCGAATCTTGATTTTTCAATTATCGAATATAATAAATTAGTGTTGCAAATCACGAAGTTGTCTAATTCATTTTAAAAAAAAAAACTCAATCCATTGTCTTCCATTTATTATTATTTTTTAATTAATGTGCCCTCTCTTATCTCTCTTTTTTTAAAAAAATGTTTAGTTCACCTTTTAAAAATAGTAATTAATCTTTGTAATTTTTTTTTATTTTATAATGCTTTAAGAAATCATTGTAATTTCAAAAAATGTATAAAATAAAAAGAAAAACAAGATTAGATATTTAGACCGTACATCTATATTTTATTAAGAATGTTAGATTTTCAATTTAATATTTAAATAACATTAAAAACTATTTTTCAATTTATCTATTAATTTATTTTATTAAACATAAATAACATCTTTTTTTTTTCAATTAAAAAAATTATAATATATAAAAACACATATGTAACACCAAAACCTTCACTTCCTTTAGAAATTAATTTATAAAAGACTGTATATTTGTTATTGGTAAATATGGATTGTGCAAATAAGGTGATTGGCGTCTCTTCGAATCTTATAGGTTTGCCAATGAATTAACGGTCAAGAAACTACTTTATAGCTTTTAAGAAATTGAGAGGACTGAACAGTTAGTTGCTTAAGAGAACAGGGACTGAGCTATAATTTACCACTCTCTGGCGTGGCCGGGGAAAAACTCCCGACACTTGCGAACTTTGACAGCCGCTTCTCACCAAAAACCCGAAAACAGAAGGCCACCGTCACTGCAGCAGCCACTCTCTCTGCCTCTCCTATTGTTTTTCCCATCAATATTCACTGCTATAAGACCCCAAGCAATCAAACAAGACTTTAACAAAATCAGACGCTGCATAAGAAGAGCCAGCCAATCCACCAACACAGCCCCCGTCAGTCCTTCCACGCGCCACCACCAACCTCAACCCTCAACCCCTTCATACACCGTCTCTGCAACAGAAACTCGCCAACCCATCAAGGGTGCTGTAACCGACGGGACCAGGGAAGAGAGCAGAAGATACCAACGTTTTGAAGAAGTTTTTCCTGGAGAAACTCAAGAACGTAGACGCAGATTAAAACGGACGAAGAAAAGCTCAAATTGGATTCTTTGGTACTAAAAGATATCAGCTCAAGCTGCTCTTCTTGGGTCCAAATCTACAAGGACTCCTAAGCCAAGGTATATACAATCGCTGCCTCTCTTAAAACTAGCTGGTCCGTTGTTTGAGATAGATTGTGTTGCTATAGTGGTTACTTGTCAATCATGATTAATATATATGTTTTACCCATAGCATTGTTGCTCCTCAAAGCACTCTCTATTCTGGCTTTGTGAACAGTACTAACTACCTAGCGAGTAATGTAGCATGAAGTGGCGGGGAGAAGGAAGAAGAGATTCGCGGGAAATTTTGCTGGTGCTGCTGTCGTTCTTCTTGCTGTTTGCTGCTACTTCTAGTAACTGTTTGAAGTGGGAAATTTGTCTTCTTAATTTTTGTTAATTGCTTTGGATTTCAACGCCTTCTGCTAGAGCTACCAAATCAACGTATCTCCAGCTTCGACAAGGCAGAAGTTACAGCCACCGTGCTACATCTCGGCTTTTCTTTCCCCCTCTTTAGCTGCTTCTTGATTCTTTCCCCTTACAGATTTGCTTTTGCAAGGGCGTTAGCTAAAAGGGTCTGTGCATTCTTTCATGTTTGTTTGTTTTGCATCCTAAATTTGGTTTCTTGGTGGTTTTTATCATCTGGGTTGGTGGTTTGCTTCTGCAAGGGCATTGGCCAAAAGGGTATTTTTAATTTATTTGCTAGTATTGTTACTGGGTTCATGAATGCGTCTCTTTCTTGTTCAAATCTTGTGTTCCCAAATGCATGTACATGGGTAGATTGAGACATTGAAGATGCTTACTAAATTCGATGATTCTGATGAATTTCCGTATTATTCTAGGATCATATCAACTTGTTTTGCTCATTCATTAATGTAAGTTAAAGTGCTATAGTTCTTAGAATTTGTAAATATTGAAAATCTGAGGTAATGAGTTAATGCAGCGGGGGAGGCAATGAAACATGAAAGAATATAACTATTTGATGTGTAAATGCAATGAACCATGAATAACAAAAAATAATAATAAAATATCCATGACTTCTTAAAATTTAGCTAAAAAATAAAGAGCATGTATATAGATGCTATAAGCTCCAGTTAAACGATCCTGAGTTGCGGTTTAGCCCATAAAGGTGTTTTTTTTTTGGTGTTCTTTAATCAATTTGCTCAACTGGGTTTCTTCTTCTTTGTCTTGCTTAATTATAGTGAAATTTGAGTTTTCTTGTATTATTATTCGAATATTTTATGGGCTTTTGGCTCCTGGGGTTTTGTTTTATTTTTTTCAACTTAATAACACTGCATGTAGCTATTTTCTTGGTAACCAATTATAGCATTAGTTTAAAAGCTTGAAACTTTGATTGTGTGCATTAATTAATTCCCACTGAAGAAGGTTTAGCTAGTTCTTAAGTTGTTATTTGAAGAAATATTTAAAGGACAACGTAGATTATATGCTGTTGTTGATTGATAATTACTGGTGTAGAATTAGTAGAATGGAAGAGCAAGAAGAATTATTAGGAGGCAATGGTGCTGGCATTAGAGTTTCAACATTTGATTATTCAGTCGAGAATCACTTTAAAGAAATGGACATGATTTCTAAGCTTTGTGGAGAAGCAGAGACTGATGCTGTAGATGAAACTGAAATTCAGTGTTATAAGTCCTTTATCACTTTTTTAAGGTCAGTAATTTTTTTTTTTTTTTTTTGTATAAACTCTACGTTGGGATACATCGAGCAATTAGCACCCAAAATATAATTAAATGCTGAAGTATCACATAATGAAAAAGTTTTGACAAAATAGCATAGTTTGAAGATATCACGGTTCAAAAATGCAATATTTCAATAACATCATGGTTCAGAATCGCGACATTTGATACATTTCGCGTTTCAGACCCGCAACAACTGATGTCGCGGTTCACAACTGCAACATTAATGAAATATCGCGTTTCTGAACCATGACATTCTCAAGGAGTTTTTTTTTAGAAACGACTGAACATTTGATAAAACAGTTGAACAGTAGCCAAAACAATCTGACTATTTTGGCTACTATAAGGTTTTGGGTCATTTTCGTGTTTTAAACCTGAAAAAGTTTATAAAATTATAGTTTTGGTTAATCTACTCGGGATCCAGAGTAATGATCCGTCGTATTATACTCGTGTACCAAATCATATACTCCTCGTCAGTAATCATAGGATGCATCTCTGTAAATGTCTCATTCCTCCATGCATCTCACTGTAATACATAAGTACCATGCTGGTCTAACCAGTCGTAATTATTATTTTTACCCCTACGAGTAATGACGTTCAAAGCATCACTTGTATTGATATTGACTGGAATGTGATGTTTGTAGCTGAACTATTGCATTACCCGATTCGGGCAATGTAGCCTGACCATCTCAAAACATATTAGCTTGGGGCACTGCTGTTTATATATCCATCTCACTGGTGCAAACAGCTTTGGCTATTGTCCAACCATTTTATCAAATGTTCAGCCATTTCTCAAAATGGTCTTCTTAAGAATATCGCAGTTTTGAACTACGGCATTGAATTAGAGATCGCAGTTCAGAAACACGACATGTATCAAATGCCATGATTTTGAATCGCAACATCATTGAAATATCGCGTTTCTGAACCGCAATATCCTCAAACTATGCTATTTTGCCAAAACTTTTTCATCTTGTGCTATTTCGGCATTTAATTATATTTTGGTGCTAGTTGCCCAATTTATCCCTCTACGTTGATGGTTTGTTGTTGTTCTTGTGTTTGTGTATAACTTTTTATTTTTATGTACATTTAGTGAATGGAAGCATTACCAGTATGACCCAAGAATAATTAGGTTTGCTAGTGAAACGGATAATTCCCAGCAGAAATGTGTTCTCGGTGGAATAAAGCTACCACAGTTCTCATCTGCAACTGTTCCTAAGGTACCATAAGTGAAGGTCTGTTTTTCTTTTTTATTGTATTTTAGCTTTTTGTAGATATATGTTTCGTGATTATAACATTTGTTTTACTTTGCAATCTGATTTAGGAGAGACCAGGTGGTGGTGCCACTCCTCTAGAATATAGGTATAAATTGGACTTGCCTTAGTTTTCATTTGCAGCTTGTTTTGTTTTAGTTGATTGTGTTGCAAATTTTTTTGACATTCTAGGTTATATATAAATTATCTAATCTTTTTTGACATTCTTCTATAGTTTTGTGCATTGCTTTTCCATTCCTGATATGTACATTTTCAAACCTCTCTCTTTCCATCTTGTTGCAGCAAAGACTTTGTGATGTATGTTGGAGGGTCTGTTTGGGCATTGGATTGGTGTCCTAGAGTTCATGAAAGGCCTGACAGTCATATCAAACGCTAGGTTTTCTCTCCTCTCCTTCTTAATGCCTTCATTTTTATGGTTGTGGAGATGAATTCTTAATTAATTACTTGACCTCTTATTGATGGGTTGCTCATGTATGTGAGCCTAATATTCAGATAATATTTCTTTACAAGGTCATGGAATCATTTACATGGACATGCGAACATATAGAATATAGCCTGGGAAATTCATCCAATTCACACCTCTAACTTCCTGAAGAATGTTTTATTCCATGCATGAGGCAGAAAACATCAATTAAAGAAACTGCAAGTCTCAGTTATCTTGGAGCAAATTTATAAATTATTGGAAGTAACTTTATATATTGATATCGATTGCTGGATTTGGTAAATCTGCATTCATTTAGATAGTTCAGATTGGTGTCATAGTGCCTAATCGACTATAAAATGTCAATTATTAAACTAAAACAAGGTTGGCCCTGTGCGATCCATAGTTTGACTATATTTTCCTTGTCAATCTTTTATCTCCTCCATAAGTTTTGGATTCTTTTCTTTGGGGGACCTTTGACTTGATTCCTTTGTCAATTTTTGTAGTTTATTTCTATTTCTGCCCATCCTCCTGAATCTTACTATCACAAGATAGGTGTTCCACTTACTGGCAGAGGCATCATCCAGATATGGTGTGTTTTAAATGTTGGTGTGGATGAGGAAGCACCTCCAATGAAGAACTCAAAACTGGGAGCTTGAAACAATAGATCCAAGATGGACAATTCAGTTGAATTAAACAGGCTAAAAGGAAGACCTAGAAAAAAGCCAATAGAAGAATCATCCAGTAATGAAGCCACAAAGGCTTTAGTTAAGATGCCAAGAGGAAGACCTAGAAAAGGGCCAAGAGAAGAATCACCCAGTAATGAAGCCACGGTGGAGATTTCATCTAAGAGGCCAAAAGGAAGACCTAGAAAAAAGCCAATAGAAGAATCACCCAGTAATGAAGCCACGAAGGAGATTTTAGCTCTAGTTAATGAAGCCACAAAGGAGAATTTAGCTCAGGTTAAGAGGCCAAGAGGACAACCTAGAAAGAACCCAACAAATGATACTCTTGATAATTTGGATAGCAGCAACCAATATGTCCAAGCTCTCGCTATTGAATACCCACAAGATTCACCTGGACTTCTTGCTATAGAAGGTATTTCTCAAAACATCCTAGATGAGGCCAAACAAAAACGCAAGGTGAAAGAACAAAAAAATTTCACCAAAAAGCTATCTGATTGTAATTCAAATCTTCAAAACTACTGCACAAAGTAGAAGATTGAAAAGTAAGGCAAGGAAGGGAAGTAATTATGATGGTGTTGCTTGTCCACTGTTATTGACTCATAATGAAGATGATAATGTTTCTTTGGATATCAACTCCACTTCAACTGTAAACTACCAAACACATGAGAATTCTGGACTCAACACTGCAAAGCTAGCTTATGGTTCTGATAATGTTTCTTTGGATATCAACTCCACTTCTTCCATTCCAAAGGATGCTGATTTGGCAAGAGTTGTATTATGCCTTGCTCACAATGAAAAAGTTGCATGGGATGTCAAATGGCGACCTTGTAATGCACCCTATTCCAAATACCAGCAACGCATGGGCTATCTTGCTGTCTTGCTAGGAAATGGATCTTTGGAAGTGTAAGTCATCTTCTTCACGTGGATTAGTGTAAGATAATATTCATTGTAAGGAAGGATAGACGTTTCTATAATGACCAATAGTTCTAGCATTTTCAGATATGATTAATAGAAGGAATTGATCATATCTAATCATGTTGAGTTATAGACTGAAAAACATAAATGCTGATGATTTCTTGGATAGCTGTAAGGAGACTTTTACACTTGGAATGTTGCAAATTGAAGAAATGCAAACATAGTGTTGTCATTTGAGCGTGGAGGGATAGGTGGGGGTTTGGGGATGAGAAGTGGTTAGGAAACATATAATTTCATTTGCCCATTATTCCTTTTTTTTTTCTTTTGCCCCTCAGCATGCCCATAATGTAACTCTTATTATAAGTCTCCTAAATTCTAGGTGTTGCTTTAATTTTAGGCATAAATTAATTATCAATGTGATACTGTTGACAATTCCCCCTGTCAAATGCAGATGGGATGTTCCTCTCCCCCATGCTATGAAATCTGTTTATTCTTCTTCTAATGGAGAAGGCACAGATCCTTGCTTTGTCAAGCTAAAGCCAGTATTCAGATGTCCAACTCTGAAGTGTGGAGGATACAGAGGTAACATTGTTGATATCTTCTATGCTCTTTATATTTATATGAAGTACTACTGGAATTTAAGGAGATTGTAGAATACACTTAGGTTTTCGTTTTAACAGGGATATCTGATATGTAGCTTAGAAACCCCTTTTCGTAGAAATTCTGACCTGGAGAGTTCACTTTCACATGGTATGATTTGGTTTGCAGTATATGGTGGAACCCAAGTGTACCCTTGTACTGTGTTTGTATGAGTGGAGAAAAGTGAGTTCATTTTTCTAAAGGAGGAAAAACAATAATAGAACGAATGAAAGGACTGCCACTAATGTATTTTTCATCCTTGTCCGTATATGTCACATAAGGGAATTTGACATTGGGGGTTTTGTGGATTTTGAAGTGATGTGTATAGTTGAATAGATAGATTGATGAAGATCTTTCATCATTGAATTCCAAATTCACCTAACTCAAATTGTTGAAGAGTTGTCATTAATTATAGAGCCCTTTGCTCATTGATCATATTTTTTTTGCTGTGCACTTTATTATTATTTTGTTTCTAATTTCTTTTTTTCAAATTCCTATACAGCATCCCTTTGGCAGTAGAGTGGTCAACTTCACACCCTCATGATTACTTGCTGGATGCCATGATGGAACTGTAATATATCAATCATCTTGTTGTTTATGCTGTTATTAATTTAATTGTCTGCCGTGGTTTGGGATAAAGTCTAATCGAGTTGTTGCTTTTCATCACCTCATTTTCAGGTTGCTTTGTGGAAATTATCTGCAAGTGGCACATCTGGTAATAACTAATGAGTCTAATGACTTTCATGTTTTAGTTCTTTCTATGTGAATTGTGTGGATAAAGTTTATGTCATGTTAGATTTGGTTGGAGTTCTGATCTAAATTGATTGATCATTCCATTTTTTCCCTTTGTTAATCTACAGATACAAGGCCTTTGCTTTGTTTCAGCGCAGATACAGTTACTATTAGAGCAATCGCATGGGTCCCATCTGAAAGGTTAGTGATGTCAGATGTCTCAGTCTGTTACTTTTCTAGCTGTATGTTTGATTTATCTCTGATATTTTGATGCAAATTTTCACTTTTTTTTTTTATTAGATCTGAAGATATATAATCCTGCTACTTTGGCAATGGCATGTCCCTTGCCTTTAAAATTTCTGTGTTGTCAATAATCATCCAGAAATTTTATCTTGTGTACAATGCTATTTTAGCTGTAAAGGGATGCATGGAAACTTTTAAGATGTTTATTTCAAAGAAATTGTACTGACCAAAGTTTTCATTTCCTGTGCTTATAATTGAGATATAAAATATGCTGCCTTCAAACTTTTTTCCAGTGACCAAGGGAGTCCAAATCTTATCCTCACTGCTGGACATTTGGGCCTGAAGTTTTGGGACATACGGTAGGTATGATTTTTTTGTATCACAATTACATGGCATTATTTTGATATCACTGTTTGCATGTTCCATTTGATATACAAATTCTTAATTGCTCAGTTTGCTTCAGATGAACTTATGGGTATGTAATTTTGTATGGAACTTTCAAGAATATGATTTAAATGTTTAATAGAACTACCATGACTGCCTTTTATCCTTGCCCTGGAGTAGACATACTATAATGCACACCAGTACCGCTATGTGCTGTAAGCTTTGGGTGACTGGACTGAGAGCAGAACATGGCTTCAAGACCATTTTCCTTGATGCTTGCACCATATTTTCATGAACTTTTGTGATAAATGTTTATAGAGTAACAAGCCTCTGGAGAGGTGGAGCATAGTTTTTTTATGAGCTTGTTCTAATATTTTGTGACTATATTCTCTGGTTCCTTTGTGTCTGGAGTTATCACTGGTATAATCACAGCATAAAAAACTCCTATAAACAAAACATTGATATGCATTTTGCAGTCAGAGCGATATATTTCCATGAATTTTGCATCATTTTGATATTGGGATTTTGAGTTGAGCATCATCATATGCCCTTATCATACTTGTAATCTTTATTTGTGGTTGTATTTTTTTGAGAGGCCATTCTCTAATATCCATTTGTCCTCTAGGATTAAGAAAAACTGATCAGGGTGCCTCATGCATCATGCTCCTCTTTCATATATATAAACATTTCCCTTTTGTCTGGCTTCTCATCTCAACATTAATGGCCAGGAACTCTTTTATAGGTGGTAGAAAAAGACACCTGAGAGTTGAATTTACTTCATCATTTTTCCATGTGGAATACTTTTGCATATGTTGGCTGTATGTATCATGTAACATTGTTGTGTTTTCGGAGCAGGAGGAAGTTCTCAATCCCTATTTTACTTCAATTATGGAATGAGGAAATCAATTCCATTTGTATTTTTTTTTTTTTTTAAATATAGTTGCTGTATAACTAAGCTTCTGAACAATTGCAGTGATTCATTCCGACCTTTGTGGGACCTTCATCCAGCGCCAAAACTCATATATAGCCTGGATTGGCTGCCAGATCCAAGGTGTTGCATTATTTTTATTGAATAAATCACAGGTTGGGGATTTTATCGATAAGTTTATTCACTTGTATCGAGCCTTTAATTGTTTACATTTTCAGATGTATAATTTTATCCTTAGATGATGGAACAATGAGACTCCTCAGCTTGGCACAGGCTGCGTATGATGCTGCTGTCAATGGACAACATTCTGTTGGACCAAAACAACTAGGGATGCACGTTTTTAATTGTTCTTCCTTTGCTATCTGGAGCATTCAAGTGTCAAGGCTTACAGGTACTCTTGTGTTATCATTTGCTTTAGTATTGAAATGATGCAATTTCATTAATCGCTTAATCAAAATTGGGGGACAAAACGATAGGTGGTATACTGCATTTTCTTCCCTCAGGTTTTTATCATCTTCTTACAGTATTTGTGACTGATGTTGCCTATGCAAGGTTATTTGATTGTTGCATCCTGGGTTCTACTCTTTTAGATTAGGATACTCTCTTCTACAAAACTACTGTCTTTATCAATATTTTGATTGGTCTTGTTGTTTAGCAACCCAACACGCCTACATCAATGGAATTAATTTATGGTTAATGCATAAATAAGTCCCTCTCAAGTATCAAACTTCAAAATGGCTCCTCCGGGATTATTTGATCCAGTCTACCATTCTATTTCTGTTGTTTGTACCAAATAAATCTAGTTGGAGAAGAAAGTGATCCCGTATGCCAGCTGACTAATAATACCCATTAAGACTATGAGGTGTCCAAATGAATGCAGATGATTTGGCAACCTGTTGATTTGAGAAAAATTTTGAACCAATGGAACAAACTTCTAGTTTTGCAAATGGGCCGGCTTCATCCTCCAGTCAGGCCAGCTCTTCTGGAGAAACAGGGTCTCACTTCAATGTCCTCCACTTTTCTTGAAAACTTTTTTTGTAGTGATACATAGTAACTTGGGTATTTCTTTGGTGGAATTTACAATCTGTCTTCTATTGCATATAACTACAGTAGGATCAATCGAAAATGCTTCTTATTATTTGCTGTCCTAGCTGTATCAACCTTTTCATAATTCCTTTTTTTTTTTTTAATTGACAGGCATGGTTGCATATTGTAGTGCAGATGGTACTGTTTGCCGCTTCCAGGTATAGCAGACCTCCCATTTTACATATGATTTATTTCCCCTACACTCCTACATAACATCCATGTGACATCCTAGTCTGTGTGTCATGCATGGGCCTGTTCTCTTGCACTTGTTAATGCTGAGTGCTAAGAGGGGGGAACCACATTGCATCATGAATTTAATTTGGCAGGAGCCTGGCTCATTGGTGTGAACAAGAATTATTTAGTAGCATACCTGTTTTACATGTCTAGAGCATGTTTGCAAAATTTTGTTTGAATTACTTACACGAGTGACGAAGGATTGGCATCCAAACACGCTCTTGATAGATCTTTGCATGAATAATTGAGACAACTAAAGTCTTTGTCTGATACTTTGATGCTACTCTTTTACCAAACAATTCATGGTAGAGTTTGAATAATTATATATGTGGATGCCCACATCTGTACGTCTAGCCTGCTTCAGAGCATTTGCTAAAGCTTATATAGTGTTGCTTTCATAATCAGCTCACAACCAAAGTAGTGGAGAAAGATCCATCGAAACATAGGGCCCCACATTTTGCTTGTGGGTCCTTGAGTGTGGATGAATCAGCTATTGTAGTTGGCACTCCATTACCAGATGGTCCTTTACCTTTGACGAGGCTAGTTAACGATGTTGGGAACAATCCAAAATCCAAGCAGCCCTTGTCTGTGTCAAATAAGGCCGCAAAAATCCCAACTTCAGATGATCAACCGTTAGGTAACTGCAAAATTTTCACCCCTATATTCTTCTTCTTAGCTTTGCTTTTCTTCTCTCTTTTGATCATCAAGTTTGTCAAACTTGTTGCAGCTCTGTGCTATGGTGATGATCCAGGTATGTATGATGGATCAGATGAAACATTGACAGCTTCAAAAAGCAAAAAGAAACCAAAATCTAAAAGTGGGAGTAAGAAACAGGAAGGAGAAGATCAGGCATTGACATGCATCGAGCAAGATGACAAACAGAAAGGAAGAGGAAAGGATGGAGCTGGGAATGTAATTGAAAGTATCCCACCAAAAATTGTTGCAATGCATAGAGTTAGATGGAGTATGAACATAGGTAGTGAGAGATGGCTGTGATCCGGAGGAGCAGCCGGAATCGTACGGTGTCAAGAAATCAAAATGTCTGGTGTTGATATATGCTTGGCTAGGAAGAGATAGCAGCCAGCAAAACGTTAATCATAATCTATGGATATTTAATGTTATTTTCCATAGATTTGGCTTTAAAAAAAAAAGTATGAGTAAGAATTCTTGAGAAGAATAATAGAAACAAATTCCTCGCTGTTAATCGCCAACAAATAATATTAAAGCATAGAATAAGCGGCAATTCCTCCCATAAACGATAGGTCTTGAACGGAAAATCTGGTCGGCGATTAATTGGGAAAGAAATCTGTAATAAACTGAGAAATCATCGCCATGTACTTGGTGGAGCTCGTGAGTTGAAGGCAAATATTGAGAAAAATAGCTTTCTCCAAAAGTCGTTAAATAATCGCCAATACAATGTTAATCGTCAATGACGCGAAATAATCAGAATCCAAGTGCCGATTAATCGTTGGATTATGACTGATTCCTCGCCTATTCATCGGGAAAAAGTCGCTACTTCCTCACCAATTACTCGGGGTCAATTCCCCGCTAATTAATCGTTAAATACTCGTGATTTACTCGTAAACTACTCGGGGTTTCTGCAGGATTTCCATTTGCGCATGCTCGTTGATTCCTCGCCAATCAATAGCGATTTTCTTCTTAAATTCATCGCGAATTCCTCGTAAATTAATCGGTAAAAGATTGTTAATCCATATCCAATTAGACGCTTATTGATCGGGAAATACTCGGATTTCCTCAAATCAGGGCTTTTGATGGAATTCATTAATCAGAATCTTCCCGTAAAATCGGACATCTAAATTAAATACTCGTCAAACAATCAAGAACTAATTGTTAGATGTTTGTCCCTCCGACGACTCTCTAAACTAACTGTTCCACGAGATTATTTGGTCTGATGATGAGAAAAAAAAAATTATTTCTACAACTTTTCCCTTTTTTTTATTCAATGATTATTTGGTTTCATGATGAGAAAAAAAATTTTCTTTTTTTTCTCTCTCTTTTTCTTTCCAGTTAAAGTGAGCATAGAGATTTTAGTAAGCATGTCAACTATAATTAACACCAGGAAAATCATTCCTTTTTATAAAGATTAGCATGGAAATTTAATAATGCAAGTAGATATTTGGAATGAATATAACTTTTTTTTATCTTTATAATATTATAATTCTGATGTTGCATGTAGATCGATGATCAAACATCTTCTAAATTTTGTTAAACCTTCAATTAAGCATTAATCTTTAGAAATGATCTAGAATTATTTTTTTTTTTATTAACGTGGATATCTGGCGGGTTCCTTAACTAATTTTATAGGCCCTGAAGTTAACGACCATATAAATTTCTAGTGACTCTGAGATTTATAAAACTCAAACTGGTGATGTAGAATTATTCCTTAATCAATATGATTGTGCACAATTAATAATTCTCAATCTCCTTGCTAAATGTTTGAGGTTCAAGAAATATATGATTGTGCAAAATAAAAATAAAAACTAGGAAGAAAAAAATAAATAAAGGAGGCCTCGAAGAAGAACAGGATTATTCAGACAGCTTGACTAATTATGATTAAGTTGACCACCTTAAATCTAAGTTAAATTTAGCCCTACAATAAGATTATGACTAATGATTGTCATCAATGGAAGAAATCCATCTTTGATATGATCTGCTAGTGACCTCACGCTCTCTTAAACATGATGCTAGCTATTTTAGGTGGACAAGCATTGAAGGTAATAATTAGTGCGAACCAAAATATTAGTAAAGTAATTAACTATATTTACATGTTGATAACGTATTTAATGTTCGTAATTGATTTTTCCTACATCAAAACATCAATGTCACACCCACTAATATAGGGATTTTCACTTTTTAGTTGTCAATTCATGACTTAATTATGAGCTTAAAAAAATTGGTTGTTGACAATCTTGCAGTTCACAAAACTTATATTTTAGAATTTTACTGATTAAATGATCAGGAGAAATTTTAAAAAATTAAATATTATCTTTATTTTTCATATCTAGTTTAGAAATTCCTATATTAATTCCATAATTATTTCTTAGGATTTTTCCTCTTTTAACTATTAGGGTTTAGATCTAAAACTAATATAAATAAAGTTGTTTAACTTATATTTTCAGCTGTGAAAATAAATAAAATTAAATATTTTGATGTCTCATTATAATTATGGGTTTGTTTGGTTTTTTAAGGTTTTGTCTTGTAACAAATCTAGTGGATCTTTGAGAGTTTTAACTTGTAACAAACATCGTTACCCATTCGCTTCTTGGTTTTGTTAGGTTGTATTAAAGCCAAACAATTCCTAGTGCTCTATCCTGGTTATATTAATCTTATTTAATAATTTAAATTTTTAAGGTAAGAGGATTGTTTAATATTAGCCCTTTATTATGTAGCATATACTAAATTTGTGGCTCGTGCTCCATCACAGGGTGGGCAAAAAAATTTTCAACATAAAAAAAGATGCTAAGAAAATAAAATTTGAGACCTGGGTCATTAGTTCGGTTGATAATTTAAATAGTATAATTTAAAAATACAACAACAATAAATAAACTATTAAAAAAAATGACAAAGAAAAAAGGTAAAAAAAACTCACTCTTAGCCTACCTAAATTATAAAATAACTCAATGTTGAAAGATGAAACTAAAAAAAAACTTATTTAAATCAAGTTAACTCGCAAACTTTACGACCATAGAAATAAAATTGAGATAGTCTCATAGAAAAAAACACGAGAAAAAAATTTAAAGACCAATTCCTAATAAATCAAATGTGAACATGATAACTCCACAAAAATAAAAATAAAAGGAGAAAAAGGTGAAACTCAATCTCTAGCAAATAAAATATTGAAAGAAGAAAATTCATAAGAAATTATAATTAAAAAAGATTAAAAAAATACTCGATTTGAGCCCATCCAAGTTAAGATGCAAAATCTGTGATCTAATTGTGATACCAGAGTTACCACGTTCAAAATAAAATTGAATAAAATCATGAAACTTAATTATTGAACAACTCAATGTTAAAGGGAAAAAAAAACAAGAAATGAAAAAAAAATGAGTCAACTCAGGTTAACTCACAAACCTCACAACCATGATCATAAGATTGATATAACCCAATATAAAAGAAGGAAAAAAAAGTATAAGAATCAATTTTTAAAAAATCAAATATTAAAAAATAAAATTGAGATAAATTAATTTAGAAAAGGGACTAAAAAGAAAATCAATTCGCGTCAGCCTTTGAAACTAGTGACTTTAGTCATGAACCAAGACTAACCCTGTAGCAATGAGAAAAATCTGAGTCAATATTCGTTTTTAAAAAGGGGAAAAAACCCAAGTCAACCTAAGCAAACCTTTTAATCCTAGTCTAATCTCTAAAACTTGCAACTCATGAAATTCATGAACCGGGTTCAATTAAGAAACTTAATTCCCAACCAATTTAATTTATAAGGATAAAATCATGAAAAAATATCAATTTAAAAAAACTTGCTAATGAAAAAAAGATATCCGTATAAAAAATAGGGATCAAATTAATTTGATAGGAAAAAAAACCATGGATGATGAAATTATATTAAAAACAAACCCTAAAAAATGATCCCACATAAAATAAATAGTAATCCAAAGAATAGGGATCAAATTTGAAACATAAAAAAATTAAAAAGGGGTAAAATTAATATATATATATATATATAGCCTATTAAAAATAAAGAAAAATAGTAATAAAAAAAATAGGTACGAAATCTAAATTTTTTTTAAAAAATAAAAGTAGGGAAAAAATAAAAAACATTTGTAATTTCATGGCTTATTCAAAATTTTAAAAATATCAATAAAAAAAAACAAGAACCAAATGTGAAGGAAAAAAAAATTGAAGAGGCTGATCTAAAATTTTAAAAGGGTTAGTGCTAAATTTAAGGAGGAGAGAGAAGAAAAAAATGGTCACTGGTGCCAAACATAAAACGCATTTAGGGCACACATCACCCTATAGCATTGAGGGTACCAATATCTTTCAAACACCATCATTGAAGGTGGCGTTTAGTGGCCGAAAAGCTCCGCATACGCCGTCCACACGCGCCGATAGGTCTTGTTTAATAATATTTAATATATGTAAATTACAATCATACCCTTGAATAACCTTCAAATCTACAATAAAACCAATGTAAAATGACAAAAAAAAAAACTATTGCGAGAGAGTAATGTCAATTTTATCTTAAAAGGCATCAAAGTAATTATATCATTTTAAAAAAATAGAAGACCAAAACGGCCCTGAGTAATAGGCAATATATTATTTTACTTGAGGGTTAAATTAGTAATTTTACTATGTAATAAAAAAATAAAAAAATTTATCTATCCCCATATAATTTTTAAAACAATTATATCATAGTAAAAAATTATCTTACTATCAATGCCTAGTTCAAGGTTTTTTAATATCTAAAGCAATTTTATCATTTCACTATTATAATAAATAATGAAATGTCTATTTAGCTACAATAACTTATCATTCTCATTTAATATATTTTTTTAACTTAATTAGACACTAATGGTCATCATAACCCTTGATAAATTTTTAGGATTCATACTATACGCCACCATGTCAATGTCTATAATTCAAGGAGGGCTAACATTTCTTTTCTAGTACCAGCAAAATTAATTTTCATGGCCTTAAAGTATATGAAATGAAATAAATAGTTACTAGTTTACAACTCGCGTTATGTTGTGGGTTAGATTAAAAAAATTGAATATAACAAAAAATATTTAGGCCATAAAGAACTATTTTGTATTTTTATTAAACTTGACATAGTGAATTAACCTTGAAATCTTCTGATCCAACTTCTTGCCTAACTCAAGTTTAAAATTAAATTGTAGGAGTTTTTTCGATATGACCCAGTTAACTTGGTTAGTCCAAAAGCATCTTAACTAATCAGTAAAAAACATTTGAGGATAAAATTTAGAAAAAAAAATAATGAAATTAACAGTGATTTCTTAAAAAGTGCATTATTTTTTTACATTTGGCTGTGTCATGAAAAATAAGTGAAAAACAATTTTCAGTATTTGGTTATGCAATGGAAAATAAGGTGGAAATTAACTTATTAACATTTTAATTTATTTTTTAAAAATTTATTAAAAGAATGAGGACCAAATATGACATATAAAAAGGTTGAAGGAAGATGAAATCGAAAAAAATTCTAACTTCATTAATTATTCCAAATAAAACAAATAGCAATAAAAAGAATAGGGACCAAATATGATAGATAAAAAAATTCAATTAAAAAAAGTATAGGAGACAAACAAATAGCAGTCAAAAAAATAAGAATCAAAGTTAATATAAAAATCAAATTAAATAAAATTCTAAATGATAAAATTAAAAATAAAATTAAATCAAATGATTGAAAACAAAATATTCATCAATCAAAATATTAGAGATTAAATTTGATATAATCAACAAATAAAATGATATTTTTGAATTTTTTACAACTTCTTGAAAGTGTATTTCGTCCAAAATAAAAGAAAAATATTTTTTCTGAAAATCAAGTTAAATTTTACTTTGACTATAAAGTATTTTTTATTAATCAATTTTTCTAATAGTAAATAAACATGAGAGAGTTAAGTAAGTTGTTTTTAAAAAAATCATTTTCATAAAAAAAAAAAAGCCTATGATTCACAATTTGAATCCCATTTGAAGATCACGTGATCTAATGGATTATATTTTTTTTGAAGTTTTTTTTAATATTTAATATGGTTTGAAAAGATATCTACCAAAATAAAAGGGGAGTCAAATTTTAGAATGAAAAAAAAATTACAGAAGAGACTTTGGGAAATTTTACTCACCCAGAAGAACTACAGCTTGTTATTCCTCTCTTGAATTTCACCATGGAGAGATTTGATCCTATTTTCGTCCTAAACCTTAAAAAAGAAGGAAAAAAAAAAAGAAATAGAAGGGAGATAGACACATATCTAGCAAATCATGGAGCGGCCCTATAACATGACTGGTTTGTGCAACACAAAAGTGAGAAAACAGGTTAGGGTAAACAGAGACACAACTGATGTGAAAGAGAGAAATGTCTGTGTGTTAAAGCAAGTTCTGTATGGGCTCTATAAACATAATTAGGCATTAAAGAGGGTAGCCCATGATGAGAGATTTCATGTACAAGTCATTTTCCTATAATGATAGGAGCAAGACTTTGACCAGAGGGGAGGGCAATATTGCAGAATGAAAAGACCATATATAGTTGCTTGCTTAGCAATATATTCTTTGCCCTAATCATGTCGCATGTACTCATAGTTAATCACATTCTTCTTTTGAAGGATTTGATCTTTGCTTCTTGTCATACAAGGAGATGCAACAGCTCAAACCTTCAGGCTTTGAGAAGTGGTGGGTCTAAAAGTATATGATTTTAATTTTGCCACCTTCTTTCTTTCTTTCTTTCTTTTGAAGAGACGACCGTAAACCAATTAAATGAGAAACAATACCATATATTTGTGAGGAGAGAAGAGAAGAGAAGAAAGGGAGTATAGTGCATTGAGTTGTCAAATTCATTGTTGTGAATCCTGAATTGGCCCAACAGGTTAATGCGGAATCTATAGGCCGATCTAGGGTTTGAGCCTGTCTAGGTTGAACGAAATATAAAAAAAAAAAAAAACTCAACTAATATGGTCAAAAAACTCAGATGATTTGCTAACATGATCAGCCTGATTAATATCCAATCAAAACTCAAAACTCAACCCTTAATCTATTTATTTTAAAAAATAATAATTAAAAAGATATTATTTTAATTTTTATAAAAAAAAATAAAAAATTAGAATCAACCATCTTTAACCTCTGACCCCAACTTTATGCATCATCAACCCCTATTCAAGCAAGTTTTACAATGATCAAATGTGCTCCCGTGCTTCATTCAATAGTACTGAATGCATTTGGTGTATGTGCACTTTTGTGTACATGCATGCCAAAATACCTGCATCAAAATCAAATTTGAAAATGACACCCATGATAAAGACACCATCTTTAAATTATATTCTAGCTATGCGTTTTTAAGATGATATGGTGTTATCAAAACTAAATCAAACCAGCCAGTTCGACCAATAAACTAGTAAAGTAGACTCAAGATCGATCTAGCCTAAAGGTACGAGTCATTTGTTCAATGATCTAATAATAAAAACAGGATGAATTGAATTGAAATGGTAAAAAAAACCGGTTGAATTGTTGACTTGATTGATGTGGTGGTGCCGTATTAGCATTTGGAAAAAAACGTGAAATTATGTAGCCATGAAAATAAGTATACCATTGACTAAGTTTTGTGATAAACACCAGTTTAATCCTCATCTTTTGCCTTTATTAAGTTTATTATTGGTTTGAAATTCTAATAGATACTCAAAAGGGTGGTAGACTAAGGAGGAGGAGGAGGAGGAGGAGGAGGAGGAGGAGGAGGAGGAGGAGGAGGAGGAGGAGGGGATTTGTATTTGTACCTAATTAGTCACTTCTCAAGACAACAATGACACTATTAGGATCAGTTGCTTACATGATTTTGTTTTCAATTTTATTTCAATCTTTATGTTAATGCAGATCCAAAAATGTCTTAGAGTAATGATTAATGTTTGATTTAATCCCCCCTCCTGGAAGAAAAGGAGTGAGGTTAATTAATTTTAGATTCATATCCTATTCTTGTTTTTCATATAATCAAAATAAATATATTAATTAAAGCATGGAAAAAACAATTACATTATCCTTAATTAATTTCAGATAATGCTAAATTTAGAAGGAGATTTTTACCAAAATTGTTTCTAGAAAATTTTAACCATTGAATTTATGTACCTTTTTTTTTTTAATAAAACTCACTTATTCAAGATGTTAAAAATATCTAAAAATAATTTGGAAAAAAAAGGATAAAATCATCATTATTAGTATGTGTTTGTTTACGTAATTAACCGACTTTCAAATTGTGATAAAACATTATTGCATAGTCAACTGTAGTTTCAAACAGAATTAGTATATGTTTGATATTGTAATATATAATACTTTTTAAAAATATTTTTCATTTAAAATTTTATTAAAATAATTTTTACTTTACTTTTTAATCAGGAAATCAATACCATAAAAAAAATATTATTTTAATATATTTTTAAAATAAATTTACAATTAAAACACATCTAAATACAGAATAAAATACAATACTAAACAGTCACTGGCTGCTTAGACAAACACGAAAGCTATTTTTTTGTTTTTTTTTTTTTTTTCCCCCAAGGCTAGTTGGTAGTTGTGGGGCTATGTAACCTTTTTATTTGAGTACATGAACTAGTATATCATACCACAATGTTGAAATTGAGGATATTCTCACGTCCTTGTAGGCACTAGGCAAGGCACTCTCTTTAGCAACACAAAGGAAAATAAAAGTCCAAGAAAATGATTATATGTCATGACTCAGAGAGAGATAGCTAAATACTGGAGGAAGAGACATCGGGAAGCTTTCACTTTCAGAGGTTAGGAAATTGAACCTCTCTCAGCTCTCCCTTTCTGCTTCAAACCTGCACAGCTTTTCTCAGCACAAGTTAGGCTCTGAAATCTGTAAACAAAAATGAGTAGCCAATAACACCCTCTTGAGTCTTGAGTTTGAAACCTATCTACTATTTCTATTTTAAAATCCGGCAGCAAGTTCTATGCATTTTGACCCGCATCCTACATTGACTTGCCTCTTCTTCAAACCCTACCAGGCTTCTTCTCAACAAACCACCAAAAAGTTTCTTGATATTAGGACCCCAAAAGGAGCAGAAGAAATAAAGAAGGGCAATCCCCATCTCCAGTCATCTCTCACCGCTGCTCCTGCTTACAGTATTTCTTGCTAAATAACTCTAGTTAGTGCTCCATTTCCATGCCATGATCAATCGGGTTACAAGGAAGAAAGAAATGGGGGTTCTAAGAAGAGAGCTGGCTTGCTTATCTCTTCTTCTTCTTCTTCTTCTGTTAATAATGTCACTGCTAGAGACTCCATGTTATGCTGTTGGCTATGGAAAGTTTAGTAGCGTCAAAGGCGGGTCTAGTTCTGAGCTGAGGAACAATCCTGCCATGTCTAATAGTGTTGGTGGCCTCAAGAGAAATGCAAATAAAGATGGTAATGAAATTTTTGGTGCTGATAAGAGGAAGGTCTATACAGGACCGAATCCTTTACACAACAGATAAGTTACTGCAGCTAGTCGCCAAGCTTGAATCTGCTTCCTTTATATATGAGACTTTTTTTTATCTGTTTTCTTTCTTTGCTTTCCTTTTTTTTTCTTATCACTTTTATGAACATTTTTTATGCTTGGAGCTCTTGCTGTAATCTCCACAGTAAATGTTTCAAGTGGTCTTACAGATGTATATGAGAGTTTAGGTTTGAGATTTTGGCTGAAGAAACATACTTATATTTGTTAAGATTATAAACTGAGGAAGAAGTCAATACTGCTGCTTTCAAATATTACTCATGAAACATCAATGCCCATTAATGGAGTTGTTGGTGTTATAAATTCTGATCTGCTATAGAAATTTGCTGTTGGTTGGTGGCAATTAGTCCTGTCGTTGCTTCTGCTGGAAGAAGAAAATAACTTTACTGTTTCAGTGGGCTAATACTTTCTTTACACTGTTTAAGATTACTAGGTACTAGGCACTTGTCGATATAAGGTTTGCACACAACATATATATATAATTTCCACAAGGAATTAAAGATATTGTAATTTCCAATCATGTCATGTCATGTACCAAACTTTAAAATCAAACCCTAAACAATGCTGAGTCGCTGAGATTTGGATTATGATTAGGTTAGTTTCGGGTTAAGCTTTAAAATTTATTATTTTGCTAATATTTTGAGTGAACAACGCTAATTTTCAACAAAAAAAAAAAGAATCGTATGGATGGATGTACAGAGGACTTGCGCCTCAGTGCTTGAAACAGTAAAGATGGATCCTAATGCACAGTACAAGCATTCATGACTCATGCCTGCTCTAATGGCCATTTTTCATCTTGGCTGGAAACCAGAGGGAGGGAGGAAGCAGCAGGACTGTGAGCCTTAAATTCCTTGTGGAATTGTTTATCAGAGACTGTTAGACCCAATCATCTTCAATTTCTTTGCCTGAATAATTATGTGGCAGACCCCACCTTAAATTCTGGTGTTGATTCGCCCTTTGCCAGCCATATGTCCACCATATAATGAGGATTTTTCCGATTACAAGCACACACGCTCTCAATTTATGACCTTTCTTCCTTTGGCTTCATGCCCCAGCAAGAATGATTGTGGTATTGTTCGATAGTTTTTTAAAGTTTTTTATTTAAAAATATATAAAAATAAAAAAATATTTTTTTAATTTTATTTTTTATATCAACATATTAAAACTATTTAAAATTATAAAAAAAAAACTAATTTCAAGATTTTGTAAAATATAGTTTTTACCGCAAAGACAAACGAGTTGTATGAGTACATGTAAACCATGTCTTTATTATATATATATTTATTTTGTATTTATTATAGATTCATTTTTTAGGTATTTATTATTCAATAATATATAAAAAATTATAAATGATATACATATATATATTTCAATATCAATATATAACATATATGTATATTATTTAATTATTATTTTTATATATGCATCTTAATATTGATATAATATATAGATGTATGTATATAATTTATAGTTTTTTTTTATATCTAGATACAAGAATATTTGTATCATATTGGTTAGATAATAATCCCAATATATCAGCAAGTGTCACAGAAATCTCACCCCTTTCTCGTAAATAAATAATCCAAGCACATTTCTACTCGTGAGTAGATTGCTTTATGTGCAGGTCTGTATATAATTCTCTCTGATTTTCGAGTCTAATAATGCTAAAATCTCACCCGTCCAGATCACTACTTGATGCAGAAATGGGGTTCTTAGGAGGATTTTAGAGATAATCCCATTCACTAATCTTTTATAATTAATAGCAAGTTCTTCATGCGTGTTTGAAATTATAGTATGATATAACGTGTTTTTTAAAACAATATTTTATTTAAAACATATCAAAATAATATTTTTTTTATTATTTTATATTTTATATCGGTATATTAAAACCATAAAAAAAAATACTAAAAAAAATATCAATCAAACTAAAAACACTTTTAAAATACTTCTAGAAACAAAAAATAAAAAACAAAAAACAAAAGCTAGAGCTTTGACTTGTACCAATCCATCAAAAGAATATGCACTAATTTCCAAAAACAATATACCAGCACCTAATGGAGGACAATGCATAGCTTAATTAACACATTTCCTATGAAGAAGAAAAATCAAATTTTAATCTAAGAATTTGGTATAGAGGGGCCAGGATTATTCCATCCATGAGCATCAAACAAAAATGATTTTTGGAAAAGAATTTCATTGCAAGTATTGTACCAAGCACTCATCTGATCTCCCTTTCCCCTTTTTGGTGGGTGGATGGAAAAGGGATTAGAAAGGATTCCAATTACCAAGCCCTAATCTGAATACAAAGTGATTTAGTAGGTGCAACTTGCAGGATTCCAATCACAATTACACTGGGAATAAAATTGAAAGAGGAGCTAAAAAGTAAAAGATTTCAAAAAAGTAAGAAAAGGATGGCTTGCAAGAGACCTAGAAGATGAAAAGCATCAAGATTTTTCATCAGTTTGTGAAAAAAGAGAGGTGTTGTTGACATTGGCTTAAACATGACCAATAATGGATGGAGAGATCTATCCTTTACATCATACAATACATTTTTTTTTTATTTTTTTGCTAGGAAAAGAAATGGAATAACTCATAAGAATATATAAATGATAGTGTAGCTTCAGAACTACTTCACCGCAAAAAAAAAAAAAATTCATATCAAGTAGTTCTGATTGTTATAGTGATGCGGTGTCATTTTACACTAATCAATAATATTTAGTTAATCAGCACACATCATAATTTTGCTCAAAACTCTCTTAAAACCTTGGTTTAAAAAAAGCATTACAATTTATAATTTTTTTAAAATTTATTTTTTTAAACCACAACCACGACATCAAAAACATGTTCACATCTTAGTGTTCATGTTACTTTAGTTGTTCCAAAGGTTAAACAAATCAATTTTCACTCATCTAAACTAGTGTTTTTTTTATTTCATAGTTTAGATAGACGAACCATGTCCAGATTAGTACATTCATGAAAAAATTTATTTCTTGTTGCTGCTCTTCTGATTCAAGACTGAGGTGACAACATGGGAATTGGGAGGAAGCCTATTTCTCATTGGAGCCAATACCTCAATGATAATGGCCTTATCACTGCCCAAACTGTCAAGGATCTAAAAGGCTATCTCACGACCTGACCTCGATAAACTGAGAGCTAGATGTTGACCGGAGGTTCCCTACATGGCTTGTTCTTATGGTAGAGTTTAAAGAAAGAGAAACTAGAAAACATGAAGTACTCGATGAAGTTCTCAGAGCCATGGCCTCGCTCTGGTAAGGTCCAGAGGTTACCAGGTAACAGTACAGTTTAAAACTTATTTCAAGAGCGCAAGGACCATAATATCTCTGTCCAGACTCGAGATACTTGTAACGAAGAATCACAAGCCTAGAATCTGATTTGGACAGAACACACCTCAGCTGTAGCTGGGGGGGGGGTTAAAATAAGTAAATTTCTATGATCATTTTTCTTGCTGACAATTCAACAGTTGTGTACCTTTTCAAAGTTTAAACATTCAAGAAAAAAACCCTAATCAACAGGTCCTTGGAGACATTTTGAAGAGGTTTTAAAGGATCCAAGTTGGCAAAAGTCCATAGCCATGATGCTCGGGCATCACCAAAATTCTCCAACCACCGAGTACCAACGAAATCACTATCATATTTACTGTTTCACTCACATTCACGTGTACTTGTCAAGGAAAATCCACAGGTGTGAGCTATATAAAAACCCACAAACTGTTAGGCAAATTATGATAGCAAACATTACATTTCAAACTTCTTTGCGATGAAAAGAACTTGACAAATAATCATTATATCATCGGGCATCAAATGCAATTTGGTCTGGAATTAGTTTGTGAAAGTTGTCTATATTGTTTCTTCTATATCTTCCTTCTCAACCTCAAATCGAGGTGCTTTACAATGATAATTTAGTCCCTTTTCAGTTATTCAAGGTCTTGCTTTCTTTTGAAGGAAAGAATATATCAAATTTGAATAGTTTGACAATGTGATGGGAGAAGTTGAAGAATGTTACCCTACCCAACTTCTAAATGATACAAAGAAGATTCTGCAGGTCCACCAGCTTGAAAGAGCTTACTTGGCTATGTTGCTGTCAGCTGAGATGAGGGTCTTGAAAGAGCTGAGTAGCGCTGTTCTTGTCAGCTAAGATTTGAGCATTGATAAGAACGAGATATGCTGACAATAATACAGCCAAGAATCAGGGATTTCATTATTCGGATGGTTTATGCTAGAAAGAATTTTATGTACTATTCATGATATTACTAGTGACCCCTACGCAACTAAATCTGGTCCGCATGCTAACCGAAACTCTAAACTTAAAGTGCAGCAATTTGAGGTGAATGCGGCTACTCTTTGCTTGAAAATGTATTGATATAATGTTTTTTATATTTTTAAAAAATTATTTTTGCCATCAGTTCATCAAAACAATCCAAAAACATCAAAAAAATTAACTTGATGCAAAAAAATATAATTAAAAAAGCATGGTCACGCCGCAATAACAAACACTCCCATACCTGACCTAGTATAGATACATGAAAATCTATTTATGCTTTCAAAATTAGATAATTGACTTGTTTCTATTGCAAATTAATAATAGGACTAGCTGAAGGATTTATGGCAATTTCCTGAATTTTGGCCTACATCTTTGGGATATTTTAAGAGAATTAGCTTGGCGAGCTTGGACAAGATTTGTTAAGAGGACTCACACCTTCTAACCTCGCTTAAGCAAGCGCAAATCTCAACTATATATCATCCATGATGATATGTCCTAATTCCTCATTAAATCCAGGAACGCTAGTCATCATATCATTTGCAAAACTCTTGCTACTTGTCATTAGTAGAACTCCTCAAAGTTTCCTTATTGAAACTACACCTTCCCCACTATAAATATAACCTCATTTCTCTAATAAGAAGACAAGTTTATAACACACAGTAGATCTCTCTCTCCCAATTCTCATCTTCCAAACCAAAACACCTCTCCAAACTTTCAATCTTCCATTCTCACCAATTGCCTCCTAGCTTCCTCACATACCACAAGTTTGGGTTCCCTGGTATTGCCTAGCCCTCCTCCCTCCACTCTCCTTGTCTGTCTATTACATCAATTGAGTTACTTGCATGTAACGCTACCTTTTTTCACAAAAAGAACCTACATTTACATCTAGCATGTGATAATTTAGCTGTGTAGTTGATGTGCAATGGAGCATTGTTACCATGGGAAAGAATAAAATCTATGACTTTATTTTCTCATATGTGTTTGTTCTCATTTACTAAGACTATAACTTGTTCTTAGTTTCTTCTCAGCTAGATGAAATATTATTTAACAAGTAAAAGTTCCTCACTAGCCCTCCATTTTCATTTGAATTCACCCATGTCATGTACTGTATAAAATCAAGCTTCTTTTACAATAAATGAAAACTCATTGATATTCATAATCACTTTGTGTCTGTTGGTGTCACACAGAAATGGTCCATTTTCTTTTAATGAAATTAATTTCATACAAGCCACATGATAGAAAAAGTAGATACTTCAAATGCTTTCTCTACATTTAGATCACAATGCTGAAAGTTACAATCTGGGAGCAACAATTGATCTATCTAATCCCAACACAAGCAATCTTCTGGCATAGAGTTGTATAACAGCAACAATGCTATTAATATCATAAAAGCATACAGGCTTAAAGGAGCATTTAACAGGATGATAATTACTTTATCTTTTATGACATCAATTAATTTAAGTACAATCTTTGGATCAACTGCAAGCAATAGCTGTCTATGTAAAATGTTGTGCATTTGCATGTTGAGGGAACAAGAGAGGTTGCACGCAAGTAGTTTCATGAAAATGGATGAAAGCTCCGGTACCTTAAAGTTTGGAGGCATGAGCTGTGATTTTGCTCAAGGCAATTGCTGTTTTTGAACCAGATAAGTGTCCCAAATGCTTGCGGATGAAATTCCCAGCCAACATGATCTTCTGCAGATCCACATTGGTCTTGACCCCAAGACCATTGAGCATGTAAACAACATCTTCAGTGGCAACATTCCCAGAAGCACCTTTAGCATATGGGCAACCCCCCAGACCAGAAACTGATGAATCAACTGTGCTGATCCCCATCTGGCAAAAGAACATGCACTTTGTAAGGATTTAATTAGTTGAGGTGTAAGGTTTTGGTTTGATACACCAGTCTATGGTTTGTCAGACTCACAACAGCCTAAAAAAAAAGAAACAGGATGATTCATTATCCCTCATATCATCGAGGAAACAGATTGGATGTTATACCCAAAGCTATGAGGCTTTGTCTTCCTGTAAATTATTGAGTTAATAGCATAACCATTGAATAAAATATGGACATCACTTTGCTTTCAACATTAACAAAGGTGAAAGAAGAGGAGTTACTTGAAGTGATGCTAGAATATTTGAAAGAGCTTGCCCATAAGTATCGTGAAAGTGGACAGCAAGCTTTTCAATAGGGACAACATCAATAACAGCTTCGAGCATTGGGATGACAGTGCCTAAGCCATGGAAAGGAAAAAATAATTCAACACCTACCCCATCTTACCCAGAAGATGATAAGAGAAAGGTCAAGAGCAAAGCCTCAATGAGACTATAATGAAAAACATAGAAGAAACAACTGCTTCTGATATATAAGACATTCATATAGGTGCAAAACCTAGTTTCAACAAATTGTCACGCTGCAGATACTAGTTAAACCAAATATACAAGTGAATTAATCATCTTTAATTATGAGCAGAAGGCAACTTGACATTACCAGGAGTACCAACTCCAATTGTATCACCAAGAGAAATTTCATGGCATCCCATGTCACAAAGCTTTTTGGCCACATATGCAACTTTAGATGGAGAAACCATGCCTTCTACAGGACACCCCACAACACATGATATATAGCTGCCAGGATTAAAAAGTAATTATTTTGTCAAAATACCAAATTATTTTATGCTACATGTTAAGAATTAAGTGACACAAATTTTTGGGACATCGTATTAAGGAAACCAAATGAGGGTGGGGCTTAATGCATAGCATTATGTCAGCTCTATTGCAAACCAGGCATTCTGGTTCAAAACACACGGGAGGTTGCAAGAAATGTTGCTCTACTAATACCAATGGTAAAATGCATAAGCCTTGAGTACTCGCCTACCCTTATTGATACTATGGAGGATATGTATCGAATATTTGGGATAATAAATTGAGTTCGAATATCAAACATGATATCCTTTGGATATCAGGTTTCCTGGATAAGATAGAACTATGAACATCTCATTCATGATTTAGAGGGGGGAAGAGGGACAAGGAGAACAATAACATGTCAGTAAAGGACAGAAAACTGAGCTATCCAAGTTTTTTGAGTTCAGTAAGATGTCAATGTTAACAATCCTTATGGACATATCATATAAATTGTGTATCGCTGAAAGAGCTTTCAAGGTATTATTAAATAGTTGCCACAGAGATCATCTTCAACTGCTATTTAGGTCATTTTCCATGTCAATTTCCATACAACTATAGGCATAAAAGATTAGGCCACATTATCTTCTAAATTAAAAGGGAATGCACTTCCTAATTTTTCCTCCGAAGGTTTTCTTCGGCCAGCTGTCATTGCTGTGCAACCATTCTGGCTTTCAAGCCAGAGGTGAAGAACATTTTGTTCATTTTCAGCAAAAATGATCTCCATTTTTCCTTTAAAGGGCTGGTCAAAAAGACAGGAAAAAGTCACAGCTCTCTTCTATATTTGGCACTTCAAGAGCCTACAACTTGTCATCTGGTCACCAGAATGAGTTAATATCTTGGATCTGTTATTAAGAAAATGAACTGTGCCAACTGCTGTCAAAGCAAACCAAAAGATATTACAAACCAAAATCACCTTCCTGTCAGTCAGAAGATCTGACAGTATGCATCCTTTAAAATGCCATCTATCTCTTTATGTAAATGTGTTACTTATGAATACATTCTCAACAAGAATGGATACCTTCAAGCATATCCAGAATAGGATATCAGAAAACACTGGGGGTTTTGAGATTACTAAACTCAGATGAACCACCAGTACACTAAATTTGTTCTAGATTGACCAAAATGCAGCAATACAAGCTTGATGGGATAAGAAAAGAACTAACTGTGTATTTAGTGCAAGTTCAAAAACATACCCACGAACAGGAATTGAAAGCTTGCTGGCAGAGAGGGCAACTTCATGATAACGAACAAGACTATCTTCAATGCTGCAATTAATGTTTGATTTTGAGAAACCCTCCGAAGCAGAGGCAAAGACAGCCACTTCCTTAGCTCCAGCTGCAATAGCTGCTTCAAAGCCCTAGAAAAAAGTGCTACAAAAATATCAGCAACTCTCACCACACAAGTTATAATAAATTTATATAGCATGGACTTGTACTTAAAACAGCTCACTTTTAGATTAGGAGTTAAGACTGGAAATCGAGCACCTTTAAAATCTCTGATTGCTTCCATTACATCCTCTGCATCTGCTAGCTGTATACCAAAAAGTAGTTTAAAAACATAATAATAGACTTTGTTTTGGGAGGGAAGCTCCCTTCAAAGAACGACAAGACAGATATGAATTAAAAAACCTATGTGAGTGCACCAAACAAATAGACATTAGAATAAACCATCAAAATTGATCTAAGGCAGATGTTGCCATATATTTAAAAATTACTAAAATCCAAGAAAAGGCTAGAACACTTTTTTTCTATAAAACATGAATATGAAAATGTAAATGTATAATGATACAAAGAAGAAAAGAGTAACAATATTACAAATGTGAATTTAAGAAAAGTTTCTTATCTCTCATTACAACCAATAATACGCACCTGCGGTACCCATTTTGGGGAAACAAAACTCGTGGCCTCAACAACAGGCAACCCTGAAGAAGCTAGCATTTTGATCAGCTCAACCTTAACAGTAGTAGGTACAATATCCTTCTCATTTTGCAATCCATCCCTTGGACCAACTTCCACTATCTTCACATATTCTGGAATGCTGCTAAAAAGCTGCAGTATAGGCAACAAAACCTCATTTGGAGTAGACAACAACCAAGCTCAAATTTTAAATGCATCCAGAATATGGATATAGAAATGTAAATCACATTGCGTCATTACTAACTTATACTACAGCTGCTTAAGTTTCATTTTCATGAAGCTAAGAATTAATTAAGAAATATTCTTATAGAAGGTGATGATACTGATCCTACAACTCCATTCCTCCCTTATATGAAATGACACTTTTGAGCTAACATCTATAGCATAAAGGAAAGTTCAAAAGATAGTTGATCCACCTTATTTGTCGACTCCCTTCTGAGTTTGTCATTGTAATGAGTACTAAAATGACGACTTGGCAAGCGCAAAGCATCATGAACATTATCAATTTCCAAAGAATTCCAACCCAATATTGAACGTGAATGATTCAAGAAACCCCTTTGAGACATTCTTCTTGTTTGTCCACTCCAAGAGACTGCCTCTCTTGTATCACTACGATAAATAGAGAAAAGAAAAACTCATCGACTCTGATCATTTGTATCACACTAAAAAATGAAGCACTAATTAAGCAAGTCTTGCACATGCAAGTTTGTCAAAAAGTAACCACAAAAATACGAACTTTAAATCATTCCACCAACACTTTCTCAAAAAAAAAAAAAAACCCTTCTTACAACAATCCCAGATAGCTAAATAAATTAAACAAATAAAATCAATCTCCACAATAAATTTTGGGATCAAGCTACACACACATATAACCAAAAAGAAGTAATAAAATCAAGGAAACAAAACAAAAAAAACTTTCCAACCACATTACATCATAAACAACAGAACCTTTGAAGAACAAACAGCTTGAATAACAAACAAAAAGTAAATAAAGGTCCTTACTTTACACCTTTTGAAAAAGAGTTTGTAGGTGCCATGTCATTTGTTGTTGCGCCATCTAAGATGGGTTTCATTGGGACAAAATTACGATGATCTAAGAAACTGCAACTCCGAGAAAACTTGGAGAGAGCCTTTGTGGTTATCATGAGATCAATCAAGAAGCTTAAAGATATGCTAAAAATGATCAAAAAAGAAAATTTATTTCAAATTAGTAATGATAGTGAAATATTTAGCTGAAATTTGTCGAGTTTGAGTGGTTTCGATCGAGAAGGAATCGAGGAAAGGAATCGAGTTTGATTAGTTGCAGAGAGCGCGAGAGATAAGATCAGAGCGAGGGCCGAGAGGTCTATTTGCATCAGTCCTTTGGATTGGCATTTCAATATATATTGAATATTATATTAACTCATACATTTTTATTATATTTTATTTAAAAAGAAATTAAAGTAGTAAAATTTAGTATTCAATTCCTTAACTTTTCCCTCAAGTTGTTTTTTGGATATTAGATTATATAATAGAAGTATTTTTTACTCATTATATAATAACTAAATGAATTAAAATTTTATCTATTTCATTTGAAAAAAAAATTAGCTATATAATTTTAAAAATACCAATCTTAATGTCTATTGATTTATTTTATAAAAAAATAGCTCAATAAAGGTGATTATTTTTTTCTTTGAGAAAAAATAAATTGTAATCTGTAAAATTAATTTTAATTATGTTGAATTTAGGATTTTTAATTATTAATGTTACTAGAGGGTATAATTTGGATTTGAAAAAATAAAATCCAACTTTTCTATCCCAAAAATTTAAACTAAAAAATAATGTGTTGTCTGCAAAACTACAACACATCCTTTATTACATGCCCTCCTCAGATAATGCATCTTCTAACCATTGAAAAACATGCAAACAAGGGACTTGGAATAAACATCCCTTAACATTTTCTTCCTTTTTAATTTTGGAATAAATTTCTCTTTTTGAATAAATTTATTAAAATAATATATAAGGGATTATTTAATCATGCCATATATTAAATAAAATTACAATTTTCGATGATAATATTATTAACATAATATATAGATTTTTTAAAAAATGTTTATTAATATCTAATTTTTATTGTAAGTTGTTTAAATGATTTTTTAAATTATTATTCTTACATATTTCATAAAAATGATAAACTTTTACTTAAAAAACAACACTTCTGATAGAGAAAACATATTTTTTTCAAAAAATACATGAAAAATAAGTTTTTTAACTAATTTTTTTTCTTTTTACTGCAAATCATTCAAATTTTTAAGAATATTTTTTTAATTGTTGTTGCTTCTTATTCAATAAATCATGTTATTAATAAAAACATATATGTTATTATTAAAATAAAAAATTTACATAAATAAAAAAAGACATATTTGACTGGAAAAAAAATTTTATAATTTTATAATTTATTTTTTTCTGTGGTCAATTATTTATATTATTATATAATTAAATTAAAAATAGATATCAAAAATTATTTTTTTCAACAAGTGGACAGTAAGGCTAAGACAACATGTTGAGGTATTTAGACATGATTTTTACAAATATTTTTAGTTTAAAATGTTATTAAGTTGATTTTTTAGTATTTTTTATGATTTTAACATATTGATGTTAAAAAAAATTAATTTTAATATATTTTTAAACATAAAACTATTTTAAAAAATACCTTATACTACAATTTTAAACACAACATCACCCAAAAAAAAAATAAACACCATAAACGATACTATTTCACCGACAACAACATCGGAAAGAAAACACGAAACTGCTTCAGGAAAAAGAATCGCATGGAAGTAATTGAGCAAATGCAATGAAAAGATTCTCCTCTGACATTTAAACAATTATGCTACTTGGTATCTGAAAGCAGCTCGAATCAGAAAATAAATGGGGTGCATTTACTGGTTAGTCAATTAAAGGATTTGATTGACTCAAATATGAGCTATACATAGGGATTTATGGACGCTGCAAACAACAACTTGACAGTAAAAAATCCATTTTTCTCTGTCAAATCATCAAGAACCGCATGAAACTTCCTCTTCAGGAAAAGGGATCGGTAAATGCAATGAGAAGATTCTCAGCTGAGATTTAAACAATTATGCAGCTGGTAACTGAAAGCTCAAAATGGTAAATAAATGGGGAAAATCAAGTTTCAAGGCGAAGAGAATAGAGGGACTCCCGGTAGGGTTGCCCCAGCATCTATAGAGTAGTAATATTATTCAAGAGCTCACTATGAAATTTTCAACATCCTTCCATTGATTCTTAGGATGTTGTTTTATACCAACCTTACAAATCCATCTAAGAAAAAATACAGCTATCAAAAGTTATTTAAGGACAGAATATATTTTCTTAAATGTATCAATTTACAAGGCATGATTCTAGGCTTGGTTGTTGCTGCAAATCACTTCCAGATTTCTTGTGAATTTGAAATTGATTCTTGCTTTGTGTCACCTTCCTCGACAATGAAATCGTTGCCTGTCACATATTCTGAAGACTCGTGGATTAGGTATCGGACAAGGGATGTTGATGCTGGATCTGCAGTGCCAAATGTTCTCGAAGGGACTGTTTTCTGGGCAACATTACTAAGCCAGTCCTTTTGCATAAGACCCTGCATGATCTCCGATTTGGAAAGTCCAGAGGATATTGAGTTTACTCTGATTTTGTACCCTCCCTTTCCCATAGCAATGACCTGATATTGCCATCATCATCAGTTTTGATATTTCAGTCTTAACCAAATTCCAGAACAGCAGGAAAAACAAATACCAATAGAGTAATTTGAGCAACATTGCGAATTTGATGAACATAGTTAAAATTGAAAGGAGAAGGCGCATGAAAGGCGTACATTTCTCATGAGTACATGTTAATGTACAACCTGGTGCTTGAATTGTGAGTCAGGTAAGTTAATTAGTGTAAATCAGGATTTTTTTACACAAACACGGGTTAAGCCGTGTCTTATAACTAGAATTTTAACGAGACTTAAGCATTGTGAAAGTGAACATTAATGGCCTTTTAAAAAATCATCTCAACCTAATAACTTAAGCTGTTAGGTGAGATCTCAGGATATGATTTATATTATTCTCTAACACATCCCTTCAAGTGAAAAAGCCTTTTAAGCTTAAAACTTGCACAGACCCATATTACCTTGTGCTTAATTTTTATCAAATAAATGGGGATGGTGAGATTCAAACTCGAGACCACTTGGTCATCAAGGCTCTGATATCATATCAAAGAACCATCTCAACCTAATAGCTTAAGCTGTTAAGTGAGGTCCTAGGATATAATTTATATTATTCTTTAACAGGGCCAAACCGAACCAACACTTTTAGAGTCATCAATCACATCATTTAGAAAATAAATCAGTAAAAGGAATTTTTTTTGAAAATTAGCACGGTTTGAACAAAATTTGTAAAATAACACAAATAGAAAAAGATTTGGCAAATAACATAATTTAATACATGTTGTGGTTGAGAATAGGATTTCTAAATAAATTGTTAAAATAGATTAGCACAAATTTCAAAAAAAATAGAGGAAAGATAATAGAAAATGAAAGAAAAAATAGACTTTGAAGGCTAATTGAAGCTTTGATGATGGCAACCTGATGTCATTGAAAACATCTCGATTAAAAAAATCTAACGATATCAAGAAGGTCATTGTCGCACATGTGCGACATCGCGGTGATCATCTTCCCAGATCGGAATTATCGGGAATAATATGGGTGGAGTGGAACTCTTACTCTTTATCAGTAAAAATAAAGGAATGAGAATCGTCACCTAATATTTTGTTAACTAAAAACCTTAATCGATCTCAAAGTCTGGGTAAATGGACCGATTGCGTAAAGAAAAAATATTACCACTCCTAATACGCCTTATCCGAGGTAAGGTGTGTTGTTTATTTGTCTGATATAAACTAAGATAGTTTTAGAAAAGACTGGAAAAAAAAAGAAGCATGCATACAATATTGTGTAACAAGTTCCGACACGAAAAATTGATGCGGATAGGAGCTAAGGATAATAGGGTTTGTTAAAACTTAAAATCCAAGAACACCGTAATTATAAGAAGACTATCAAAATATTTAATTTTATTCATTTGTCTCACTCATTGAAAGGGTGTTATAACCATTTATATAGAAAAAAACTAAAAAACTCTAATAATATTGAATATAAAAAATAAATTAGGAAAATTATTTCCTTCAAATAAATAAATAAAACTAGAAAAGTATCATAATACAGAATAAAAATAGAAAAATAAAATTAAGTAAGGAAATATTTATTTTTCCAAAAATACTTTTGCATCAGTCTTCTCGGGCTAAAAGGAATTTGTCCTCAAGTTCAGACACCATTCAAGAACTGTTATATGCCACAAATATTATTTCGTGTGTAGACCACCTCATTATAAACCCTTAATATCCTTGTGCGGGTTGTCCCTTCATAAATCCCTAATACAACATCTTTGAGTGATCACTCTATCGTGGGTTCTTAAAACAACAACACATCTTATTTTGTAATCTTTTACATCAATGGTTATTCAACAACACGCAACACTAAAAAAATAAGAATTGTTGAACTCTGATATATATTCTCTATGACCTCCAATTAAAACTGCCATAAAATGTTAGATTTTGATACCTATTGACGCAAACAAGAGCAAAAAATAACGAAATTTATTATAATTCAAAACTCTCAAAGACTAAGAATTTCATAATCGTTGGAAAAACTCTCCAAATACTTAATTTTATTTATTTATGTCTCCCTTATCAAAAAAAAAAAAACTATCACAACACTTTATACATATAAAAACACTAGAAAACTTAATTATATCGAGTATAAAAAATAAACTAGAAAAGCCATTTCCTTCAACATGAAAAAAGGAAAGAAATTATCTTTATACAGGATATGAAAATAAAACTAACTAAAAAATAAATATTTATTTAAAAAATATCATAATAAAGTAATTGGGCCTCAACTTAAGATGCATATAGGTATCAATCTCCGAAATACACTTTTTTGGGTCACCCATTCCCTTGTTTTAATGGTCTGACTCTGGCATTATTGGACTTTAGAAGATTTTGTTTTTCATTTTGGAAGAGAGCACCATGCAAGTCAAAAACCTGACTCCCTGCTGCAGCATGTGAGGTCATGGATTTGCAATCTAGTCCCTCAAGTTTACAGAATTTCTCACATAGATAATAAATTATACTCCATGTTAGGACTTCCTAGCTGACTCTATCTCATCGTTATTCAAACGCCATTATAATATAGCTTTATTTAATCTGTTATTTAAAAGGATCCATCTGAAATATATTTCCCTCTTTGCAGGTGAAATTGGAAGGAGAACGCAGTCCAAGTATTCTGGGCTTTTAAAGGCATCATTCCAAGCTTCAGCTGAATTCTAAACTTATTGGGCCCCAGAAGAAATCTTTGGAGCTGCCACAGTTTATTCCAATCTCCATTCCATGGTTGATAAACATGGTAATCCACAAATTGAGTAAAAGATTTATTATGTGTTTGATTTAGGCTGCGTTTAAAATTAAACTAGAAAATATATCGATGAAGTAAAATTCGATAGACTCGGTTGAGTTTTTAATAATTTAGAAGACTTGATTAAAATGAATTTAAATTTGATAAACTCAATGTAAAAAATTAATATTATTTTAATAAAAATAATTAACTCAGATTTAACAATAATCTTGTCTATTAGTGTATGTTTTGTATTAGGGTGTATAGTTATTTTTAAAAATATTTTTTAATTAAAAAAATTTTTAAAATTTTTTATTTTTAATATTAGCATGTTTCAAAACCATTAAAAAATACCTAAAAAAATACAATATGGTTTTTTTAAGTAAAAAATAAATTATAATACAATACTTGTGAAATTACACATTTGTTTAACACCTGTTTTAATTTTTATTTTTAAATTGTAAAAAGAAATACCTTTCACTGCTAAATGTTCATTAGAAATTTAATGCTTAAATCACGAGAAGAGCAACTCAATTATTTAGATTTTAAATTTATTTTTTAAAAATTATTAATTTGAATATAATTATTAATTTTAAAATTATTAAAAACTTATGTAGTTTTTAATTTTACATCCTGTTAAATTATTTTAATAAACACAAAGTAACCGGACATTAATTAAAAAAATATCTAATGATTAAACTTTTCAGTTGCAAATGTCTAGAGAATAATATTTTAATATGTTAAAAATGAATAGAACAAAATGATAGTAATAATTTCATAGCCTTGATGGGTCTGTCTAACTAGGCAGGTGGCAGTGCCTGCAGCATCGTGAGTTTTGAGGAAGGGCACTTGCTATGCTCACCAGGCAGGCTCTTCCTTGTAGCCCAAGGAGAGAGATAGCGAAGAACCTAAATCCCTAGGGTAGAAAGTGGCTGCTAAGGCATGATGAAAAGGGCAAAACCAGAGCCAAGTGGTTTGCCTTACTTTACTGTGTGTGGAGGTGGAAAATTGTGGAGTTAATGCAGCAGATTGTCGGAGATTTGGGAGTGCCACAAATCCCGGCAACAAGCATCCAAAATGGTGCCGTCTGCCAATGCTCTTACAGACGACGTCACTTTAATGTAATGTTTCATTATCTAGTATAAAAGACTCCGTTAATTTCAAAGATTTTCCTTGCTCTCCAATCTACGAGCATCAATTTATTTGATTTTGTGTTCTTCTTTTCTAATTATTGTTAAATTTATGGGTTCTCTCTTACATATTTTCACTTCGTATATTGAAATTCAATCTTTAACTAACAAGTTTTCGAACACAGAGCATGTTCATTTTGTCCCTTCAAATAAAAGTAGCCCGAATGAGGATTTGAACACAAAATGTGAAGAGAGGAAGAAATTCGAGAATAAGGTATTAATAATATAAACATTTTAACTGTAAAATCTAACTAAGGATCCAAATTGATTTAGAATCTGTGGATTTAACTTGTAGGTTATATCATCAACTTTTATCTATTATTTTTATTTAAAATAATGTGATTTCAATTTTTTTTAAAAAAAAAATCATTGGTTTTAACGTGATATGTATGAATTGAATTTTAATTAGGATTTATAACTAAATCATAAATTAATTTATTAAATCACTTAAATTTAGTCAAATTAATTTGTTGGAGCTGACTAGGATGAATGGAGTTTGTTAACTACATAAAGAAATTTATTAAGATTCTATTTGTTTTGGTGGTGTGAACATGTTTTTTTTTATTTTAAATCAAGTTTTTAATTATTTTCATATAATAATGTTAAAAAATTAAAAATATATTATTTTAATAAATTTTTAAATAAAAAATATTAAAAAAAACAATAAAATTCCTTAACACAATGACAATCAATACCTATTACTTTGAATTTTAACTAAAAACATGAGCTAAAATTTGAGAAATAAAATGTGAGCTCATTTTGTTCAACAGACATGTGTCGTACGAGGAAAAAACGAGGGGCCATGCTAAACCAGAGACTCGACCTTGGGAACGAAAAAACTGGAAGAAAGAATCACAAAATTTGTCATTTTCAAGAATTTTACAGACAGAATAGACAGAGTAAAGATTTGCCAAACGCCATGGACAAAATCCCATCCATTAAAAGTTCCTTTAAGAACACTGAAAAACCTCTCTCTTTCTTCACTGCCGAAGCGTGTTGTTTTCATGTTTCCTTGCTAGGGCATGGAAGAAAACAAGCGGCAACTAACCTAGGTTTTTCCACTCGCTGCCATGTTGTCTTTATCGTGAAACTAGCCAGTAAAGAAGGGAGTATTATCTTCTGGTTACTTGCAGGAGAGTGGCGGGGGAGTGATAATTGCTGCTATGAAGCTTTTCCTGCTTTGGATTTGCTGTATTTCTTGACAGCTGCGCCGTCTGCGGCTGGTGGAAAGCGACAGAGAGTAATAACTAGTCTGTAATTCTGGTCGTTTGAGGGTGATTAACATTTCAGAGGACATATATCATCACGCGCTTTTTAATGATAGTTTAACCTCACGCGATATCAAACATTTGTACGGACTTCGTGTTTGTTCATTAACAAATTAACAATTAAAAAAAAAAGTTTTTACTGTAACATCTCCGCATATTACTATTTATTAAAAAAAAATCATTTTCTAGGTTTTTTTTCGATTTATGTTTTCCTTTATTTTAATTTTATTTTTCAATATTAATTTTTCTAAAATTTATATATTTTTTAATTTACTTTTTACATGCCTATTCTAATTTGATAACTCTAACAACAAGTTTTATGAGTTAACTTGGTTGATTAAAGTTTTTTTTTCTAATTGATTTTATTTTCAAATTCATCATTTAACAATGAATTGATTGAAAATTAAGTTTCGTGATTTGTTTTAATTTCTTTTTATGAGATTATTTTTGTCTCATAACTTGTATCACAGGTTTTGCAAGTTAATCTGGGATGACTCAAGTCCTATCTCATTATTCACGTCATGGGTTTAAAGGGTTAATTCGGATTGAATCAAGTTGTTGTATTATGTGTCTTTTTTTAATTAATTTTTCAATTTCAATTATATTCTTCAACCTTAGATTTACTAGAGATTGAGTTTCATAATTTTTTTTATTTAATTTTTACAAGGTTATCATAATCTTGTAACCTGAAAAGCGGCTTTGACAAGTTAACTTGTTTGACTCGAGTTTTTTTTTTCTAAATAACTTTTTTTTTAAATTTATCTTTTAAAATTAAGTTGATTAAAAATCAGACTTTGTTATTTGTTTCGATTTACTTTTTATAAGGTTAACCTCATCTCATCACTTGAATCACATGTATAACAAGTTAACATAAGTTAATTCGAATTGTTTTTAAGTTATTTTTTAATCAAATCTTTTTCTAATTTCATATTTCAACACCAGATTGATTGAGAATTAGATTTCATTTTATTTCAATTTGCTTTTTATCGGGTTATTAAGGTCTCATTATCTAGATCGTGAGCTTGACATGTTAACTTAGACTGACTTGAGGTTATTTTTTAGGTATTTTTTTATTTTTCCTTTCAATTTCATATTTCAATACTAAATTTATTGAAAATTAAACTTCATAATTTATTTTAATTTACTTTTTATGAGGTTATCACTATCTCATGACCCTGTATGTGGATTGAAAGATCGACCAAATATGTTATCGTCTTAATATCCGTAAAAAAAAATTTATCTTGAAAAATTACTTTGAGTTAAATTATGGTTTTACTTGTCATTCAAATTATTTTTGAACTCATCAAGTTGATCGGGTTATACTGGGTCAATCCTAATATGATTTGATTTTTTTTATATTAGAAAAAACACTAGCAATACCTATATTTTTTTGACATAAAAATAAAATTGATCTAACTCGCGGTGTAGCGTGAACTAATGATCTTGTGGTTACATAACCTTATCTTATACCAAACCCTTCAAATAAAATAATCCAAGTTGAATTTCTTATTGAGTATCAAATTTTTAATAATCTAATTGATTCAATTAAATTCAATCCAAACTCCACTAGATTAATAAAAAAAAATAACATAGCTTTGATCAAAATAAAAAAAGGGCTCAACAATTAGAGTTGATTTAATAATTCAGATATTTAATTCGGGCAATTTTCTTTAGAAATTTAATTCAAAGTTGCAAACTGGTGGACCATATCAAATTTTTATTTGAACTCTAAAATTTTATTTTGAAAACTATATTGTTTTAACCTTTAAAAAACTTAAAATTAGTTGACTCAAATCAACATTAACCCTGGGGGCATGCACCCAAAAATGAGTCGAATAATTGGATCTTGAATCCAATAACGAGTCAGAGCTTAAATTAACTACTTTGGTGCCAAACTATATTGAAATTTTTCAAGAGCATTTGACATTTTCTAATCTCTCCTGTCCCCGCAAGGCTCCAAGAGTTGTCCCACTATCGCCAAAATAAGTTGAATCACCCCTTAAAATGGTCAAAGATACAGAAAATAAAGCATGTAAAAGCAGATCAATCTGGCAGCCAATTGCAGGCATTGCAATTAGGACAGTGATGAATAATCCAATGACTATTAGTGATAAGTGGCAAGGCCAAAGCAACCCTTGCTTGTTTCTCTAGGAACAGAGCTAAAAGTGAGTAAAGTAACCACTTGATTTTGGCATTTTGCACTGAAATTTCAAAGCCTCCCTCCCTCCTTACCTATCAGATGACTCAAAAAACGCTACCATCGTTGTTGAAAAAAGTTGAAGAAATTAAATAATTTGCATTTGGGCAAACAAAGTCAAGAAATATTATCATGGGCTTGCATGGAAAGAACCTAATTCTGTTCCAAGTTTCAACCCAAACCAATCGCAAAATCACTAGTGGTTCTAGAGGATCGTCGCTCTCTCAAACCCAAAAAAAAAGAAAAAAGAAAAAAAAGGTGGCAAATCTTTGTTCTTCTTTGATTGTGCACAGAGTTTCCTCATAAAAGTTGAATAGCACTACGCAGTCATGCGATGGAAAATCAGCCAGGTTGATGAAAGCTTCTAAAAGGAGATTTTCCGGTGATTCAGGCTAGTGGTGATGAAATACATGCTTGATGCTTGGTCTACTTACCATGAAAATGAAAGCTTGGAGCCTGGACCACTTTGATTTAATTTTATAGGCTAAGATATAGTTTTGGTGGGAGAAATATTGCATGTAACATCTTCTGGTGGGTTCTCGTATATTATTCAGTGGAACTTTAGGGACCTCTTATCTCATTTGTTGCTTTAGAACATTGCCTGTATATTTACCTTTTTATGTGCTAAAATAACAAGAATGTGCCTCGTCTTTCTTTCTTTTTTTGCCCCAAGTGAATCCAAATCCATTGCACCGTCCTCCAAACTTGCCTTTTCTATATTCGCATTCAGAAATGCTTAAAAGAATGGATTCTGTTCACCAAGTTACCACTGTGATTAGATATCTGCCCAGCTTTGAATATGAGGTTCTTATTGTAGTGAATAGTTTTCTATGGAACCCTGCCTATATAAAGATGGACTAAATTAATGGAATGCTTTCAACAAGTTCGAGATAGAAATGTGATCGTGACTACACATGATATGGAATGCTTATCTATGAAACTGGAGCCCGAGGTACTGGCTGGTTCAGTTTGAATGCCTGGCGGCTGTGGGGGTAGTGAAATCAAAATCATCGGCTCTTGCAAAGCTAACCATTTAGATCTCCTTGACAAAAAGGTATATCATGGAACATTTTTTTTTCATCATTAACTTCATGTCTAAAAAAATCACAACCCACACAATTTTAATAGTCAGTTTTCTAGTATTAAAACACAATTCACAGAAGCATTATATAATATTTTTAATTATAATTAACAAAATTAAACTGACAATTAACATATCATGATATTTTATTGAAATCAAACTAACTATGTATTTATTAATAATTACCATAACATATAATAATATATAACTATATCTAATAATCGTTTCAGCTCATGGAAGAGTTTGAAGCACTTGTGGATAGGTCTAAAACATCACCTTAACTCGTCTAACTCGAGGATGGGTCTGTAACATCCGTGTAGGGGTGAGGAGGACTAATATCACCTCAGCTCATAGACGAAACTAGGATGCTCGTGGATGGGCTTGGGATGCTTATAGACAAACCAACATCCCTAACACTCTCATGATAAGCAATCTCAACTTTCCCTAATGCCCCTTAAAGACGTTTTGCCTCCCTGGCCTATTGAAGTCCACCAGGATATGAAATGAGGGCAATGTTGACCATAACATATCCCATCTTATTAACGCCTTCACAGATAATCATTGGAGCCTCTTGTACCAAATAATGAATCTATTTACATATATTAAAAACTAATTAGAAGTTATCGTAAACAATAACGTTAATAATATTTAATAAATGTTACATGTAAAATAATATTGTATACCAATCGTATATGCCTCGAATATCGAAGGGTATAATGCATTGAATTTCATGGACATTTCGAAAAAAACAACCAGTAGGTGTGATAAAACAACACATAATGGACATATACCATCTCATGCAGGTATTTACATCAATCATCAGGTGCTGCTCTAACATCACCCATTTTTCTCCATGTTCAACTTCTATCCATACTCTAATCACATCACCGGTCCCCACCAGATCCTTGTATAAAATGTCAAACTCCTATTTTGAAGGATTTGTACATATCTTATGCAACATATTTTTCAAGGCAACATTTCTAAACTTAGTGCTTAAGTTACATATAAAGTGTCGATGATATCTAATAAGCTCGAGAAAAATATGTGCCATGAAATTCTTAATCGCCACATGTCTATATGATATAATACATAACCTGGTGCAACCACCGATTACATATTGAAGAAGTAAATCTAAAAAACAACTTTAATTATTGTTTGTCTCTTCTTCGACAATAACTAAACACAACAGATAAACTTTATTGTTCGCATCATAAACAACTGCAACCAATAACTTTGTCATGTATTTATCATAAAGGTGAGTGTCGTCAATATTAATTAGAGGATGACAATATTAAAACCCATCAATTGAATCATTAAATGCCTAAAATGTTCTCTTAAATGTTGCCAAATTGTCACTGATCATTTTATGATCCTAAATGATATTTTTTCTTGGATTTGAATTCTTGATGGATAGTAGCATTTTATGTAGGTTTTGAAATGACTTTTTATATGTACCAAACAACCCTATAATATTTTCTATTTAGCCATTCATGCCTTCCAATATGAGATTTCATGCTCATAATCGCTCTCCATAATACCTTGAATCGTTGAGACACTTGTACTTGTATCCCTTTTTATACTTGTTGACATCACTTCAACAATGAAACTTGAGTCAATCTAATGATGGCGTTGCAAAACAAGAGGGTTTTGACATATGTGTTGTCCTTTTTAGTTTTGAAATTTTCCATTAATTAGACCTTTGGTGATAATCCCTCACGCGAATACCATCTGCAAATTGTTTCTTAAACCCATTGCAACTAAACATAAGTTTTAGTTGAACAATGGACCTTGTATTGTAATGAATTCTTTATATGCCATTGTTTAACTATAGTTATACGTCCAGACATGTCTTTGATTTATTTTTTCAATCTCCAATTCATCAATTGATAAGAGCGAATACCTATAACTATTATCCTAGTCATTGCATCCGTATTGGTCATCCACTATCACAACCTCGAATTCATGAGGAAAAGGAGTCATGTATTGATTAACAAGCTCAACCAACTCAGCATCCCCATCTTTTATATCTTCTTCATCTCCCCCCAACCTCAAAGGAGTCATGTAATGGTCATCTTCATCGTTACTTGGTTCAAATTATTCATGGCAATATGAATCATATGTCATATCCCATTAAGGTTTCATATTAATAATTTTTTGTACCAATATATGTATCTTTGCATTACCACCTAACCTAAATGGACCAGTTGCTCGTGATGCTTATATGGTTCTCTGAGAGTTACTTGAAAACCGAGTCAACTCTATACTTGAGGGATTTCTTCATCTAGGTATACTATTCAAATAAAGCTATAGCATATTAATCTCATTAATCCTCGCAAACCCAATCATTGAATTCATGCTTTTATCACTATATATTGGTACACTAACAAAATGTGCTTGACTGAGCCTGGTTTGCAATATCTCTTAAGTAATTTCAACTTCTATTTCAAACATATTCTAAGTAGGCCAATCACATAACATTATAGATAACTCATCAAGGGACATGTATAATATAGTAGTTAGAAATTCATGACTTTCTCTATTATAAGTGACACCATTATTAGTATTGACGATGGTACTACCATAAAAGCATAATATTTATAAATTGCCAGACATTCTGTCAAACAACACAACAAAAACCAAATCTAATTTATTAATATCCCAGGGTTAATCAAAATGCATAATTTATCAATAAAATCATAACAATAACATAATCAGTTAAAACCTGAATTTTTGAAGTTAATCGAAGAACACCTGAATTTCACTACCATAACAAAATTAGCAACCCAATTCATGTATTTCATATATAATTATCTTATTTTATACCCAATTCGGTATAATTCATAATTTAATCTAAATCAACACTAACTATAACAAAAACAATTTTGTTAACTCACAATCAACAACTACCAAAAATTATTGATTATTTTATAAAATAACCTAGTTATTAACTCAAATTATATCTAATTAGCCTAGTTACAGAAAAAATTGTGATTTTTTTTTAAAATCCTTAATTCAAAACCCTAACGTTGTATGGAATCAAACTAATACAAATTACATCAAATTGATAGAGAAAAGGTGTTTAATATACCTTTAAATGTATAATATGTGTGGCAATGATGACCAATAATGGCTATTAAATGAATCAATCTTGTAGATGATTTTCTTAAAATTAATCAAATAAAAAATTCAATTGAAAAACCATTCAATTTTAAACCAATTTGAACATACAATACCAAACACTAAAAAAGAAAATTGAAAAAAGGTGGGAAATTAGGCCCATAAACAACAATGATAAAGGTCAACAAGTGTCACGCATGGTGTTGTGAGATTTAAATTCTCTACCGGGATGCTACAATCATTCCTGCATTTAAGGGTTTATGCTTCTTCTTTTTTTATGATTTCTTCCTCTTTTGTTTTTGTTGACGTGTTCCTTTCATGTTTTATATCCTTTCCCCCTCTCATGCCATGCCACAATGAATTGTGTTTATTGTCATTGGACTCTTCTCACTCTCCATACCAATGTGTTTTTGTTTTTAGTCATAAAATATCCACCATATTTATTAAAGTTTATTTGTTTTGAAACAAGAATTATTTGTCATTGTTTTATCTAAGAATTAAGTTACCACTAGAGAACTCAAGAAGTTCAATAAAAGCCATTTTTTATAGTTTAATTTTAATATTTTGTTGGAGGAATTAAGCATGGTTGTCAGGTCCAATTCAACGTCTAGCCTAAAAACAACTCAGTTTAATTGTGTTATATGAAAACAACATTATTTTATTTTTTAAATTATTCAATATTGATTCGATTAGATAGGTAATATATTAATTAGTCGGATTAATCAGATTTGGTTGAAGGTTCAAATTAAAACCTTATTATAGTTAAGTTACATATTATAAATATTTTAATCGAATCAAATTGCTAAACTGAGGAATGTTTGATGAAATTGAACGAATGCATGGTTGGATAGAAAGTACAATTGGGATTAAAAGTACATAATGGATTTTGAGATTAATCTATACTTTTACTCCCTTTAGATTCCTTAGCTTTCAGTAAACACATGCTTGACTTTTGTAATTCCAATTGATAATTACTAAAAAGTTATAACTTGCTGGATTGATTGATAGAATTATTGAAAAGGTTAATTTCCGCTTATAGTATGCTTTATGGACTATATTGTATTGTTTTCATGCTTTCTTTCGCAATTTCTTGATATCGCTGTCATTTAGTGGATCTTCTATGAAATCTTGTGAAGTCAAGCAATTACACGAGGGAAAAAGTCGCAATTCTAATGAGATGGGGGTGCTAGCTTTGGAAAATTAGATTGAATTGAAAAATAAAATAATAAATTGAAAAGTCATGGATATAAAAAAAATATATAATCACAAAATTTTCGATGTTGAGAAACATGTATAATTTCTCTTGGATAATCCTTAACTCGAAGAGTGTGTTAAGAAAAATCCAAAATCTGAGAACTAAAATGTAAGATCTTGGGAGTGCAATGCCCTCAACATCCGATCTTGTTTCCTCCCTTTATTACGTATTGAGATTGAAGAATTACAAAATGGTAGAGTAAAGTTTCTGAATTAATTTAAATAATTGCTTTATATTTAAACACGACAAGGTTTTCTTCTCCACCAACATCATGAAGTCATCATCCTTATAATAACAATAATTAGAAAGAAAAAAAAAACAGTAGAATCATCAAGCAGAACAATGGGAAATCATTGACAAATAAGCATGAATCGGGCACACAAATGGACTTTTGTAGTTCTCTAAGGGAAGATTACAACTACTCCTAGTCAATGGTTACGTAAATTCAATGTCTCTACCATGTCAAACAACATTTCTACTGATTTGTTTAAGTTTGTATTTAACATTATATTAATTTTTATGATGAGGTATCGAGAAAACATAAAAATAAATAAATTAAATGATCTGAATTGAGCTAGCAAAATCTAGATATAACTTATTAATTATTATTTTCTAATAAAAAAATATTATACTGATTTATATAAAAAATAAAAATAAAATCAACCCAGTAACTTGGATCTTAAACTATCCGATCACGGTTTAAAAACTTTAATTAATAGCAATAAAAGACTGAGAAGAAAAATGAAAAAAGAAACTCAAGATTATAGAAACATAGACATGGTGAATAAAGGTCCCATTTGCATGTGTGTTTGTCGTCCATCCCTTTAACCGTTGTAGGAATTACGGCGGAAAGAGAAGCGCAAAATATGATCTGCTAATTAATTAGCAGAAGTATTATCCCGGCAAACTTTAAATGCATGAAAAGTCACAGACAAAAAAATAAAATTATTTTTATTTTTTAATTGTATTTTATTCAAAAAAATAGTATTTAACATTATTCAATAATCCATTGTCGGATGTATTTCATACGTGATGAAATTGTAAATAGTTTAATGAAATAATAAAAAATATTTTATATAAAGTATTATTTATTTCATGATGTAATAACAATAGTTAAATCTACAATATTTAAATTAAAACCATCAATATTAATATATATTTTTTAAATTATTTTATAACTTCAATTTCAAAAGCATTATTAACCAAACACATTAAACTATTTTTTGTTCAAACTCAATTTTAACCATAGTTTTAACCAAACACCTATTTTTTCAAACCAATCTCAACTAAAAGTACTTTTTATAAAACAATTTTTTTCAAACCAAATGTTTGTCGTACCAACCACACTCTTAATCTGCTAAAAGGAGTGATAATCCGACTCCAACTATTGACTGTAGTGTTGATAGTTCATGCCCTCATCTTGTTTCTTTTAACCCTTTTCAACTAGATTTTGTTTTTAAAAATGGTTTCTGTGTTCTTTTTTGATGCAATAACAGCCTAATTAAATGATAATTACAATTCGATTCTCATCTCTAAAAATCCGTCATTTCATTACTGTAGACAAACAATTGCCCATCAGGAATTTTCCAGGATTGCAAGTGTTTCATGCTCTCATCAAACAACAAGAGAGCATCACTAGTCTATGACTTGCAAGACATCCCATCATAAACTTAGGCAATTTATACCTCGATATATAGATAGACTTACCACTAATCATACTCGATGAAAAAAAAAAACATTATACTATTCATATTTTTTAGTGGGTTTGTTTCTGTAATTAAAAAGTATTTTTTAAATTATTTTTGTTTTAAATTATTTTTTTATGATTTTAGATTGTTTTGATCTATAAATATTAAAAATAAATTTTTTAAAATAAAATAACAATTATCTTAATATATTTTAAAATAAAAAAATATTTTAAAAACTAACTGTGACCACAATTCTACACGTTACCTTATTATATATGTATAAAAATAAGACAACATTTATGTTAAAACAGCATTTGTTAAATTAAAAACATTTTTTTAGATGTTTTTTTTTTATGCAGTAGTAGCAAGTTGCATTAAATAAAAATAGTGGTTTATGGTTTTATTTGTCTTAACCATGTTTTTAAATATTTTTAAAGTGTTTTTTTAATTTTAAATTATTATTTTTTTGATAATTGTTGTAGTACGTTAATACAAAAAATATAAAAATATTATTTTAATATATTTTTTAATAAAAAAACATTTTTAAAAATAATGTCCGAAAGATATCCAAACTTTACATTATATTTTGTTTCCAAAAAGGTAATATTGTGCACAATTGAGCGAAAAAATAAATGAAAAATTATTACAAAAAAGAAAACAAAAAATAAAAGTGGGAGAGTGAGGTTCCTTTTAGTTAAGGTCTGTTTTTGACTCCCCCCTCTTTTTCTCCGAAAGATGCTGTTTACGAGTCCTTTTCCTCTCTCAGTTCACACGCACACAAGTATTGCTCTGCTCATCTCTTTTTCCTCATTTTCTCTCAAATACAGGACCATAGATGTATAGAGGCCCTTCCTCTCTCGAAAAAGACTACTTTTTTGTTTATAACTAGTTTGGCAGCAGAGAAAACGAGGGAAAACCTGAGGGAAAGCTATAAAGGGTACATACAATCTTTGTAAGCATAATCTGCAAAACCTCATCTGGGTTCTTCTGTTCAATCAAATTTCTCATCTGGGCACTCCTTTACCCCCAAAAACCTCTCTAAAAAACTGAACTTGAGAAGGCATCAATGATCAGTCTCACAGACCTTTACCATGTTCTCACAGCTGTGGTACCACTTTATGTGGCCATGATTTTGGCTTATGGTTCAGTCAAATGGTGGAAAATATTTAGCCCTGACCAATGTTCAGGGATCAACAGATTTGTGGCTCTATTCGCTGTACCTTTGCTCTCTTTTCACTTCATTTCCACCAACAACCCCTATGCTATGAACTACAGGTTCATTGCAGCAGATACTCTTCAAAAAATCATAGTCCTGGTGGTTTTAGCTATTTGGACCAGAGTTATCTCTAGAGGCTCCCTTGAATGGTCCATTACTTTGTTTTCACTCTCTACTCTCCCAAACACTCTTGTTATGGGCATCCCTTTGTTGAAGGGTATGTATGGAGAAGCCTCAGGGAGTCTTATGGTCCAAATAGTTGTTCTTCAATGCATAATATGGTACACATTGATGCTGTTCTTGTTTGAGTATAGAGGAGCTAGAATCTTGATTGGTGAACAGTTTCCCGATACTGCTGGTTCTATAATATCATTCAGGGTTGACTCTGATATTCTTTCTTTAGATGGTAGAGAGCCATTGCAAACTGATGCTGAAGTCGGTGAAGATGGGAAGTTACATGTTACTGTTAGGAAATCAACTAGCTCGAGATCAGACGTGTTTTCTCGGATGTCTCATGGTCTAAACTCGGGCCTTTCAATGACTCCTAGACCGTCTAATTTAACCAACGCAGAGATATACTCCCTTCAATCTTCTAGGAATCCTACCCCAAGAGCCTCCAGTTTTAACCACACTGATATTTATTCTATGGTTAATGGCAAGAATGCAAGCAATGCCAGTCCAAGACACTCGAACTTCAGTAACCTGCAATTTGATGAAGAAAGTGGAGGGCTTGGGGTGTTTGGTAATGTTCCAAGAGCAAATGGAGGCGCTTATCCTACTCCACCTAATGCTGGGATCTTTTCTCCCGGGGGTAAAAAGAAGGCAAACGGGACTGAGAATGGCAAGGATTTGCATATGTTTGTTTGGAGTTCAAGTGCTTCACCAGTATCAGAAGGTGGCCTACATGTATTTAGGGGAGGGGATTATGGCAATGACCTTGGTGGGGTAGCTAACCAAAAAGGTATAAACACTAACCTTGATAGTATTTGTTTTTGGATTTTGTTGGTTTCTTGCATGGCTTGATTGTGATTACAAGATATCTGGCACAAAGTTGTGGTTTTTTTCTTGGAACCTTGTGTATTTGTCTTGTTGATACTTGAAAGTTAGTGGTTTTTTTGATTGGAGAAACCTTATTTTTCTGTCATGTCAAGTGGGATTTGTTGGTTTTTTGTTTGTTACATCTTTTGTAGCTTTTCATTTTGCCTTTGCTATAGCATGGGCAATTGGGCGTAACCTTGATGCCTTTATCATCAACAAGGTGTCTTCTTTATTTTTGTTTTTATTTCCATAATTCAATCACTAGTAAATCTTAGTAACATCTATAGTTATGCAACTTTCCTGGTATTGTGCAACCACAATTATTCCCTTTTCATTTCATGTATAGAGTACCAAGGCATTTTTTTTTCTTGCTTTATAAAAAAACAGAGTCGTCTGTTAATTTCATATTCTCAGCCACTGATGTGTTTCAGTTTTGATGTTTAGATTATGAAGAATTTGGTCGAGATGAGTTCAGCTTTGGAAACAGACCTGTACCTAACGGGGTAGACCGTGACGGTCCAGTGCTTTCTAAGCTTGCTTCAAGCTCCACAGCTGAGCTGCACCCAAAGAGTGCTGCTAATGGTGAACCGAAGCCAACTGCCATGCCTCCTACTAGCGTTGTGACAAGACTCATTCTCATTATGGTGTGGAGAAAACTTATCAGGAATCCCAATACTTATTCCAGTCTAATTGGGCTCACATGGTCTCTTGTTTCGTTCAAGTATGGTGCTAAACTATACAATCCATAATTTTTTTTTGTTTAGAACTTTTATCTTGTTGCATTACCTGAAAACATTTACAATATAACAGGTGGGACTTGGAGATGCCTCAAATAATTGCTCATTCTATATCTATTCTATCCGATGCTGGTCTTGGAATGGCCATGTTTAGTCTTGGTAAGTTAATAATCAGATTATATCGAACGATTTCTTGACTTGTTTGCTTGATATGTCTTGGCAATTGTTGACTATATAAAACCATCACATTGGATTGTAGGTTTGTTCATGGCATTGCAGCCCAGGATTATTGCTTGTGGAAACTCAGTTGCTGCCTTTGCCATGAGTGTTAGATTCCTCACTGGTCCTGCAGTCATGGCTGCTGCTTCATTTGCTGTTGGACTACGAGGAGTTCTACTGCACATTGCCATAGTGCAGGTAAAACCCTGAAACCAGATGATAAATATTTACCCAAATGTGACCATGGGCAGTTTTTTTGTTTGAATATCCTTTGACATACTGTGTTTGAATTTTCAGTCAGCTCTTCCACAAGGGATTGTGCCCTTTGTCTTTGCAAAGGAATACAATGTTCATCCTGACATACTGAGCACTGGGTTCGAAACTCTAAATTCTGCTACAACTCTAATATAATTGTCTGAACTGCATTTGTTTTTTTTTTAATATTGGTAAGAAATTCATCTGCCTGTTCATAATTCATTTTCATGGGATCACTAGGGATACCAATTGCTCCTTGTAATCATTGCAAATATGTTCTACTTTTTTCTTTTGTATAATCATGGCTCTTAATGCAAGATAGTTTCACAATACTAGAATATCAGCACGTATTGGCTTTAGCTTCCACACCACTTGTTGAACTGTGTTTGCTCTTCAATTTACACATTAATGATTTTGACCTCTAATGTTATTTATATATCTTGATTTTCCCTTTGCTGCAGGGTTATATTTGGGATGCTAATTGCTTTGCCAATCACACTGGTTTACTATATTTTGCTTGGACTTTGAAGGTGAGGGCATCCCTGGAGCTGATGAGCAATGATTAGTTACTTACGTAGGTGTACCTAACACATTTGGCCTATGGGATTTTTTGGGCATTCCTCTAACAGAACATGAACTTTAAGGGAAACCAGGGAGAGGGATTTAGGAGTAGGAAATGCAACAAATATGTAATTGTCTAATTGAAAGAAATCTTTTCTAGTCATTTTGCCTTATTCTCATCTCTAAAGCCTTTTTGCCTTGTTCCTCTGATTAAAGAAATTGAAGCTAGTATTTTGAGGTTCCACTGCTTATTATTTGTTAACCCTTTTCAATATTACAAAAAAGAAGAAGATTGTTATGGAAATCTGGATGGAAGGCTCGGCAGAAACCTGTGTCTACTGCAACCAGGACCAAAGCATAGGAAAGACTAAGGGTTTCTGGGCTCTTCCTTTTAGGTTAAGGATCTAAAAGGGTGCCGAAGGTCCCTTGTGAGGCTGTCTTCTGGAAGTGGCAGGACTTCTCCATTGATTCTGTGACAAGAAAGTTTTTCTTTTTTTTTAATAAGAAAAGCAATGATCCTTTAATGGTTAAAAGCTTTTAATCTTCATACTTCCCATTCTTTATCAGCCAAGTATGCCCTAGCAGCGATTAATGTATTGGTTCTATAGGTGGTAATCGCATAGAAGTTCAAGAATTCAAGTAAACATTATTCACTTCTTTAAGGATTCTGGATTCCCTAATTATTTAATTTATTATGCAATGGTGGCAAGGTGAATTATTATTCATTTACTTTATGATAATGCTGGTGTTGCCAAGCAACATGGACATCAAAATTTGCTTGAGAATAAAGTGGGATATGGTGTCATGGAATATTCATCTTTCAAGAATTAATTTTTTCTGTTAATGGATTGCAACCAGGGAACCCTTTTCTTCCCACCACAAAAAATTCTTTGCCCTTCCAAGAAGCATGATCTATTGGCTATCAGTACTTGAGATATGGAAAGTCCTACAAAATCAATATTTAGAACTTATTTTATAGAAATTTTTAGTTGATTTAAAGTGTTTCTTTAAATTCTTCTGAAAAAAATAATTAATATTAATTGATTTTAATTTTGTTTGAAAATAAAATTTCATATTAGCAGTTTTCTTTGGATAACATCCTAGCACTTTTGTAATGGAGGTATATATTCCTCCTTGTTCTTGAAAGCTACATGTTTCCAAGCTGGAAGCCCACTGACATCTTATATTTACTTTTAACATTTGAGGAAATTCTTGAGTATGTTTTTTGCTTAGATATTTTTTAGTTAAGTGTGTGTTTGTTATTATGATAATATTTTTATGGTTACAAGATTTGAAAATCATAAATTTAAAAAAATTATATTGTTTTAATTAAATAAATATTTTTAAAATATAGTTTACACAAGGCATGATTTCATCCGTAATATTATAAATAGTGAAAAATAATCTATATCCTTGTTTAATTAAGTAGAAAATTGATCAAAATATAATTTTATTCCCACCGCATCAAATATCAAATGGAGTTAACGGCACTTGAACTAGTGTTCATACTAGAGGTGAGTAAAAAAATCAAAAAATTGATTAAACCAAGAAAACAAAATAACAAAAAAAACCAAACAATGAAAAAAACCGACCGGTTCGGTTTCGGTTTTATAAGCTTGAAACCAAAAAAACCGAACTGAATCCAAACCGAAAAAACCGAGCCAAACCGGAAAAAACCCAAGCAAAACAAAAAAAACGAGCAAAACAAAAAAAACGAGCTAAACCGGAAAAACTGAGCCAGACCGGTTTGAACCGGTTTTTATTCTAAAAAACTGAACCGAACCAAACCAAAACCAATCGGTTTGAACAGGTTTCATTTTTTTTTTAAATAATTTCAGTTTAGTTACTTATTTTTAATAAAAACCAAATCGAACCGAAAATAATCACCCTTAGTTCATACTTATATATTCATACTTCATATATGCTGTTTCAAATACCATGTACCAATTAATAAAGGATATCAAAAGACGGATCTTTATTTTTAGGGTTGTAAAGGGAATCAATTCCTTTATTATGATCCCTAAAGCCCATTTTTAAGCTGGAAAGATGTCATTGAAGTCCAGAGTTCCAAGAATTCTCGAAGACAAAAAAAAAAAAAAAGGAAAAATATTAAATTTTGCTCTTAAATGTTTCCTTAAAGTTCTGTTTTGGTGTCTAAAGCAAGCAAATAAAAATCGGTGAATGAAATTGTTTTTATATATTCAATTGAATTTCAGAAATATACAAACAAATAAACATTCCATATTGAATTCAAAGTTATTACATCCGATTAAGTCCATGACTCGGCTAAAAATAAAAATATAAGTTATAAATTATATAAATTAATCTAAATTAACACGTGTTATTTTATTTTTTATTTAAAAATAATAAAATAAAATTGTTTTAAATGTTTTTTTTTAAAATAAATTAGACTAGTGCTTCGTAAAGTTGATCAAATTTAATTAAATCAATTATCATTTAATTTAATTTAAAATTTAATTCAAATTAAATTTCAAATCAACAGATTGCAGATAACCTGTCAAGCCAAAATCAAGTTTAATAACAACCAATAAAACTCCAAATAAACTCCTTGAAAAAACGGATCACTTCTGTAACTCACCGCAGCTTCTGCTACATTTCCTTTTCTGATGGCCATACCAACATCTCTGCATGCCAATTGAAAATTAGAGGATCAAATGATGTTCCATCATTTCACCTCATCAAAAGCCGAATTCTCAGACCAAGCATGCTTAATTTATGGAATTATAATTAAATAATTGTGGGAAAGAGAATACAGCAATTTGCCTTTTTACTCGTAATCTGCAGAATGCGGTCAGTGGCAGAGACTTACTAAAAGTTCTTTTTATGTGTGCAATGTGACACAATCTCCATCCACAGCAGACAACACAGCTTATTTGCCCTAATTAATATCACAAGTGGGTTCAGCTTTTCATTTATTTATTTTCATGGCTCAGAAGACACCGATTGAAGCATGAAAAGTTCGAAAAGTTGGAGATGGGCCTAGTGAATATAATGATGAAACCAGTTTCTTATTTTTCTTTTTCATGATCTTCCATACAATGTGCAGCACGTGTTCCACTTTCATGGCCACTAAGCATCCCTCAAGGCCTTATGTAGTCTTGGCCCTTTTGCTTTCAATTTTTTAGTCGCTTGAGCTGGAGATCAGTGTACCTGGAATATTGAATAATCACACCACCCCATTTGCCTTTATAATGTTATGAAAGATATTTGAGGTTACAAGTAGTTGTAAAGTCGGATGAAAGGCTAGTTTTACGGGGAAACCATGGCCGGAAAATATGTTGGAGGAAGGTTTGATGTGAAAGGACTGGCTGCATGTTTTAGAATAATCTGGAAATGGGAAATATCGTAATTAACCACGCAGTTCCTCGCAATGCTAAACAAAGATTAAATAGTGAAAGATTATATACAAATACACCAAGACTTCGCGTAGCTCACATTTGAGGAAGAAGCAAGTTCTTTCTTTCTGTCCTTTTAACCCTTCTAAATTTTAGTGCTAGTGAGGTTTGATCTCACATGATTTGTGACCATAGCAACTTTGCGAGCTAAGTTGGATAGCAGCAATACCTAAATTTGTACATTAACAAGACTTACTAGTTTAAATTGGCGATGACCTCGTCGACAAATTGCTTACTTGAAGTGTAGTGGAAGGTCAGGGATTGGTCATGTTTTGAAAGAGAAGAAGTCGAAAGTTCCAAATAAATCCTAGGCAGCTCTATATTATTATATTTCGTTAACCTCTCATTGGAAGACGACGATATTTTCTTCCACATTCCTTCATGTCAAAATAGGAGGACTATCCCATGGAGAGAGGCTGCTCGAAAGGAACTTTTGGTGTCAATTAAGTGAAAAAATATAGTGAGCGCTCACCATAAATCCAATTTATTGGCCCAACCTTCAGAATGTGGATCAACTTGGGTTGTAGTCGAAACCCGTTTTTATCCTATATCGGGTCTAAAAAATTCAATTCAGAATTGGTTTAGTCAACCCGACGAGATAATTTATGACCCAATTAAAATTTATTGATTTTAATTATTTATAAATGATATTGTTTTGATATTTTAATTTTTTTTTGAGTTAAAGAACTTGATATCTGTTCCTGGAGTTCAATAATAATGCATTAATCCATTCACATAGATATTTGCATGAGACATATTATAAAATAATTAGTGATTAACCACTTTGTGAGTGGCAATAAATAGCAAGCCTAGTTTATGTAATAACTTTTCAAAGTGAAGGATCCAATTACAAATATGTTAAACAAATTATAAAATATTTAACTCCTTAGATTAAAATTAAATTAATAAATAAATAGGTAAGTTTTTAAGAAATGAATATCAATTACAATAATTTTCTTATGTTAAAAACTAGTGTAACAGGAACTAATGCATTTTCCATTCAAGAAAATCTAGCTTGAATTCATTTTTATTTTTATTTTCAAAAAATGAGTGCTTGTATGATGTTCAAGCCCATTAGCCCACTCAAGCAAAGACAATTGATAGCAAGGCCCGAACCAGATGGTTTTCTCCGATGACTCAGCAGGCTTTACAGCTTGTATTCGGCTTAAGAGCTAGTATTTTTCTTAGCCGTGATAAAACTATACTTATTAGAGTAATATGATTTTTTTTAAATAATTTTTATTTAGAAATGAATTAAAATAATATTTTTTTATTTTTTAAAAATTATTTTTGATATAAGCACAACAAAATAATCTAAAAACATTAAAAAATATCAATTTGAAACAAATAAATAAATAATTTTTTTTAATTTTTTTTAAAAATTTTAAAACGTAAAAATAAACATTGCTATATCTTGCGTTTGTTTTTCGTTTTATTTTTTAAAAAATAATTAAAAATAAAATTATCTTGTTAGATTAATTCACACATTAACTGAAGCTAAATCCCTTCTTAAATAATATTAAATAAACCTCCATACCAGCCTTTTGGATTAAAAATTAACAATAAAATTATCCTCTTAAATTAGTAAATTAATTTTTATAAAAAAATCTCACATTCAAATCCTCGTGTCTCCTCTCTCATTTTTTTAAAAAAATCTCATAATAAGATTTGCACAATATCTTTCAGTCTATTTAAGTGCATTTATAAATGGAAAGTAATTTAACTGTTTATGGGCCTGCCCAATATCCTTCTCTAGGCTTGTTTGCAAAGCCAGGAGTAGTTTTACTAAAGAATGAAATTCATTATCAAAATGGAGGCCCACTTTAGAGTCTACTTGGCTAAAGATCCACAATGTAAGATAGATGAGTTGACTTGTAAATTGGTAGGTCAACTTAAAATATAATTTTATTTTTTAAAACTAAAAACAATATCATTTAATTAAAAAACTAATTTAAAATAAAACCCAGCTCATATAAAGTTATGAATTGATTAATTATTGAATTAACCTTATTAGACCGAGTTTTATGATGTTCAAAGGGATTGTTCTTGGACTTTGGATCCCCTAGCTTCCATTAAAAGAGGACATGGTTTATTCATTTGCCTTTCCTCAACATCATTGCAATTTTGCAATGATATTCTGTGTTCTAAGAGAAGAATCCAATAATTTTTTCTATTTTTGCTACTTGATTATTTTCTCCTTTTAATTGCCCTGTGATCTTTGTTTATGATGAGGAAAAAAAAACTTTTTGACCGCCATAATGTTTTCTCTTGACCGCAATTTTAATTTGTAAAAATTACACCAACCAAAATAATATTAAAAAACCTTAGTAATAGCTTAATTATATGCTTCGACACACGCTAAAAATATTAATCACGACTTTTAAATTTTTTTTTCATGACTCAATTTAAGGTTAGATACATGTGTTAGCTAGGTGAGTTAATTAATTTAGAGTGACCATGTTGATTTAAAATACTATTAAAATATTAAATTAGGATTTAATCAGATCAATATTTATGTCGTGGACTTAAATCAATTAGTATAACATTCATTTGTTTTAATTTAAAAATAATTTTAAATTGAAAATTGATATATTGAGTTGACCCACCAGCCTACTCGACACTCCAAACAAGATTGAGGAGAAGAGTAGTGTTTTAACATTTGGGGACTAATTAATGGCGTGGGGGTGTTTTCTACCTGCCTTTCAATGAATTCGAAGATTTTTGATTTTAAAAACTAATATTAATTAAAAAATAACACACTGAGATAATCTTACAGATACATTAATGAATATTATTTACTATTGGACCATACATTATACGAATTACGGTACTTAAGGACTGGCTAGTGGGATTTGGGTCCGCATAATTAACTCTTCTTTTAAAGCATGGAAATATTTGAGTTATCCTCTTATAACTTCATGGAAAAAAGGATTTATATAAACCTTTTTCCAGAATATATATATATATATATATATATATATATATATATATATATATATATATATATATATATATAATTCATCACTGTTTTTTGGAGAAGGAAGGAGCTAAGATCATGCTGCTATCATGTGGCTTGCAATTCATAAATCTACCGGCCTTTTAATTAGATTATTTTAAACAAATTTTGATTTAATTAATGGACCTTTAATTTATCTTGGTTTGAGAAATATTCAAGACCAAACTGAACCTTTTTTTTTTTGTTAGTTTTTAACCAAAATTAACCAAAAAAATCAGAAAAAACATATAGTTGGGTTAATTTCAAATCGGTTTTTATAAATGTAATTTGATTAATTTACCACAAACTAGCCATAAAATAAAGATCACAAGAGGGAAATTAGAAATAAAATAAGAAATATAGTAAATATGTGAAGGGTACCATGAGGTTTCAAAATCTAAAGACCACACATATCCTAGCTCCCATTATCATTAGACCTCCTTTATGCTGGGTCCACTACTTTTGCACATAACCTTATCCTAAAACGACATAATAAGTCAAATCAAACGACTATAAATAAAATGCCCTTTTTTTCTTAAAAAAAAAAAACCCAAAACCACCGAAAGGCAGAGATAGAGCCCTCTACTTTTTTCAACACCAAGAAGACTGAAAATCTTCACTCGCGGGTCATCTCTCTTCTCCTACGGCAACCCGAAAACACAACATCAACATGCAGCCTGAAAACTGTCAGGAGAATTCACAGTTGTACCGGTTTCTTACCGAGAATGGAATGATTAACGTTGGTCCATACGGTTTTCCGGCTGCGATGCAAACCTTGTGTACCTCATCTTCCACTTCCTACCATAACAGTAATTACCACTTTGAAAGGTCTGTGATAACTGACATGACACCAGAAGATAGAGCTCTTGCTGCCTTGAAGAATCACAAGGAAGCTGAGAAGAGAAGGAGAGAGAGGATTAACTCTCATCTTGATAAGCTTAGAGGCCTCCTTCCTTGCAATTCCAAGGTAATATATTTATGATATATGATCTTGCGTTTCCTTTTCTTTTCCTTTCTGAATTGATCATGTTTCTACTCATGAAGTTTAAGGGATTATATTAATACTCTTTCCCTAAAATTTCTTGTGAGAGGATTGTTTTATAAGAGAAAGGGATCACGAAAACTAAAAAGATTGTAAGCTTTAAAGGGGTTTTCATGGAAAATATTGTAATTTTGTTCTTGCTGTTTTTACTTTTATTTCTCTTTTGCGTTCATACAGAACTTGAAACGAATTGGTATTGATTTCGGGGTTTTCCATAGTGTTTTGCTTCAATAATTTTGACTGTTTGGTTGCTGAGAATGCAGTGGAAAAAGTTGAAATTTCGAGTTGTAGACTTTTCAGTCATTAATTACCTTTGACCCACAAAGCCGAAATCCCTGCTGACAGACTTGACGCTTGCCCAACTCAAATCGTTTGGCATTTGTTGTTTACTTGAATACCCATTTTTTGAAGATTAACAACAAGGGTTTTATGTGCTTCACTCATTGAATTTTTTTTTTATCCGTTTCTATCCCTCGTTTTCTTGGTAACCAAACGGGAAGGATCTATACAAGGCTTATCGCTGCTACAGTAAAAATTCAGATTCTGAAACCTTGGATCTACACAAACAAGTCTTCTGAAACTTTTGAATTATTGTTCAAACTGCAAGTACATATACCTGCAAAAGCAAAAGCAGCGAACCCTTTTCTTTGCTTTTCTTTACATAGGGTTTCTGCTTTTAGGAAAGTTGCAAGGCTTTTTACATTTAGAATCTGCTAAAGCTAGCTAGGGTTTCTAATCGATCCTTTTACGTTGTTTCAATTTTTACAGACAGACAAAGCTTCACTTCTAGCAAAGGTTGTTCAAAGAGTTAGAGAACTGAAACAACAGACCTCAGAGCTTCCTGGACTTGAATCTTTCCCATCAGAAACCGATGAAGTCACTGTACTTTCTGGTGAATATTCAAGTGATGGACAATTAGTATTCAAGGCATCTCTGTGCTGTGAAGACCGGTCGGATCTCATGCCAGACCTAATCGAGATACTGAAATCTCTACACTTGAAGACATTGAAAGCAGAAATGGTAACACTAGGAGGAAGAATTAGGAATGTTCTTATCATTGCGGCCGACAAAGATCATAGTGTCGAGTCGGTCCATTTCTTGCAAAATGCATTGAAGTCTTTACTAGAACGCTCGAATTCTAGCGAAAGATCGAAAAGGCGAAGGGTATTAGACCGAAAATTAGCAATCCAATGATGATTAATATCGTTCATGTGCTTGTCTTAGTCTCCTTTTAATCTTTTTTTTTTTGGAATATTCTTAGGTGTTGCAGGCTTGTGATGTAGTCTGGTTAATCTCTATTGTGTGGGTTTGTTTGTTTTAGTGTAAACCCCAAAGAATTGAAGGGAAAAAAAAAGGGAAACGTATTTGTGTGATTTAGTCCGGGTTTTTAACTGGTCTAGGGTTTTAGGATATTCTCAGTCTCCTTCATGGGATCATATCTTACATGTAAGGGGATCATAGAGCAGAAGAATCTAAGAATCTGAACTGAAGATGACGAAGAAGATCAGAAATCTTTGGACGTTGAATGGCTATGGTGTCTGTAAAAGCAAAAAACTCATGTGAGTTTCCAAGTAGAGTTGAAGAGTATTTCTCAGTGTGTAGTACAAGGCATGTCAATCTCCTGCATAGATTTCATATGATTGTCTTCTGTAATGATATTTGGCAGTACAAGGCATGTCTTTATCTACTTTTCTTCAATGTATGTGTAGAACTGAAGTTCCATTATTGAGCATTTTGTCTTTAATGTACACTGATTTTAAAGAAAGCAAGAGAAGGAAAAGATTTTGAAGTTATTGTAGACTGGTTGTGTTAGATGCGTTCCCAGAATTTGCTGTTAATTAAGGAGTATTAAATTGCAGTGACAGAGACTGAATATGACTGTAGAGAACAAGAGTTCCTGCAAGAGAACTTAAGGTTTTCATTGTGTTGTTCCCATGATAGAAACGGCATAACTCTATTGAAATCGAATTTTTTTTTTTTTAAAAGTTGGACCGATAGCGTAAAAGCAGCCTTCAATTTCTTTTTCTTTTTTTTTTTTGAAGGTTGGCTATACCCAATCTTTATAATTTTTACTATTTTTAAAGCTGTTTGTCTTGATTATCATATATCAACCTGAAGTGTAATCTTTCAATTTTTTTTTTTTTTAATATCAAGTAGAAGTTCCATTAAGTTTTACTTCCAAACTGATAATTTTTTTTTTTTTTATAGTTTCAAGTGTGAATAGAACTCAATTACTTTCAAACAGCATTAATTTAGGTATATATGCTAATTAATTAACTTCAACAATGTTGAAGATGATCTTGCTAGTTACTTCTATCGCAAATGGCCTCAATTTTGTCCCCACTATGTGATAAACAATATTTAGCATCAATTAAATATTTTGATCACATATCTTTCCGTTATAAATTAATATATACAAAAAGAAAAGTCTATAATTGGGCTTACAATACCTTTTTTATTGCATGAACATGTATGACAGCATCTCAATTAGATTTATAAAACTCAATCAACTTGGTGATCATCCAATTCAAAACCTAATCCAAGTTTGATTTTACTTCAAATCAATCTTTTTTCTTCGAAATAATGTTGTTATTTACTATTATAAAATTAGTACATACAAACAGAAACATTAATGAAATATTTTCATTGGTAAATTACAGTGAATTTTACCGATAAAAATATTTCATCGGTTTATATCAAAGGAATTACAATGAAAAAAAAATTAAAATAAAGCTAAAAAGTACAATGATGTGTTATTTATACCGATGAAATTACCACCGATATTAATATCGTTGGTAAAATTCATCCGTAAACTCGTTGATAAACTGTTAACTTCTCCCTGACACTATTTATCATGTCAATTACAAAAGGTATCACTAACGGATTAATTCCGTCAGTATTTTCCAGAGATCTCTAGGACTATTCACTTCTTAATTGCACTGTTAATTACTGTTCTTTACAGACAAAATCACCGATGGATTGAAAATGTGATATTTGAGGGGTTTTTGAAATTTTTTTATTAAATTAAAAATTTAAATTAAATATTACAGAGAGAATCATTGATGGATTGAAAAGTCGTCGGTGATATTTGAGGGTTTTTTTTTGAAAATTTTCAATTAAATTAAAAATTTAAATTAAATTTTACAGATGAAATCACATAATAATTAAAAATATTAAAATTTTATTATCCATCAGTAAAATGTTTTAATAAAAAGACTAGAATCCCTCATTTCACAACAGACATGTCTCTTCTTCTTTTTCTTCTTCTCTCTTCACCTTATATATGTAAAAAACACCAACATCCATTTTTTTTCTTTCTCTTTTCTTCTCTCCTTAACTCCTCTTATCCTCCACGCTCAAACATGTCTTCTCCTTTTTTCTTCTTCTCTCTTTTTAATTTTTTTAATTAACATATTTTATGATTTTGATTTTTCTTTTCTCTTCTCAGCTTCACTCGTAACTACATTATAAGGTAATATTTTTTTTGTGTTTTTTTTTAAAATTTTATGTTCTTAATAATTGTATGAATGTTGTCGTAGATTTTTTTTTTCATATGAGATCAATTTTGTTAGATTTTTTTTTCAATTTTGTTGTTTAATTTCAATTAAATTCTTTTATTTGCTGCTAGATTATGGGTTCTGAAATAGGTTTTCTAGGTCAGGTGAAATTTTTTTATAGTTGATTTATTTATTTGTTTGAGTTGATTTTCTTCTTATTTTTTCCAAGCAACTCAATTCCAGAGTATTATAGAGTGTTGATTTATATTAATTTAATTATTTTCTAGTTTTATTAAATATATATATTTTTTAAAATATTTTTAAATAATCACTGACGAAATTGCATATGATATTTTTGTCGGTTATATGACAAGCTTCCTGAGGGAAATACTGACTGAATGAAACAAGTAATTTTTTTGCGCGCTTATCCTATCAGTAAATTCATCGGTAATAAATATTTTTTTATTACCAATAAACTCACTGACAGATTAAAAATTACCGACGAGAGTTTTATCGATAGAGCATTCACATCCGTGATCCTATCGGTAAATTCATTACCAACAGAATGATAGTATAAGTACCGACGGAAAATTCCATCAGTAAATATAAGAATTCTGGTAGTGATTTATTTATTTTTTAAATAAACAAGTCTTCTTAATGATTGTTTTAAGGAGAATCTTAGGCTGAGTCGACTCTAAAGTTTGTTCTTATAATCATCCTCTGTATTTTAATATTGTCTTGTAAGGTTTAGTCCTTTGATAAGTAAAGCAAACAAAAGGAATCAATGGTTTTGTGATATCGTTCATATTGGACTTGTGACCATTGACCCTACTTTGATCTTGAACGAGCCACAGAAATGACACTTCCTAAGCAAAATGAGAGGGTCAAAGATCACAAAACCTATTGGAGCCCACATGAAATGGAGACAAAGCATCACATATCATGTATATATAGTTTATCTTTGATTATACCACAACTAAAGGGAAATCTGCCGATGAAGTTGTCAATTCTTACTGGTGTGAATGTTAACCTAGCCGCAACAAGGAGGGTTCTTCTGGGATTTGAAAATCTGTAGGGGTTTGAAGTTCTGATTAATGGAAAAAATGTTGTCTTTATATGATTCAAGTCGTTGCTTTTTTCTCAAAAAAGTATCTACTTTAATTTTTGTCGCATGGTTACAAAATTTCTATCAAGCATTCCTTGAAATTTATGCTTTTATGTTCTCGATTATGCACACATAATAATACCCCTTTAAGCTTTTAGAGAGACAAGAAAATTGCCTTTAAGATTTTTCTTACCAAGTACAACCCAAAACACATTCGATCATGTTAGATGTGTATTTGACTGTAATAAAATCTAATTCACATCGCTTAGAACACATACACTTACAAATTAATTAGAATATAAGATGTTAATTATATCTCGTTTGTCATAATCAGATTTTTACCTCACCTTCTCTAGTAGAATAATTATATAAATATTGTATATTTATTCATTGAACACACCCAATAATAAAATCAATTTGTCTAACTCTTACGACCACCGGAAAAATGTCACTAGGTAAATGAATCTACGTTTTAGCTAATTCACTTTGATACTCAAATATGCATTAGAGACTTAATCTTAAGCTTTGCCATTTAATTCTTCAGTATTGAAGAACTTAGCCAATTGAAACATATAATTAACAGCAAAGTTATTAAACCCTAGTTGGATTTAATATTGAATATGTTAATTGGGTCGTTTTAAAAGATATTGTTTAAAACAATATTATTATGATTTTTTTTTAAATTAAAACAAGTTTTGATCAAATCAATTAAATAGACTACATTAATTTTAGTTTTTTTTTTTTGAAAACTTAATCTGGGCTAAAATCCTAAAGCCGGGTTTGATTTAGTAATTATCAATAAGAGAACCATGTGGTTGTTAATCATCATCATCAACATCCAACCTCGTCATAATTTGACCAATTGTTTAAAGTGTATGCAGTTTCATCCACTTTATAGGCATACAGCATCTGCAAATTTTGGAGACAGAATAGAGAGAAGCGTGCAAAAAGGAGTGCCAGCAAAAAGAGTTCAATCATGGACAAAGAAAAAAGAGGTTTAGCCTTTGAATTCAACGTGCTTGATCGTGCGTGGGTAGGGGACTCATTTTCCTTTTCTTCATCCCTCTTTCTTTATTTTTCCACGAGGAGACAAATGCATCGTGTAGGAGTTGGCTTTGTCGGGGACGTGCCATTCTCTCTCGCACATTTTTCTGTCACTGCCGCCCTAGCGTGCTGCCTTTTGCTTGCTCTTGCTCTCGCTGTTTACTTTTTTGTTTCATTGTTTTGTTCTCTCTTCAAGCAATCATTACACTCATTCCCTTTTCTCCTTCTTGGAGCTCGGGCTAATTCTTGATTTGTTTAGGGATGGGCCATTTAAGTGTACCTCTGTTTTTTTGTCTTTTTATTCTCTTGATGCTGGGTTTTTGGCACTTGTTGTAATCTTGGACAAATTTTATTCATTCGTTCTTGAGATTGCCTGGCTTCGTGAGGACTAGGTATCATAGACTCATAGTTGTGAGGCCTGGCAAAGGCCCCAGGTTGAGGTCTACATTAGTAATAAACTAGACGAAGGATCCATCTCACCCCATTGGCCGCGTTACTGTTATAGAATATTTTTAACCTGTAAATATAAATAACTAAATAATTTTTTTATAATCATGGCTCAAATTTGAAAAACTAAATGAGGTATAAACAATAATGTTATATATATATATATATATATATATATATATATATATATATATATCTGCCGATGAATTTGTCAATTCCTATTGGTGTGAATGTTAACCTAGCCGCAACAAGGAGTGTTCGTCTGGGATTTGAAAATCTGTAGGGGTTTGAAGTTCTGATTAATCGAAAAAATGTTGTCTTTATATGATTCAAGTCGTTGCTTTTTTCTCAAAAAAGTATCTACTTTAATTTTTGTCGCATGGTTACAAAATTTCTATCAAGCATTCCTTGAAATTTATGCTTTTATGTTCTCGATTATGCACACATAATAATACCCCTTTAAGCTTTTAGAGAGACAAGAAAATTGCCTTTAAGATTTTTCTTACCAAGTACAATCCAAAACACATTCGATCATGTTAGATGTGTATTTGACTGTAATAAAATCTAATTCATATCGCTTAGAACATATACACTTACAAATTAATTAGAATACAAGATATTAATTATATCTTGTTTGTCATAGTCAGATTTTCGCCTCACCTTCTCTAGTAGAACAATTTTATATAGTATATTTATTCATTAAACGCACCCAATAATAACATCAATTTGTCTAACTCTGACGACCACCGGAAAAATGCAGTGGGTCAATGAATCTAAGTTTTAGCTAATTCACTTTGATACTCAAATATGCAACAAAGACTTAATTTTAAATTCTATGTTATTCTTAACATGTATTATTATCAAACTCATATATTTTAAAAAATATTTCAATATTATTATTTTGTACTTGAGTTTATATTGATTGTCGAAACCAATAATATTATAATAATTTTAGTTATGAAATAAGGGCTAGCTTGATGGGTTGACTCAGGTCTGGACTTGTTTGAGTTAAAGAAAAAAATAAAGAAATGATTGACTCGATCTGACTCGATCAAAAACCCAAGTCAACCGGAATAAAACCAGAGTAAAAAACCCGTTGACTTTTTTAAAAAGTTTTTTTTGGTCAAAACAAGATTGTTCTGATTATTTTTTTTTAAATTTGGTTAGCCAGGTTGACCCTCCAGACCCGTGACCTAAACCTTGTCTCGGGTTGACTCTTGAGTCGAGGTTTAAAACTATGATAATAACCATATTTATTAATGCATTGACTCAGGTCATCCTGTGCTGAACCTTTTGACCCATGACCTGGGCCATGCCCCGGTCAACCTCTAAGTTGGGTTTTTAAACCATGATAATAACTTTTATCTTAACATTGACATGGGTCAACCTATATTGACCCGTTTGATTTGTGACTCGGACTTTGCCAATGGTTAACCCTCAAATAAAGTTTTACAATTATGATAATAACCACCTTTATTTTATATTGACCGAGGTTGACCTTTCTGACATGTGATATGAGCTTTACCCTGGTTTAACCTCCGAGGCGGGTTTTAAAACTATGATAATAACCATTTTTGTCCTTACATCGACTTGAATCAATGATCAAACCTATTCGTGACTCGGGCCTTGCCCATTGTCGACCTCCAAATCGGGTTTTAAAACTATGATAATAACCACTTTTATTTTTACACTGACTTAGGTCAACTTGACTAGTGACTCGGGCCTCGACCAATAACCCGTGTTTTGTCCTGAATCGAACCTCAAGTTGAGTTTTAAAATTATGATAATAACTATTTTTATCCCTACATGTCTTAGTTGGACAATTTTAAAATTAAGATATTTTTACAAGAATATTTTAAGAATAAAAAATAATAAATATTGTCTGTGTACCTTATATTTTGAAAGTGCAGAAACTCATTCCAAAATTATCTCAAAGACTGATTTATTTTTATATTTTTGTCTCTATCTCTTCAACCAAACACATTTCTATCTCTGTTGTTTTTGTTTTTTCTGTTCTAGAACAATAAATAAACGTTACCTAAGAATTGATTGAATAGAAAAAAATGGATTTAAGTTGTGAAAATTTATAATACATAATTATATTAGGTAAAATCTAAAATTTAAAAAGTTATTAATTTGAGCTAGAAAAATATATTACTTAGAACACTAAAAAAATTAAGGAGGAAATCACTTGCTTACATTGTTCATATAAACAGTGAAATAAACATCTTTGCTTTTTTTTTTTATTGTTTTTTTATTTCATCATTTAATAATTAACTGATTTTGAATTTTTTTCATAATTTATTTTAGTTTGCTTTTTATAAGATTATCGCAGTCTCAAACAAATATCTTGATATTTAGTTGATGCTTAATTTTATAAATGTTTGATTTTATTATTATATAATTAGGTAACAAAGTTAAAAAAAACAGAGTTATTAAACCAAATGTAAACCATGAAATGAGTCGCGGGTTTGGTGGGTTAAGTCGTAGAGCCCTGATTAAATCCAATATGTGGTCGTCTTAATATAAAAAAAATATAATCTTTAATTTATTTTAAAGTATTACCAAGTTTTTATTGGGCATCCGAGTAGCATTTGGATCCATCAAGTTATCTGGATTATGTCAGGGCAAAAAAATAATTTTTTTTAAAGTTATTAAACCAAAAAAATTTCATGATCTGAGTTACGAATTTGACTAGTTAAACCTCAAAGTCTACATCAATCAAATATATCTCTTTTTCTTTATAAAAATTAAGAGATACCATCTTAATTTTTTCCTTTAAACAAATCACATTTTTACAGGTTATTTGATTTACTTTGGATTTACCAAGTTGATTATGATATATTAGAGAAATTTTTATATAATTTAACTTAAAACTTGAATTAAGTAATTAAAAATCAGGTTGCGATATTTTAGGATTAATTTACTAAGCAGAATTTAATAAGAACACAAAAAAGTTTCTTATGAACTAAATATTTTTTTTTATCTAACATATAATATATCACAACCCGATAAACTAATATTATTCACACCACTTGCAAAAAGTACTAGCTGTTAGTGTAGGAAGCGATGTTGCAAAAATACTTTCAAGTTTTTTTCATAGTTATTAAATATGGTATAATTAAATGGGTTGATTTAGAACTTGAACAACACTTTGTAAAACAAAAAAACAAATACAAATAAAACTTCATTATTTTTATAAAAATAAAATAATTAACCTGGATTAACTTATTTACCCCAACCCAATACTCGTATATGTTTCTCAAATCGATCTCTATGTTATTTGGAGGAATTGGAATGTTTTCAATTCACACGCTATAAATTAACTACTTCAGCAGCCATTAGAAGCAAGTGATTCTATCAATGTAATTAACAGAGGAAATGTTAACAGCAGCCATTAGAAGCAAGTGCTGCACCTGCGTTGTCCAAATCATCACCGAAATCCCCAGATTTTGTTGACAACTAGTCCAAGATACAATTCCCCTGAAAACTGCTTTAGTGTTTTATCATTAAGTGGTCTCCTTGTCAATCTATTTTCCTTTCTTCATTGAAAGAAACAAAAACATTCGAATATCTGTTCAACATTTTTCCAAGAAAAAAAGTTTACCTTGGAAATTTAAGCCCATATACAGGGAACGAACTTCAGACACTATCACATGGCCCCCAAACGTTGCACTATTCTGTTTCATTATTTTTAGATCGTCATGAAAAAAAAAAAAAAAAAAACATTCTTCTGTCCAGTGTGGTGTGTGGTCAGTACCCATTTCTAACAAAAATATATTAAAAATCCCACTTTCGTTAAGAGGAGATATCAATAAATTAAATCTTTTATGGCTTTGAATTTTTTATTTTTGTCATTGGCGAAGATAAATGCTAGTGCCTAGTGGTCTATCTTTTATTGTTTCCCCCCTTCTAGTGCATCGTGTTGCTGGCCAAAGTATATTAATGCTTCTGGGCTTGTCGAGATTACAAACAGTCATTGTTTCACATTTTAAACTAAATTGCACATATATATATATATAATCATGACACAAAGAAAACTACAAATTTGAATTATACAGTCAAAATTATAAAAGTATGTATGTAGTTTTATTAAGCAAAAATCTTATAAAATATAAAAAGATAAATTTAAATACCCTAAATATTTCTAAATAATTAAGAAACAATCAATCAGGAAAAATAATAAAGCTAAAATCCAAAATTAACAAGGAAAAAAATCTAAATTATGGTCCAAAACTTCGAAGGCAATTTTGAGAGCTTTCACAGTAAATTGACAAATCCGAGTAGAGAGCAAACTTGATGAGGAGTACACAGAAGCTTAATTCATATTCAATTTTTTTTTTATCAGGAATTCACCTATAAAATTTAAATCCAATCAGTTATGAAAATTGTAAATCCCATTAAAACAGCTTATTAAACCATTTCTTTTTGTAAGTCTCATCCAGAAAATCCTACGCTAATTTTTCCGAATCAAATTAGAATATGGATCGCACTTGAATTTATAGAGACGATGATTCCCTCTTTACAGATAAAGACACAAGCTTCGCCCTCATGGCCTCACTATCCAATGTGTAAGTTCCTTCCATGACCTGTAAAATTAATCCACAAAGTAAAAAATTAGACTCTACACTTTACGAAAGATCACAGAAACAGAAGGACATACAAAAAAACACAAGCAAATGTTATAGCACCTGAAGATGTAAATTATAGAAGACACTGTCCCCAAATGACTCAAAGGAAGAAGAGTTTTTTAGAACAAGTCCATCTTCCTCTAAGGTGAGCAAGATTTCTGATAATGGACTTCTATGGTTCTTGTAAGTGGAAATATGAACGACAACTTCTTTGTCACTAAGCTGGCTTGCCGATACCGATGATAAAGAGCTATACACGGTGTCATTTCTTTGATTTTCTTGATGAATTATACCACCTTGCTTTGATAACTTTGATAAAAGCTCCTCCTTTCTTTTGAACCAGTCTCTCGACTTGCTGTTGAAGCTCTGGTAGGTACTTAAGCGCACGAGAAACAGTGGCCGGTACGCTTAATTTCTTCAAAAACGATATCATCACAACCATCAAACTCAAGACCTACCTATGTTTAAATTAAAAGCTTCTCTTGATTATAACGAATTGCCTCTTAGGGTTCAATAAGAAACGTACCATTTGATCTGCTGCTGGGAGAAGTGAACGAAGTGAAGAATACAAACTTTTAATCTTCTTGCGACGGTCACGTTCATTAGCGTTGTGGCTAAGTTTCTTGACCATGATAGGGTCAACACTTCCACTATATGCCGTGAATGATGGGGAGCGATCAAGCTTTATTATTTGTGGCTGAGATGGAGGGAATTGAGTAATTAATGGCTCTTGGGTTTCACTATCTCTAAAACTTAGGTAGTTCCGCTCATGGCTTGCGGGTTCCTCTACGGGCCATCCAAATGTTGAAAACAAAGTAGCAGGAGATAATTCTAACATTTTGGATTAGGTTTTAGGCTTTTGAAACTTAATTAGTTTGCTAAGCAAGTGAGAGATATGATTATGACTTTATATCATGAAGTTCTCATCATATATGCCTCATCATTTGATCATGTATGCCTCATCATTTGATTTTTTTATAATATTATTTGTTATTAAATGGTGAGAAAATCATTAAAAAAATTTGATGCCCGAAATGTAGTTATTTTTATAATACAAGGGACAAATGAAAATGAATTAATCTACCTAGCTAGCTTCTCGATCTTTTGCAAGAATATTCTTGATGCCGTGGTACTGTAGTGATACAACTTACGTATACGAAGAGGCAGTCAAATTAGTGATGTGCATATGAAACTATATGCTTCTAAACAAAAGGTCTCGCTATAAAAATATGAAACTGGAGAGAAATACTATCCAAAATATTACACCATACAAGAAGGACGAATCTTGGTCGAATTCCATTCCCAGCTTAATTATTACTAGTCAATGCACTGTAAATCTTTTATTTTGTTAGCATTGAAGGAAGGTAGTAGTGGGAGACTACATTTTAATTTACATGTAAATGCTCTATAAATCTTTTATTTTGTTAGTTGTTGTTACCCATTTTCTAAGCCATACGTGCTAATGGAGACCCCTTTTTACCAACCAGATTGCGGTCCGAATCTATTCTAAAACAATTTTATCTCACCTTGAATCCTTGTGAAAGTTGTAGTCCTACATGCATAGATGAATTTGGGCTTTTGAATCGTTTGATTTCAATAGCAAAAGCTCAAGATATTCACGTTGGAATATCTAATGAGGAAGCGAAATTCTGCCGCAAAAATTCCGCCGCAACAAAATTCTGCCGCAAACAATTCCAGTAAAATTCCGCACGAAACAAAATTTTTCTGTCACAGGAAAGATTTTACCCCCTCCCCCAAGTTCGCAGGACTGAATTAAGGGAGTTAGTTGTCGAAATAAATTGGAAGAGACTTGGCTGGGTTTTGAAGAAAATAGAAAAAAACAGGGAAGGGACCAATAAATGACAGGTCATGATTATGCCCATTTGCTAACAACAAACGACCCGCTTTTTCTTTGCTGCATTAATCCTCTTCTTTAGCTATACTGTGTCGTATGAGAACATGCAGCCCCATTTTGAATTAATAAGCATGGTACTGTACCCACGCCCACTCTTTCCCTCCTCTGCAGCCGCTCCTGCTGCTGTTTTTTTATCCCCTCGTCCTTGCATCCTCATGCCAGCTTGGTGTACGAGTGCCACCTATTGTACGCCAGGTCTACAAACTGCAAGTAAGACAATTGTGGCAAGGGAATGGCCGTGTAACGTTCCGTTGAAAGAAAACAAAGGGACCATTTAAGGGCTGGGATTTTTACCCCGAGACAGACGGCTAAGATGACATGGGTTGAAGTTCGTTTCTCCAAGCTTGTTTGGCTATATAAGCAAGCTAAGAAGAAACAGAAAAAAAAGAAAAAAAAAGAAAAAAGGAGGAGGACGCAGAGGAAGAAAAAACAGAAAAGAGGAGGGTGGAGCAAGAAAAAAAGAAGGGGGGAGAGTTTAAGAGAAGAGAAAACAGAGAGAGGAGAGGGAGGCGGAGAGAAGAGCAAAAACAGGGAGAGCTAGCATAGAAAGAAAACAAAGAGAACGAGAGGGAAAATCACCTCCGGGCCTATCCTACATTGTCAAAAAAGAGTTCATCAAACCTACGGGTTTTCTAGAAACTCTTAACGGCAAAAAGAGGAAGGCTTTTTTTAGGTTTCAAAGGCAGAAAAGCAAAGGGTTTCACCTCTGTCTACACCTCATTCGAACCAGCAGCCTCCGCGGACCAGCACTCTAGATGTTCAATTTTTGTTTGAGCAAAAGGTTGTGCTTGCCCACCGGTTTGTTCTCCCTTTTTTGCAAGCAATCTGCAGTGTAAGTTTCACACCTCCCCTTTGTTTTTCCCCGCTATGTTCAAACCTGTGCATATGTGTTTTGGTTATGCTCTAGAACTGTTTGTTTCCTTTGCTCTAGACGTTGGTCTTCTGTTGGGACAAAAGGTGGTATGTTTACCCATTTGTTCCATCCATGGCTCTGAGTTGGTTTCCTTCGCTTATGATAAAACCGCATATTTCTTTTCGGTTCTTTTGCCGCGAGGGACCGTAAGTTTTAAGGGCCTTCACCATCCTTCCCCTCCTCGGCTCGGTGCCTCTTTGACTGGGATGTGTATTAGGAATGCCTTCCACATAGATTTAGTTTATCCATAAGGAAAACGCAAGAGGGGTTCCCTCTGCGGTCAAGGGGGTTTCTTTTAGGCGGTTTCGTTGGTCGTTTTTTCCTTTCTTTCTTTAAAGGTGATTTAGGAGGCCATTTTTTTTGATTATCTAGTTCAGTTTTGAATATACGGGGTATAGAGGCATGCTTCCCGGTTTCTTGCCTCTTGCATGAAACTAGCATGGCAAGGTCGGATATTAGGAAAAGATGATAGGCGTCGGACCGGTTCTTTGTTTCCGTTTCTGCGTAAGGCTTTGAGTTCAAATTTTGTTTTTGTGCATGCGGATAGGTGTTTCTCTTTTAAGACTAACGGACAAACTTATATTCAGGATTCAATTTTAAGTTGGTATATCAGGCTTTGCTTGATTTGAATTGTTTTAAGCTTACAATGAATTTTGAAATATAGATGTGTACGGCTTGTTTCTTTAATTATGATGCTTGATTTAATTGTGTTGTTTGTGTTTTGACAAAACATGATATTTTTCTTGTGTGTTGCATACGCCAATACCCTAACATGTTTTTAACGTTTTTTTATTAAAAAAACAAATATTTGAAATTTCGAAAATGTGTTTTTGCATGGATTTCTTAAAAAAAAAAAATATTTTCTTGCATCTTGGATTTTACAACGTGTTTGTAAATTCCTAAGGGTGTTAGCCAATATTCCAAAAATATAAAAATCTTATTTTTGGGAATTCATCTTTATTCACTATTAATGTTTGGATAAAAAAATCCCAAATGGGGTAAATATCCAAAATATTATTAGGAATATTATCATTCACTATTAATGTTTGGATAAAGAAATCCCAAAGGGGTTAATATCCAAAATATTATTAGGAATAATTTTTTATTATTCACTACAAATGTTCAGATAAAGAAACCATAAAGGGGTTAATATTCAAAATATTATTGGGGATAATTCGCCATTGTTCACTGTAAATATTTGGATAAAGAAACCCCAAGTGGTAAATATCAAAAATATTTTTCTAAGAATAACAAGTCATTATCCCTTAATAATATAAGGACAAATAAACCTATGAAAGGTAAATGTCCGAAATATTGTTAATAGGAATACAACTTGTTTACTTTTAATATAAGGGCAGATTTATGCCCAAAATTTTATTTAGAACAATTTAATTGCGTATCCTTGGAAGAAGCCTCAATTATAATTGGGGATATTTCAAATTTTGATTCCACAATTTATGAGTCATGAAAATATGAAATACTAAGGCAAAAATGGGCTTTTAAAGCACCTTGAATTTCCTTAGATTTCTAACTTAGTTTTTTTTTTATTTTCTCTTCCTTGCGATTTACGAGTCGCGGACACTTGAAATACTAAGGGAAAAATAAGCTCTTAAGCACATTGAATCTCCTTAGATTTCTATTTTAGCTGTCTCTAAATTCATGAATTCTAAATTTTTTTCAAATCAAACATAGATTTCAAGAGATCCGCACCGTTTCTCTTTGGCACTCTATAGACATATCTAAAGGTATGATCCATATTGGCCAAGGGTTCTTTCCCCTAAACTTTAAACCCAAGTTCGTACATCATAGCGGACTTATCCTAGGGAACTGATGGGATTAGAGAACATCAACACCATAGCAATTATAGGCAAAACAAACACCAAGCAGCTTACCTTAGGTAGGGCGTACTAGGGGTGCTAAAACCTTCCCTTTACGCAACCAGTCCCTTGCCTTAGAATCTCTGAAAGACCAGTTAGGTTTCCTAGTGACCATAATACTAGGTGGCGACTCTCTTTTTCACAAAACAAAAACCCCGAAATCAATCCCTGCTACCAGGAAGGGTCGCCGCGACGTCGAGCTCTCGAGAGGGTACGACAGGATGGCGACTCCACTGGGGACTCTTGGACTAGGCTTGGTAGTTTATTTGTTTATGCTATGAATTGTTGGTTTTTGTTTTCTTTTTGCTATGAATGGTTAAATGCTTTAACATGCATCTTTACATCTTGTCATACATGGTATATTGGATATGGATATAGATTTTGTTGCATCCTGTCATGCATCACTTTTATTATTATTTTCTTTTTGAGAGCACACACCTTAAACTTTAAGTTAGGTGGGGGACTAGCAACTTGTCTTATGACTTGAGTCAAGGTTTAAGTTTGTGTAAACCCCAACTCTTTGCTGAGTGCTTAGACTGGTAGTGATTGGTATACTTGCCATCCCATTATCTGCTGAGCCCCTATATTGCCTTTACGAGGGTGATCACTGGGACAACAAGAGACCCTCTTTAGAGACCAAGCAGAACCTACCCTATGTCTCACATAAAGGAACTAGAACCTATCTTTAGGGTGTATGCTCCATAATATCTTTTTGCATCAAAACAAGCCTAACCTCAAAGAATCTTGAATCTCAAGATCTTCATTCAAAAGCTAGCTAAGGGAGAGAAATTCGAGAATTAGGAGACCCAAGAAGCTCCATTGGTATTCAAAATGTAATAAGCAATCTCTGCCCTTTTTTTTCGCTTTTTCTAAATCACTATTGAGGCTTAAGACGTCAATTTGATTTTATCTTTTTTAGCCAACCTTTTCCTTTTAATGAGATCATGCATTTTTAAAGTTCATCTTTATGTTTTTACTATGCATCACTTTCCACTTTCAGAAACCCTAAAACCGGATCTTCCAAAACAACACTTAAACTTTACACTGAGAATGAGTGGCCAAACTGTAAGGGATACAACAGTAGGGAATTCACAAAATTAATAGGATAACATGAATAAGCTTGGAAAACTGCTAGAAAGGAGCTTGAAACCATAGATGTGGGCGATGGAAAATTAAGAGAAAAAAAAACTGAAGATAGGGATAATGATCACTCCTAAAGTAAAAGAAGAGTTGGTTGCATTACTCCGAGATTACGTAAAGATTTTTGTCTGGTCCTATAAAGATATGCCTAGTGGATAGAGTACCGTTAGTAGAAGGATGCAAATCGGTTAAGAAAAAGTTAAAAAGAACTCATCCGGATATCTTAATCAAGGTAAAGAAAGAAATTGAAAAGCAGTGGAATGCTGGTTTTCTAGAAGTAGTCAAGTATCCACAATGTGTGTCCAACATAGTGGTAGTACCCAAAAAGGAAGATCAAATCAGATTTTGTGTGGACTATAGGGACTTAAATCGAACTAGCCCTAAAGATAATTTTCCTTTACCACACCTAGATATGCTGGTTGACAATGCAGAACATAGCTCTACATATTCCTTTATGGACGGATTTTGAGGCTACATTAGATAAAAATGGCGTAAGAGGATATAGAAAAGACAACATTTGTAACATCATGGAGGACCTTGTTACAAGGTTATGTTTTAGGGTAATGAATGTCGGGGCCACCTTTCAAAGGGCCATGATGACTCTATTTCACGACACGATGTATAAAGAGATTGAAGTATACATGGATGACATGATTGCTAAATCTAGAGAGGGAGAGAATCATGTCCAAATATTGAAGGAATTAGTTGAAAGACTAAGGAAGTATAAGTTGAGGCTTAATCATGCAAAGTGTTCATTCAAGTTGAAATCTGGGAAGTTGTTGGGATTTGTGGTGCGTGACAAAGGGATAGAAGTGGATCCTGACAAAGTAAAGGTTATTCAATATATGTCAACTCTTAGACTGGGAAAGAAGTAACAGGGTTCCTAGGAAGATTAAATTACATTGCCTGGTTTATATCCTAATCAACGACTTGTGATCCAATCTTTTGTTTGTTAAGGAAAAAGAATCCTGAAAATTGGAATGAAGAGTGCAAAGAGGCTTTTGAGAAAATCAAGCAGTACATGTTGAATCCACCTCTACTTGTTCCTCTTATACTAGAAAGGTCGTTGATATTGAACTTAACAGTAACTGAAACAATAATAGGATATGTGCTTGGATAACACGATGAAACCGAAAGGAAAGAAAGGGTCATTTATTACCTAAGCAAGAAGTTCACGGAATATGAGTCTAGGTACTGTGTTTGAGAAGTTGTGTTATGCATTAGCATGGGCTGCAAAGAGGTTATGTCAGTATATGTTACATCATACTACGTGGTTAATTTCCAAATTAGACCCATTAAGGCACATCTATGAAATACCCTATTTATCAATCTGAATTGTTAGATATCAAGTTATGCTAGCTGAGTATGACATAGGAAAGCCATGAAAAGTAGTGTCATCACTGATCACCTAGTTGACCATGCTATGGAAAATTATAAGCCGTTAAACTTTAATTTTCCTAATGAAGATGTGCTTTTAGTTGAGGAAGGGAAATCAGATTGATGGATTATGTACTTTGATGATGTTGTGAATGTATGTGGTAATGGAGTAGGGGGCAGTCCTAATCTCTCCTGATAAGAAATAGTATCTGGTTTCAGTTAAGTTGCAGTTTGGGTGCACTAACAACATAAATGAGTATGAAGCTTGTATTCTCGGTTTTAGAGGCTACATTGGAGCTAAATATCAGAAAGATAGATGTGTATGGAGACTCAATATTGATCATTTGCCAAGTTAAAAGGAGAATGGCAAACCAAGGAAGAGAAGTTAAGGCCTTACCAAGAATACTTGTCTAAACTACCCGGAGAATTTGAGGAAATAGAATTCACCCATCTAGGAAGGGAAGGAAAACAGTTGGCTGACACTTTGGCCACACTAGCTTCTACGGCTAGAATAGATTTTGGGTACAAAGTACAACTGGTACATATTGATATCGGGATTAGCCCAGCTCATTGTTGCTTAGTTGAAATCGATAGAAGCCCTTGTACTACGATATCAAGAACTTTTTACAAAACCAGGCATATCCCATGGGGGCATCCAAAATAGATAAGAAGACCTTGAGAAGGTTGGCAATGGATTTTTATGTTGATGGGGAGATTTTGTATAAGAAATCATCTGATGGGACTTCGTTGAGATGTTTGGATGAAGCTAAGGCCAAGGACGCATTACGAGAAGTCCATAAAGACATTTGCTCAACCTATGCTAGTGGACACATGATGGCTAGAAAGATACAAAGGGCTGGTTACTTTTGGATGACATTAGAAAAGGGCTGCATCGATTATGTTCGAAAATGCCATAAGTGCCAAGTGTACAGTGACAAAATCAACGCCCCTCCAACTCCCCTGTGTAACCTAACATCTCTATGGCCTTTTGTAATGTGGGGATTGATGTATTTGGGCCTGTCAACCCAAAAGCCAACAATGGTTATAGGTTTATTCTCATGGCTGTCGAATACTTTACAAACTAGGTAGAAGCCGGTTCATTCGCTCATTTGATGTAAAAAGTGAAGAAATTTATTGAAAGAGATTTGATTTGTCGGTATGGTCCTCCAGAAAAGATCATAACTAATAATGCCCAAAACTTCAACGACAAAATGATAATAGAACTCTATGCTAAATAGAAAATCAAGCATTCCAATTCCTCACCGTATGGGCCAAAGATGAATGGTGCGGTAGAAGCTGCTAGCAAAAAGGACAAGAAGATTATTCAGAAGATGGTAGTCTCCTACAAGGATTGGAATGAGATGTTGCTGTTTGCCCTTCGTGCGTACTGCACCATAATCTGAACCTCAATAGGAGCCACCTCGTACACGTTAGTATACGGAATAGAGACAATAATGCCTTTAGAAGTGGAAATCCCCTCATTGAGATAATTGATAGAACTCTAAGCTAGAATAGGTAGAATGGACGAAAGTTAGATATGAACAACTGAATCTGATAAGTGAGAAGAGGATAGTTGCGATCTGTCATCATCAACTCTACCAAAGAAGGATGGTCAAATCATATGACAAAAAGGTTCGACCTCGAGAATTCCAAAAAGGGGACCCTATACTAAAGAAAATATTGCCTTTACTAGGAGAAGATCAGAGTAAATGGGCGCCCAACTATGATGGCCCTTACGTGGTGAAGAAAGCTCTCTCAGGAGGAGCTTTGTTGTTGTCTAGAATGGATGAAGAAGATTTAGTTAGACCTGTGAATTCTAACTCTGTAAAGAAATATTATGTTGTAAAGAACCTTTTCTGCGTAAAGCGCATGATCTCATAACATTTGAAACCTTTTACTTAAAAGAACTGATTTCACGCCTGACTAAGGAATCATAATATGCTCAAGATGACTCAACCAATGCCCAATTTGGAGAAAACCAAACCAAAAGCCAAACCTGACCTATACTTCACACCACACTAGGGGCAAAAAAAAAAAAAAATTAAAACACCTTTATGAGAATTGCTTAAAACAAAATATGATTGCATTGAAAGTTTTAATTTTCATGAACAAAACCAGATCTGTTGGGTTTTTCCTTTTAAAATATTTTTTTTATAAATGGAAAAGGGAATTAAAACATCGGTAAAAAGCAATATTCAATGGAGCAAGAAAGGGCCTTGTAAGGAACTGGAGATCTCTTCATCAAGCATGAAAACGATAGGAAATGTAGCACGTGGAGTATATTCTAGTTCAAAAGGACAGGACAGGCAAATAAATGGAAACAGGAGCTCAAAGAAGGCTACAACGGAAAAAGGGACCTATGTTTCCAAAATAGGTAACAAAAGCATGCATACTATATTGTCATAACATTAACCTGGCAGGAAAGGTGTGGCGAAAGCCAAAATAGTTCCAAGTCTTTAGGAACCACTGAGATATAGAAGCTCAAGTCAACAGAAATGCAGAGGAGAATTGTGAACCAGCATTGCGTCATTCCTTGAGGTAAGTTGATTTCTTTTGAGATTTAAAACGGGCAGGTCACCCGACATTGAGACCACTTTTTAGAAAAAGCGTGGAGTTTTTCTAAAAATCTTAAAACGGGCAGGTCACCCGACATTGAGACCATTCTTTAGAAAAAGCGTGGAGTTTTTCTAAAAATCTTAAAACGGGCAGGTCACCCGACATTGAGACCATTCTTTAGAAAAAACGTGGAGTTTTTCTAAAAATCTTAAAACGGGCAGGTCACCCGACATTGACACCTTTTTTAGAAAAAGCGTGGATTTTTTCTAAAAAAATCTTAAAACGGGCAGGTCACCCGACGTTGAGACCATTCTTTAGAAAAACATGGAGTTTTTCTAAAAAATCTTAAAACGGGCAGGTCACCCGACATTGAGACCTTTTTAGAAAAAGCGTGGAGTTTTTCTAAAAAATCTTAAAACGGGCAAGTCACCCGACATTGAGACCATTCTTTAGAAAAGCGTGGAGTTTTTCTAAAAATATTAAAACGGGCAGGTCACCCGACATTGAGACCATTCTTTAGAAAAAACGTGGAGTTTTTCTAAAAATCTTAAAACGGGCAGGTCACCCGACATTGAGACCTTTTTTAGAAAAAACGTGGAGTTTTTCTAAAAATCTTAAAACGGGCAGGTCACCCGACATTGAGACCACTCTTTAGAAAAAGCGTGGAGTTTTTCTAAAAATCTTAAAATGGGCAGGTCACCCGGCATTGAGACCACTTTTTAGAAAAAGCGTGGAGTTTTTCTAAAAATCTTAAAACGGGCAGGTCACCCGACATTGAGACCATTCTTTAGAAAAAGCGTTACGGGCAGGTCACCTGACATTGAGACTATTTTTTTAGAAAAAGCGTGAGAGTTTTTCTAAAAAACTACTAAATTGCAAAACGGGCAGGTAACCTGATACTTAGACCATAAACGTGGAGTTGTCTAAAACAAGTAGGTCACCGGATAATGAGACCGTCTTTAAGAAGGTATCGAGTTTTGATAGTTTATCAATTATTTTATCTTTACAAAACTTGCTACTCAAGTTTTAGCTTCGCAAGTTTCGTAAAGAGGGGGCATCTGTTGTTACCCATTTTCTAAGCCATACGTGCTAATGGAGACCCCTTTTTACCAACCAGATTGCGGTCCGAATCTATTCTAAAACAATTTTATCTCACCTTGAATCCTCGTGAAAGTTGTAGTCCTACATGCATAGATGAATTTGGGCTTTTGAATCGCTTGATTTCAATAGCAAAAGCTCAAGATATTCACGTTGGAATATCTAATGAGGAAGCGAAATTCTGCCGCGAAAATTCTGCCGCGAACAAAATTCCGCCAGAAACAATTCCGCCAGTAAAATTCTGCATGAAACAAAATTTTTCGTCCACAGAAAGATTTTACCACCTACACCAAGTTCGAAGGAATGAATTAAGGGAGTTAGTTGCCGAAATAAATTGGAAGAGACTTGGCTGGGTTTTGAAGAAAATAGAAAAAAACAGGGAAGGGACCAATAAATGACAGGTCATGATTATGCCCATTTGCTAACAACAAACGACCCTGTTTTTCTTTGCTGCATTAATCCTCTTCTTTAGCTATACTGTGTCGTATGAGAACATGCAGCCCCATTTTGAATTAATCCGCATGGTAATGTACCCACGCCCACTCTTTCCCTCCTCTGCAGCCGCTCCTGCTGCTGTTTTTTTATCCCCTCGTCCTTGCATCCTCATGCCAGCTTGGTGTACGAGTGCCACCTATTGTACGCCAGGTCTACAGCTGCAAGTAAGACAATTGTGGCAAGGGAATGGCCGTGTACGTTCTGTTGAAAGAAAACAAAGGGACCATTTAAGGGTGGGATTTTTACCCTGAGACAGACGGCTAAGATGACATGGGTTGGGGCTGTTTCTCCAAGCTTGTTTGGCTATATAAGCAAGCTAAGAAGAAACAGAAAAAAAAGAAAAAAAAAGAAAAAAGGAGGAGGACGCAGAGGAAGAAAAAACAGAAAAGAGGAGGGTGGAGCAAGAAAAAAGAAGGGGGGAGAGTTTAAGAGAAGAGAAAACAGAGAGAGGAGAGGGAGGCGGAGAGAAGAGCAAAAACAGGGAGAGCTAGCATAGAAAGAAAACAAAGAGAACGAGAGGGAAAATCACCTCCGGTCTATCCTACATTGTCAAAAAGAGTTCATCAAACCTACGGGTTTTCTAGAAACTCTTAACGGCAAAAAAGAGGAAGGCTTTTTTAGGTTTCAAAGGCAGAAAAGCAAAGGGTTTCACCTCTGTCTACACCTCATTCGAACCAGCGACCTCCGCGGACCCGCGACTCTAGATGTTCAATTTTTGTTTGAGCAAAAGGTTGTGCTTGCCCACCGGTTTGTTCTCCCTTTTTGCAAGCAATCTGCAGTGTAAGTTTCACACCTCCCCTTTGTTTTTCCCCGCTATGTTCAAACTGTGCATATGTGTTTTGGTTATGCTCTAGAACTGTTTGTTTCCTTTGCTCTAGACGTTGGTCTTCTGTTGGGACAAAAGGTGGTATGTTTACCCATTTGTTCCATCCATGGCTCGAGTTGGTTTCCTTCCGCTTATGATAAACCTGCATATTTCTTTTCTGGTTCTTTTGCCGCGAGGGACCGTAAGTTTTAAGGGCCTTCACCATCCTTCCCTCCTGGCCAGTGCCTCTTTGGTCGGATGTGTATTAGGAATGCCTTCCACATAGATTTAGTTTATCCATAAGGAAAACGCAAGAGGGGTTCCTCTGCGAGTCAAGGGGTTTCTTTTAGGCGGTTCCGTTGGTCGTTTTTTCCTTTCTTTCTTTAAAGGTGATTTAGGAGGCCATTTTTTTTTGATTATCTAGTTCGGTTTTGAATATACGGGGTATAGAGGCATGCTTCCCGGTTTCTTGCCTCTTGCATGAAACTAGCATGGCAATGTCGGATATTAGGAAAAGATGATAGGCGCCGGACCCGGTTCTTTGTTTCTGTTTCTGCGTAAGGCTTTGAGTTCAAATTTTGTTTTTGTGCATGCGGATAGGTGTTTCTCTTTTAAGACTAACGGACAAACTTATATTCAGGATTCAATTTTAAGTTGGTATATCAGGCTTTGCTTGATTTGAATTGTTTTAAGCTTACAATGAATTTTGAAATATAGATGTGTACGGCTTGTTTCTTTAATTATGATGCTTGATTTAATTGTGTTGTTTGTGTTTTGACAAAACATGATATTTTTCTTGTGTGTTGCATACGGCCAATACCCTAACATGTTTTTAACGTTTTTTTATTAAAAAAACAAATATTTGAAATTTCGAAAATGTGTTTTTGCATGGATTTCTTAAAAAAAAAAAATATTTTCTTGCATCTTGGATTTTACAACGTGTTTGTAAATTCCTAAGGGTGTTGGCCAATATTCCAAAAATATAAAAATCTTATTTTTGGGAATTCATCTTTATTCACTATTAATGTTTGGATAAAGAAATCCCAAATGGGGTAAATATCCAAAATATTATTAGGAATATTATCATTCACTATTAATGTTTGGATAAAGAAATCCCAAAGGGGTTAATATCCAAAATATTATTAGGAATAATTTTTTATTATTCACTACAAATGTTCAGATAAAGAAACCATAAAGGGGTTAATATTCAAAATATTATTGGGGATAATTCGCCATTGTTCACTGTAAATATTTGGATAAAGAAACCCCAAGTGGTAAATATCAAAAATATTTTTCTAAGAATAACAAGTCATTATCCCTTAATAATATAAGGACAAATAAACCTATGAAAGGTAAATGTCCGAAATATTGTTAATAGGAATACAACTTGTTTATTTTTAATATAAGGGCAGATTTATGCCCAAAATTTTATTTAGAACAATTTAATTGCGTATCCTTGGAAGAAGCCTCAATTATAATTGGGGATATTTCAAATTTTGATTCCACAATTTATGAGTCATGAAAATATGAAATACTAAGGCAAAAATGGGCTTTTAAAGCACCTTGAATTTCCTTAGATTTCTAACTTAGTTTTTTTTATTTTCTCTTCCTTGCGATTTCCGAAGTCGCGGACACTTGAAATACTAAGGGAAAAATAAGCTCTTAAGCACATTGAATCTCCTTAGATTTCTATTTTAGCTGTCTCTAAATTCATGAATTCTAAATTTTTTTCAAATCAAACATAGATTTCAAGAGATCCGCACCGTTTCTCTTTGGCACTCTATAGACATATCTAAAGGTATGATCCATATTGGCCAAGGGTTCTTTCCCCTAAACTTTAAACCCAAGTTCGTACATCATAGCGGACTTATCCTAGGGAACTGATGGGATTAGAGAACATCAACACCATAGCAATTATAGGCAAAACAAACACCAAGCAGCTTACCTTAGGTAGGGCGTACTAGGGGTGCTAAAACCTTCCCTTTACGCAACCAGTCCCTTGCCTTAGAATCTCTGAAAGACCAGTTAGGTTTCCTAGTGACCATAATACTAGGTGGCGACTCTCTTTTTCACAAAACAAAAACCCCGAAATCAATCCCTGCTACCAGGAAGGGTCGCCGCGACGTCGAGCTCTCGAGAGGGTACGACAGGATGGCGACTCCACTGGGGACTCTTGGACTAGGCAAAATAGCAATTATAAGGAAAAAAAATGCTTAAGCCCACACAAGTTAACTTGTCAACCTAACAGTTTAAGTCATTGGATCGGGATAACTCCTTAGCGAAAAGAAAATAAAGAAAATCACAAAACCTAATTTCTTAAAAGATAAAATGATGAGAGATGAAATTACAAAACAAAAATTAATTAGGAAAATGATATAAAAAATAACAATTAAAAAAATAAGAATCAAATTTAATATAAAAATCAAATAAAATAAAATCTTATAGGATGAAATCGAAAAGAAATAATATTAATTAAAAAAATAAAAACCACATTTAATATAAAAACCAAATCAAATTAAATTTTCTAGGGCTTAAAATGAAAAGAAAATAATAGCAACGAAAAGAATGAGGATCAAATCTATTATGAAAATTCAACAAAATTTAATTTAAAATGATGAAATTGAAAAGAAAATCTCAAACAATCAAAGATTAATAAAAAGAACAAGGATTATATCTGAAATGAAAATCAAATAGGAGGATGCACTTATTTTTTTTTTACCTGTCTAGCATGCATCCTGAGCCCATGAGAGAGAAAAAAAAAACCTAGCCGCTTCCAAACCATCAATAACAATCATACATGTGTCAACCCAATGGAAGCGCCACTATTTTCTAGAGTTGGTGACACGATAATATAGTGTTTTTATCCATCATATAACGCGTCACATGTCGCTTGAATGCAGTATCTTCACCTTACACAGGGTATTTTCTCCTAAGACGTTATATATATATATATATATATATATATTTTTTTTAATTTTATATCTTTGAAAAAACTAAACTAACCCTCATTCATATTGTTTTTAATGCAAAAATAACAATAAAGAATCCAAAAAGCTCTTGTTTGGTTGTAATTACTGTGCAACCAAAGATAAAAAAAAAAACTTTTTAAAGCAAGTTATATTTTGTTTTTATTTTAAGGGCATTATAGTATTTAGACTTTTTATTTTTGCCAGAAAAGACTGACCTGACCAACAATGACAATTAAATCCCTATAAAAATCAATCTCACCCATTAAACAAAGACAATTTTTTTTGAGTGAAGGGGCAAAATAGTGATTTCTACAATAATCTGGATCTATGTTACAGTGAAAATCCCAGGCAGTGAGGTATTTGTATAACTAGTTTGAATTAGACTTGGGCTGTGATCAGAAACTCACAATTTACTGATAAACCATGTAAAGAAAAGACCAGCACTGGGATGATCATGAACGTCTAGCAGCTTGAGCAGAATATCAAAACCCTCCGTTTCTCATATAGAACAGTCAACTTCTGATGATGTAGTCTCATAAGGGCCTCTAGTAATGTTGAAATCACCAGTTAACACCTAAGGAGACTGCTGTAGATTGCCACTTAGAACCTTCACTTCTTCATCAAGCTTGTTCCTTTCACGTAAGATGTAAGAGCCATGTACGAAAGTACAAAGACAAATATAGCTATTTGATGCATCAAGTATTTGACAGTGAACAAATTGACTATGCTTACTAAGAACAAAGAAAACCAAAGTAGTATAAAATTATTTCTTAAAAATCATTCAATAACTAGAGATTTTAAGCTTAAATGATTTTATCAGATTATTAACAATCAAACAATGAAGAATTTGAAAGGTAATGATATACATTTTCAAGTTTCATGCCCAAAGGTTTTTACTAGAATAATTAGGTTAAAATGTAATATAAAATCACTAGCCTCAATCAATACCTTAATTTTTCAAGTTAAGATGATTTTTTAACAAAATTTTAAACTTAAAACACAATCTCCAGGTGCGGAAATTAACCATTTGGGTGGTGTGGAGAAGAAACTTTACTCTCTACTGTCGTTCAGAGACTCGCAGCCTGAGCATTCTTGCTATTCTTCTTACTCTTCCTTCCTAGCTTTTGATTTTCTTTTTTCAATTGCTGTAAGATGGCATTCACTCCACTAGTAGCAGTCATTCCGGTCTTCCTTGGAGATGATTTAACATTGGTCATAACAGGAGGAATATTTGACTCATAAATTGTGAGGGTTAACTAGGGTTTTGCTCGAGTCAATTAATTTCTTTTAATTTTTAATTTTTCAATCCGAACTAATCTAAGTCCTGTTATATCAAGTTTTAGGTTCGCCCACCATACAGGATTCATAACAGTGTTGCAGATAATTGAGCACAAAATATGAAAATAAATTTGATATAGCATAAGAATGAAAAAAAAAAAAAAAAATCAAAACCTCAAGGGGGTAATTAAAAAAATCTGCAATCCTGGAAAAGAACTGACAGAACTTCTAAACTTAGGGGATTATTTTGTAGTTTAACTCATTGTAAAATTAGAATATAGTTGTCAACAAAACCAAACACTTCTTAATGAAAGAACCGACCATCACTACCTGCACCTAAAACACCTGCAAAAACACCAGCGGCAATCTCCACCTCCGGTGAAGAAAGCATCGCTAGCTAGTCGACAAAGCCAAAGCAAAAAAGAAAAGAAAAGAAAAGCCCTTTTGCAGTACTGGGTTTAGCTTAAAAGCTAAAAAGAGAGCAAAGATGGCGACGAAAGGAAGCGGCTTGAAATCGACGTCCATAGATGGAGTGAAGATGTACATGGTTTCTTCACAGAAACGTAATCCTGCTTCGTGGGTTGGCTCCAAAAAGCAACGTCCTTCTCGCAAAGATAAAAGTACTTTTTTTTGCTTTGCATCTTTTCTTGTTAGTTGTTAAGAATTATTTATTAGCTTTCAAGTGTACGTTTTGGATCTCATCTGTTATACCCTAGCCTAAAACCTTGGTTCTAATGCTGAATTGATGTGAAGTTATGAGTTTATGCAGCAGAGTGATTTTTTTTTTTTTGAAATCAGTTTACAATTTATGCAGTTTTGGGTTCGAAATCAATGAGGGCTTTTTTTTTTTAATTGTTTGAGAAGTGAATAAACTGCGGTAGTGAGATTTTTTTTCAAAAGATATTGGCAAATTATTAATGACAAGGATTTTCTGTTGCTGTGTTTTTTGTTTTGTTGTTAGGATTATCAGCAAAAGATAGAGTTGGTTCAGGATCTAACGTTTCCAATCGCTAGGAGTAGAATTAAAGTGACCCCAGATGGAGAATTTCTTATTGCGTCGGGTAAATGATTTTTTAGTTTTAATTTGTATGAGAATTTTTTGAAAGGTAACGACTGTACCTGCAATATGATTTGCTAATTAATTTAACTAAAATGCAGGAATATACCCACCGCAAATAAAAGTGTATGAGTTAAGAGAGTTTGCATTGAAGTTTGAAAGACACTTTGATTCTGAGATAATTGATTTTCAGGTTTTCTGAAGTTTTAACATACTGTTTCTATGAAACTATTGTAATTTGCTCCTGGTGGCATTGGCAGCTGTCATCATCTTTACTTGAGAGGATGAGTGTAGAGTTTTGCCATGATTTTTGATGTATTACCGAGGCAATGATTTGTTTTCTCTTTGTGTAGATATTGGATGATGACTATTCAAAGCTTGCATTTTTATGTGCTGATCGTTCTGTTTGCCTACACGCCAAATATGGAAAACACAACACTTAGCGAATTCCAAGGTTTATATTGATGATTTATAAGTATTTATGCTTTTGTTTCATATTGTGATTTGTTTTTTGTTTCTTGCGTTGCTACATACAGCTAACCATTTCCTTGACATGCTAATGTTATTATGCTTCTTGACTTCTCTGTCAGGTGGATTTTATGTTGTATTAAAGGGAACAAAGGTAACATATGTAAGGCCCTCCTAGTTAATGGATGGTCCAATATAGTGCCTAGAGGTAGAGGGGATATAGAGGTCATAAAGCAAGTAGTTAATTTAGCCTTTACTGGCATTTATTATCATTTTTGTATTGCTTAGTTGATTTATATGAACATAATGAGAAGTGTGGTACAAACTTATCGTAGTTGCTGACATCATAATAAGGATTTTTGTCTGACATGAAACTGAAAGAGGAAATAATTTCTAAGCCCTGCCAATAGTTGGAGTCTTGATTTTAGGTGATTCACATTCAATTAAAAGTAACAAACATTTATACACATTGCACGGTGATGAGATAATGTTGAAGAATTTGAAATGCATTAAAGCTTGTTGAGAACTTGGAAAGCTCATTATGATGTAAGAATGTATTCACTTGAAATGCTTTACTGAGACTAGATCGAAGGTCATGTGACTCTTGGGCAGTGCCCAATGTTTTAGTGAATAAGTTACTCATGGCATGAACATGAGTGCCTTGGGAGATCATAGAGGGAAAAACAGGTGAATATCCAACTAGGATAGGGTTGAATGAAACGTTAGACTGTTACTTCCACAAACTTTTGGGATTAATTTTGTACCGTGCATTGGTTGCATCATATAACTTTATGCTGGAGGAGTGCTTTATTGCTTTTTGATGAGAGGATCTCACTAAAAAATGAGATACAAGAGGTTCGCTCTGTTGCAGAAAGCAAAAGAACAAAGTGAGGCAAATAAGGAACAAGTTCAGTGTCAGTATGAGTCCTCTGCAGTGCCTTAAGTCTCCTTTTCAAATAAAAGATGTATCAATAATGAAATGACAAGAAGTACAATCACATGAGGAGAATAAGTCAACCATCAATCTATTGGTGCAACGTATTGCTAACTGAAAAGTGAAAACAGTGGATAGTCATCCTTAAGTCTCTCTTAGTAATTCATATGCTTTTTCAGTGGGTTCTTTGATATGCCAGTTAAACATTTCTTTCTGGATCATAATGCCACTAGGAAAATCACTTTGATTCAGTTGATGATGGATTAGGAACTCTGCTTATCAGTTCGTTTTTTTGACTGATATCCAGTTTCACTTTTTTCCTTGGGATGGGTCACCTCTTTATTCAGTGTCATCTCTGCCCAAGGGATTGGTTTCCCTGATTATGCATCTCTTGAATTGAAGATAGCAAACTCTCTTAGCTAGACTTCTTTTCCCTTTAGATAGCAAATTCTCTTGGCATTCTGGAACCACGTATCACTTGCAGAGGAGGACTCTCTTCCTCTTGTAGAGAAAGCAGCAGCCCTTGGAGATAACCTGCAGACCTCTGCCTGAAATAACATAAAGTTTGGACCACGAGGATCTCGTGAAATTTTATTCTCTACACGAAGCTCAGCCCATACAAAGAGGGTGGGGATGACAGGACAAAGAAACACGGCGTGACAAGAGGAGTGGAATCCAATCATTAGGGCTGAAGTCTGCTGGATCAGGGTTTAGAGGCAATAGAAGAAGAGGGAGTACTAGGGGCAGGGGTAGAAGAGGAGGCCGGCACTGAACATCTTGTGTTCGGATAAAAGTGATGACTCACATTCAGCGTTGGCTGTATTGATATTGGAAGCTGCTTATTGGTGATCCGCAAACAACGAGCACAATCACAAGATGAGCTGGAAAAATTTGTACAGTAAAATTATTCTATGGAATGCTTGGCTGTTGAGATTTTGCTGTTGATTTTTGTTTCTTCACCTCTATATAGAGAGAAAAAATTTCATGGCCATTTTTCTCTCCTTCTGGAGAGGCAATTTTGTTCGAGAGAGTTGCAACTTTTAAGTGTACCATATATAGTATATACAATACTTTTCCTTTTCTTGCAGAAGAAATCTGCCTTTACCCTTTTTCAGCGTGGCAAAGATGAAAACCCGGATTGTAATCAGTGTAGGCGGTGACAGTCCTCGGAGATGTTCCTGATCAAAATATTTCTTTCCATGTTATCGATTTTGGTTTTTGAAGATCATCATTCATTGTCGTGGGATTGGAAGTTCTTTTGCCGATAGGATAGATCTACTGAGCATACTCTGTACATGCATCGAGGAGCTAAAACACATTAATTTCTTTGGTTCAATCGTAGGCATTGCCTTCCTGCCATTGGAAAAAAAAAGTATCTAGAATTTACCTCTTTCGAGATGTGTATCATGTCAAGTGATTTTACAAGCTAGCTACAATATGATTTTGTATATCTCTGGCTATGTTTACATGAATCATTGAATCTCTAAAGAGCAGTCTGATCCATCCTATCTTTGTTATCATTGCTAATTCCATACAAGTAGAGTTCTCCTTACAGGCAGTCTGATCCTTCTTTTCTCTTCCTCCTACAAGTTATTCAATCGAGTTTGTTTTATGAATTTTGAGAAGATTAAACATGGAATGTCCAAGCACAAAGAAGAGAGGCAACTGCTCAAAAAGAGCTTGTAGCTCAACTTCTATAATAATAAAAAACAGGGGATATGCCTAATTAGCTGGTTTCTAGAAACTCTGACTTGGGAAAAAACCAAAAGTCTTGGATTATGTCATGCTAATAATTTTTTTAAAAATCCTTCGGAAGGCTTGGGTTGGAAATGAGAAAGCTGCCTGCCACCACACGGCAAGCTCGTGTACACGAATAATATATTGGGGAAGCTCGTGGTTTCGATACACAAATGTTTCTTAGGACTCGTGCATGCCATGCACATTTCACAATCACCTCATGAGTCTAACCTTTGGAGCACAAGCTCGTGGAAGCAGAAGATAAATAATGGCAAAAAGAGACATCACTGCTATATATGTGGATAAGACCGAACCTAGACTGTTGGAGCTGCTCATACATTGGAGTAATTAATTTCCTAATTCTGTATTAAACCACTAAGAGAGGGAGTAGAACATGTCACTCATGAGCTCACCAATTTCCATATATTTGTTCCATTTGGGTTGTGAGATCATCACCTTATAATTAATCCCATTTAGGAATTTGTTAATTATTGTTACGTAGATCATAGTATATGCTAGTAGACAGTGACACCATCAACTTGTTCAAATCTTGAGATAAAAAAATGGATGCTCCTTCGTCATTTGTGCCATCCATTTGAGCCAGCCAATTAAACACGCACTCTTCTGATAATACAAATTAATATAAGGAATTTATATATTGGAATTCGACCAAGATTCGTTCTTCATATAAGGTATAATATTTCAATAGCATCATGATTAATTCCATGTTTTAATGTAGTATATAGCGAGGATGAAAGAAACTAGAGTTTCATAAATCCTAAAATTATAGAAAGAATTCTAAGTTTTTAAACTCTGACAGCTAATAATTCTATTACAAATAACGTAGAAATTATTTAAATAGTAATCTAAACCTAGCGAATTAATAGAAGCTGAATTAAATAAAATTTTCAAACCTAATTAAGAAAGGAATTATATGAAAATAGCAAGAAAAATAAAGAAAATTCTGAATCAGTAACTTCCACACCAAATTTGAGCATGAAAACAACTTCAACGAGCTCTTGCCGGCTGACACCCTATACAATTTAGTCTATAGAACATACTTGTAAAATTCAAGTTTGATCAAATCATAAGATTAAAATTTATATCCATTTCCATTAGCAAGATTTCTTTTTAGATTTAGATATGTCAATCTAGTCTGTAAACCTACATGCTAAACATTTCATATCAGTTATATGCACACCATGCTATATTTTCACATATTTTTTTAATTTAACATGGGTGTTCGGGCCAGCTTTCGCGCACCTCGATTAATCCCACGGGCCCTGAAGTTAACGATCATGTAAGCCTCCAGTGGCCATTATATGAATAACCACAGGGCTCGAACCTGAGACCACAGAGGGAGCAAACCTCTTGGTCCCAAGCTCTTATCACTAAGCCACCATCTAGATGGTTAATGCATAAGTATATAATTAATTTAATGTACTTCTATATATACAAATATGATTGCATATTCCTAAAGAATTGGTACCACACCATGTAAATAGAATATAGGCAAGGAAGTTAGGTAAAATCTCATTTTCTTATTCCTCTTGCTATAATATAAAGTATCAATTAAAAAAAACCTGGACATTAATTTTAATTTAATTAGTTCTTTCCTCCATCTAGTAACAAACGATAAGTTATCTATATATGTGTATGTGTTCGAGTTGTGAGTTTCTACATATAAGGTATCATCGATCATCTCACTTGCTTAGCCAACTAGTTAAGTTTCAAAAGCCTAAATCTAATCCAAAATGTTAGGATTTTCTCCAACTACTTTGTTTTCAACATTTGGATGGCCCTTAGAAGAACCCATAAGCCATGAACAAACCTACAGCTTTAGAGATTGTGAAACTCCAGGGTCATTCACTCACTTCCCTCCATCTCAGCCAAATATAAGAGAGCTTGATCGCTCCACCTCATTCACGGCCTATAGTGGAAGTGGTGATCCTAACATGGTTAAGAAGCTTAACCACAACGCTAGCGAACGTGATCGTCGCAGGAAGATCAACAGTTTGTATTCTTCACTCCGTTCACTTCTTCCAGCTTCCGATGGAATGGTACTATTCTTAGTTAACCCTAAATTCAAATTTATTAAATAATATCCGACCGCATAACCCGGCTTGGCCTAATATCCCATTTAAGATTTGAATCATGAATTAAATGGGTTAATCTTTGTTATTTTTTTTAAAAAAGCATTTTTTTAATTGTGTTTAATTAAATTAACTCTTAATATGGTTTAATTTTAAAATTAGCTGACTCTAAATAGGTGGAACAACAGGATGACCGTTGAATAGCCGTGCCTCAATCCTCTAGCATTTTGAATCTCTCTCTCTCTCTCTCTCTTTGCATGCTAACTTTTACTTTTGTGATGATACCATTGTAGAAGAAATTAAGCATACCGTCCACAATTTCACGTGTGCTTAAGTACATACCAGCACTTCAACAGCAAGTGGAGAGACAGATCCAAAGGAAGGAGGAGCTTCTATCAAAGCTATCTAGGCAAGATGATTTAATTCATCAAGAAAATCAAAGAAAAGACACCATGTATAGCTCTTTATCATCGGTATCGGCAAGCCGGCTTGGTGATAGAGAAGTTGTCGTTCAAATTTCCACTTGCAAGGTCCTTAAAAGTCCAATATCAGAAATCTTGCTTAATTTAGAGGAAAATGGACTTGTTCTAATAAATTCTTCTTCCTTTGAGTCCTTTGGAGGCAACGTCTTCTACCATTTACATCTTCAGGTATTTATTACAAAATTTGCTCACGTACGTTTTATATACGTGTCCATTTGTTTCTGTCTTTCTTAAAGTTTAGATTCTAATTTATTTTGTGGATTAAATTACAGGTCATGGAAGGAAATTGCACGTTAGAGGGCGAGGCTTTGAATGAGAAGCTTTTGTCCTTATGTACGAAGAGGGAAACCTTTTTTTTATAAAACTCAAGGGTTTCGATCCATATTCCAACTTCATGTTCTAGTTACATGTGTATGGGTGTGTGTGTATCACACTATACTAATTAAAAGCTACCTTAAAAAACTAAATATCCAATCCTAACTACACAATTCTTATAAAATCTATATATAAGAAATCTCAACTGATTAATTTTCTCTTAATATTTTCACTTTGATGGTTCAAAATCTCCCAATTAACATCCCCATGCAATATTGTGTAAGGAAATAACAAGTTAATTAACCATTTCCCTCTTCATCCCATATTATTTTTCCAATATCCATGATGATAAAAAGTATAATTTATTATTATTATTTTTCGTTTCATGAATGGGATAAAATTTGTTTATTAATAATATTGAGAAAGAGGGATACAAGAGTCATAAAGCAAGTGGCTAGAAAATATTAGAAAAACCGCACCAATAGCAACGACAACAACAACAGAAAAGTTAGATTTATATGCTAGATTGAAAAAAGAAAACTGATTAGTGTTCTACTTGTCAATTTTTTTTCTTCTTCAAATTGATTACAAGATTTTATTTTCTATCATTTATATATAGATGAAAATTTCATCATTTTGCAAAATGAACTAAGACTTGTCGCATGTTTGCGCGCAACATTGTGGTGTTGGGATCAAGTAGTCACCATCTAGTTGTTTGGTTAAAGGTCTGTAGGAGACTTGAGTGGACTAGTCTTATATGAAATTTCAGGGTAAAAAACTGGTTATGGCTAGGAAATGTATTAGCACCCCTAGCACACTTTACCTGAGACAAATTGTTTAAAGGTGTTAATAAGTTCCTAACCAGTACTCCATCTATAGCACAGAATAAAGATTTATGTTCATGAATAAATATGTAATTTTAGATTTATTACGGGCTTGTAAGCCCAGCTAAGTTTTTATAGAAATAATCTATGTAGGTGCTTTGATGGATTTCATCTATCATGAAAGGAGAAAGTGTTTTCTAAAACTTATATATTGTGATAAAAAATATTCCAAATTAAAATCGGTGAATATCCAAGATAATTCTAAAAATTTTGTAGTCAACTCCTAGTACTTAAATACCAGCCTACTAGTAGGTCCAACATTTATACTAGAATGTCGACAATTAATCTTCAATAATTAAATTTTTTTGGTTATTTAAATATTGGTTAAATACTTAAATTTTTTTTATAAACTTATTGTAAATATTGTAATCATTACAGTTACTCATGTATCTATCAGAATAGAAAATTAATATAGGATGTTGTAATCATTACGATTCTTGCAGTTGTTCACGCCTCTATATAAATAGAAAGGTTGGCTAAGGCACAACCCAATACATTCCATTATTCTCAACTGTAAATTGAAAAAAAATACGTAGAAATTTTTGAAAAAAACAATGCTAAAAAACATGTTTTCTCCTTTTTATAAATAAAAAATATATTTGTTTTTGTAAGAATTGGGTTGTATGCTACAAGAAAAAATCATCTTTTTTGTTTTGCTTTTGGAAGACCATGTCTGGCCAAAACCCTTTAAAAAAAAAAACAAAAACTATCAAAATAAATGTAGGGGGTGTTTGTGAAACACACCCTTAAATCAAAAAAACCTTTAACAAAAAAAATCATTTCATATGCCCCATCTACCATAAAAGAAATTAAAGGTCTAAGCACACGAGCCCTTACTAAAGAGGCCAGCTAACTTTTTAGGCTCAACGATACCTGACCTTTTCTTTTTTAATTTTTGCCTTTCTAATGTCTTTATTCAAAATAAATTTTTAATTTAGATTTAAATTAATACCCCTTATCTTATTTTATTTATTTAGACTCTTTTAAATAACAATTATTTTTTAAATTATTTTATATGCATTTAATTTTTTGAACATATTATTCTAATTCATCTATAGTTTTTTTATTTTTATGTTTTATATAAATACAAAGTATTTTTTTATAATATTTCTAATATGAGTAACCTTAAATAATATTTTTTCTTATATTTTATTCAATCAATTTCATGTGTGTCTATTTCTATTATTGTTTAATTAAATAAAAATTTGAGTTTAGTAAACAAAGCTATTAGAAATAGGAGCAAANATCTGTGTTGTGAGGTTAAATATCNTTATCTCTATATTTCTCTTGATTTTTTCATTTTCATCTTTATTTATCGTTAATGATTTTTTTATTTATTAATACACATAATTTTCTATTTATTTGAATACTTATATTCATATACCTTTTGATTTACACTTAAAAGTTTTTTTTATGTACAAAAACATGTTGGAAAATACTTCATGTATAATTCTTTTGATAGGAAAAAAATATCAGACGTGCAGCAGAGTACAAGTCAAATGGCTAGTGTGTGTATATGTATTATTTTTCAGTTTACTTTGACATGTGAAAAAAAAAGAAGAGATAATTTGAGAAAAAAAGGTCTCAGACATTTTATTGTACGGAATTAAAACATTTGACATATATTTTAATAAATTTAAAAATTAGATACTCAAATGTAAAAGTACATAAATTCAAGCTTCAAAAGAACTTTATTCCCTAAAAAAGGGTTCGATTAGTTTGAAAAGTAAGATAATACAACAAATAATAAACTTATCATTTTGATGATTTATTCTAAATAATAATAATAATAATAATAATAATAAGCATGTCCTACTTTATCACGATATATATAGAACAATATAAATCTAAAGGGGTTGCAAACAGACAATGCATTGGTGTTGAATTTGAAGAGCAAAGCCATAAGTAGTGGTGATTAAATTCTTATGATGTGATATTTCATTAAAAAAAAAAAAAGTGAAGTGACTATGTGTAGATTTTTAATTGGTGGCATTGCTACCTAGACTTATCTTGTCGGGTGAATCCTTACTTTATGTCCTTAAATCAGTACTGAAACATAAATGATTTTTAATTTACAGCACTAATTTTCAAAGATGATAGAAATTTTGGTGGTGTGATCGGTCGGCTGAGAAGGAACACATCATAGCTTTAAATGGAAAGTTAAGGATTTACTTGAACAAATTGTCATGGTCATTAAATTGTTCATCCATAGGCAGAAGGTCAGTTGTCTTTCATTCTCTATTGGGGCATTATTTTATACGAAAATAAATTAGATACTATATTATTTTAGAAATATAAAGGTTTTGTTTACTTTTAGAAATTTGTTTTTTAATTATTATCTCTAGGTTTATTTTTTTAAAAAAATTAAACATGATGAAAAATTAAGGAAATGAGTTTATAGTACCAAAATTTCCAAAATATAAACAAGAGCCTTGTTTGATGTACTTTAAATTTAAAAATAATAGAGGAAATGAACATAAAAATTTAGGTGAACAAAACAAAGCCCTTATTTTTATATTAGAGAATTTCGAAAACAAGTTTTTTTGATGTTTTCTGTTTTTTGTTAAATAAAAATATTTTTATTATCAATTACTAAACATATTTTATTTAATTTTCTGTTTCTTGGAATTTTTTTCTTCTGAAAAGATAAAACACAAATTTCACAAGCAAACACGACCTTAATAATTCCTTATTTTCTTCTTCTCAAATTAGTAAAATCCCGTAATGAATTTTTTTGCAAAAGTACTTTTCAACTGTAAAAATAAAGGGGACCTTAGAATATCTTCATTACAATTATAACAATAATAGGAGAAAAAAAAAAGAAGAGCTCAAGGTCCTTGAATTATTTACAAAGTTACCCAATCGTCCTTGTGCTTGATATTGTTTTGGTTTACCCCTCTACACTTCATAATTCTCAATTAATGTAAAGGCCACTCATGCTCCCACTCAGTCCCAAGTCTCTAAATATTTTTATTGCCATTCCCTCTCCATGTAACCCACTTGAAGATTTTGTCTGCACAAGAGTAGGAATCTAGACACAGAAGTCCACCTAGCCAGTACAAATCTTTTCAATAGCAACCCAACCCTGCAAACAATTTTATATGACTCTCTCCAACCTTACGGATTTAAGCTGAAATTTCATAGTCTCGACCCCACCAGCTCCATTGGAAGGGTCCCCATCGATACTCGTTTTTTCTCATCGATTCATTGATTCTTGACATGCTTGGATTCCTTAAATGAAGTGTTTATTTTGTATCTTTTAGCATCATTAGCTTTTGCATTCTTCAATTTTTGTTTGCTTTCCAAACCGTTTTTAGGTAACTATTGACGGGATTGTTAGAGCCATAGCCGTGGCCATAAAAATTCAAATAATCGTTAAATTAAAAAAAAAAAAAAACAGAACCCATTTTTATAGTGGATTCTATAGTGCTTTTTTCCGTTTCTTGAACTTTATTTTTTTGTCATTTTATCTTTTATACTTGATTTTTGTGTCAATTTATGTTTTATAGTTCATTTTTATTTGCATTTTACTATATGTGCAAATTAAAATTAAAATATACAACATTAGCTTCTCAACCTTTAATTGTTTTTGTATGCATATATGGTTTTTTTTTCCATCTATATATTTTTGTCAGCCCCGGTAACAAAAGAAAAAATCAAAATCATATCCACCACTAACTATTGACATTATGAAGTTATTGAAATGGTAAATTCATGTATTTCAGGAAACAATAGAAAAACTATGTACAGTCAGTCAAATGCTTAGGCCTAGGACTCCGATTCGCCAAATTGATGCGTGCTCAAGTTTTGTCTATAAGTAGCTATGATGAGCCTAGGTCATGACTTGGATTGAACTTTGGTACAAGGCACTCACAAGTTTTGTCTGAATCACGCATGAATGCACAGAAGAAGTGACTAATATGGGTTACTATTAAAGGTTTATATTATGGTTAATTTTAAAATTTATAAAATTAATTAAGATACATGAAAAATTAGTTGGAACACCAATATTAAATTATTAAAAAAAATGACTACTATCTAATATCATATTTATATATTTATAGAAGTTGTTTCGGCTTCGAAACATGTAGATATTACATTGTAGACTAAATAATATTTGGTCAAAACCCCTTGAAGCCTATTGATTCAGGGCTTGAAAGCTGGAACATGTAGGTAGTAGCTTATAGGAAGAATTCAATTGCTGTGTTCTTTTCCTTTTTCTCTCTTATATCTTCTTTTGACGGGTTCCTTCGATTAATAATGAAAGGCATCCACAGGAGATGCATATAAATCAAATCCAATATCTCAATGAAGATTTACTTCATGAAAGAGATTTATAATTACGATTTGAGTTGCTTTGAAGATAAACTTTGGAAATCTCCATGTCAGACCAAGATAAAGATATGGCTACGATATAAACCTATGAAAAAAATGAATGACCCTAGTAATGATCATATATATCTTTTCCTCCCTCTTTTAGAGAGTCCTAGAACCAGGAGTAAAATGTTAGTTTTCTCCATGCAAAAAGCATACATCTTTTCGAATCCTTAGTTGAGATTACGAAGCAATGTCTTGATCTTATAACCAGATGCAAATACAGACAAATAAGAGAGTTGAAGTTTCATGGATTCAGTGCTTGTAGTTGATTGATGTAGTAGACTTCAATTGTTTAATCAGTGCACGCATGCGATAGTCTAATTAATTAGGTTCATGTAATATTTACTCCTTGTGATTGAAAACGAATTGAGGCTTATGGTCAAAATCTTCCCCAGTCATAATTTCTTTATACCGCCTTGGTACAAATTTGTTTTTAGATGGATAAGATTGAGAGATGCATGCATTGTATATGGGTGCCCAAATAACTCATGATAAACTTAAATTTAACAGCTTTAAAAATTATTTAATATTAAAAAATCTACGGTCTCAGATAATGTGTTTAGACTTTTAACGGGTCTAATAAACTCCTGAATGCCCAAAAATCCACGGTCTCAAGTAATGTGTCTGAGCTCAGCTCCCATACACTTAGTCTTAAGAAATCAAGAACCCAATCCTCATGGGTTCAGCTTAGAAAAAGAGCTCATCCCCTATGATTATTGACCAAATATACTTTGGATTTTACTTTTTTTACACTTCTAGATGTATAAAAAATCTCTCAAAATTCTACAAATATTTTCATCTCATAAATGTTTGTGTAAGAGATGTTTATCTCTAATTAATGCATATGTAAGAGATATTTACCATTTATTAATATTATCAAGGCAAAATGACTCTTTAACTCATTCACTATATAAAAGGACAAGATTTATGAGCTATAAATATCCCATAAATTTTTCAATCTCCAAGTTCACAATATTCATTCTTTACTTCACATATATTTTCAGAGCATCTCTCTCTAAAATATCATTTCTTTCTTTCTCTCTACAAAGATATTTACTTAAGTATCCGAGAGTCCCTAGATTTATAAAAAAGGATCATATACAAGTATCAGCCACTAGCGACCTTGGCTTATCATGTATCAGGTATTAGCTACCAGCTACCTAGGCTAGAGAGAATAGATTAAATTGCTAGAATTAAGAGATTAACCGATTATCCAATATATAAATATTGTTTCTAAGCTATTTTGATTTTTGGGACATCATTAATTGCGTTATATGTGGAAATTGATAAAAAAAAAACCATCAATTGTTCTTCTAGAACTGGTTTGTTGACATCTCTAATTACCATCAATATAGAAAAAAAGGCATTCTTAAAATAGGACGTGTGACTGACCTCTCTACCACAACGGACAATTTTGCCCAACCAAACTTCCAATAAATCATTAACCGAGTACAATTTCTTACCTATACCATGATGGCCACTTAGGGGAAAAATTAGGCTTTGCCATTTTAGCAAGTCTTACAACCTACAATAACACTTCTATTAGAAAGGATTGATCAATGATCTCTTTAGTGCTTTTACACGACTCTTCAATGGATAGGAATAATTACGGTTTTCCTATTGCAATAACACCAAGAATGATTCTGAGACCTCTCTAGTGTAATAACATCACTCTCCAAGGAATAAGTGTGGGCCTCCTTATAAATTTTTCTATGTATGGACATCAACCTAGGTCTGTCCTCTTCGCCCTTTATAATTTTTTTATAACTATGAGTATTGTCATGGGTTCCTCTCAAAGGGGTGGGCTTAGTCTCTCTAGTGCAATAACACCACTCTTAAGGTGATTGACCAAGGGTCTTTCTAGTGTAATAGCACCACCCTTCTTCGATTCCCTTCAGCCATTTAAAAAATTTTCTAAGTACATGTTTTACTTTTCATAGGTTCCCCATAGCCACTTAGAAATTTTTTAAGGACGAGCTCCACCCTCAATAGGTTCCCCTCAGCCTCTTAGAATTTTTTTGAAGTATACACTCACTCTCATTGGGTTTCCTTATGCCCTTTTAAGATTTTTATAGGTATGGGCATTGCCATGGCCCCGTTCCCTTTGTCCCTTATAAATTTTTCTAGGTATAGGCATTGACATGGGTTTGTCCTCTTTGCCTTTTAGAAATTTTTCTAAATATAGGCATCACCATAGTTTCCCTTCCAGGGGATGTACTTGGTCTCCTTAGTGTAATAGAATCACTCTCTACGGGATTAAAAAGGGGTCTCTCTAGTGCAATAACACCACCTTTATTAGGTTTCCCTAAGCCTCTTAGAAAATTTTCTAAATACAAGCCCTATCCTTCATAGGTTTCCTCCACCATTTAGAAATTTATAAGTTTAGGCTTAGTCTTTAGGGGTTTCTCTATGTTTTCACCTTATCGAGTATGGGTTCCTCTATGGTGACCCTTTATATAAAAATCTTTTCAAGGATGGTGCATGCCCCTACTCACGTGCTCTCTGGTATGTTACCTGAGGTTTCTACCTCTCTTTTTATATGAAGAAAATTTGACAAACTCATTATGGTAACCGACATTTTTATAAGTCCTTGTGTTTCAATATCACAAAGACTTGGAGAACTACTGATAAATCCAAATTTAATGGGCCTAAAAAACACCTGAAAGCCCAAAAATCCACGGTCTCAAACAACGTGCCTATGCCCAACTCCCATGAGCTTAACCTAGAGGAAGAATATAGCTCTCATGGGCTGAACCTAGAGGAAGAGCTCAACCCAATGGTTACTGACCCAATATTTTTGAATTCTACTCTCCTTAAACCTTTAGGTATGTAAAAAAATCTCTCAATAACTTACTATATTTCCATTTCATTAATATTTGTGAAAAAAATATTTATCCCTTATTACTGCGCATGTAAAAGATATTTACCTTTCATTAATACTATCAAGGTAAAATGACTTTTTAACCCCTCCACTACATAAAAGAACAAGATTCATGGGTTATAAATACCTCATGAATCCTTCAAACTCCAAATTCACAATTTTCATTTTCTACTGCACATATATTTTAAAAGCATCTCTATCTAAAATATCATCTCTCTCTCTCTACAAAGATATTTACTTAAATATGTAAGAGTCTCTAAATCTACCAAATAAGACTTCTAGTTACCTTGGCTTACCGGGTAATAGGTATCAACTACTATCTATATTGGTTAGGAAAAATAGATCAAATTGCTAGAACAAAAAAATTAACTAATTATTGAACACATAATTTTTATTTCTTAGCTACTTAAATTTTTTAGAACATCATTACTCATAACTCAAATTGCATTGTGACATCAAATAATGGGTCCGAGATAAGAGCTCAAGATTTATCAATATCAAGTATGGTGGCTTAAACATACACACAGACACAACACTCGCCCACATGAAAGCTAGAGGATGATCGATCATGTATAGCTTAGATTCTGTGCCTAGTGCCTACCGCATACCTATATGTTACCCGGGCCATGACTGTCGAATACGCAATATTGGTTGGTAATCTACTAAGCAACGAAATGTATTAAAGGAGAGGTCTATACGAACCGGCCAATAGTTCAAAATCCTATGAGCTGTAGACTAGAAAATCAAAGAATTAATAACTACGTGTAGTCGTCACTAGTTAATAAATCATAACTTAATAGGAATCTACGTGTTTTTTTTTTATCATTTTAAAAATATTTTTATTTATTCAAAGTAATTTCACCATTAAAACAATAAAAATAAAAGAAATGACAAAAGAATTATAAACCTTCAGGCCCGTTTAACAGTGTAGAGTATGTGATATAATTAAAACTGTTATTTATTCTGGCTACAATTTTAAAAATATTTAATTAATTAATATACACCATAATTTTATATAAATCTCAATAAAAAATTTCTCTTAAAACTTTAGTTATGAAAATAATATAATTTATCTACTATTTTTAAATTATAACTACAAAAACTTCTACACTGGCAAATATATACGAAATTCGAATTCCTGCGTCAAAATCTCGAAAATCAGATAAATTTAAAAGGAACAAGATAGACAACAATGAATTATACCAGATCATCAAGAGCCACTAGTTCTAAAAAGATAAAATTAGTTGAGTGTACTGTATATGTTTTGTTGATTCAGGACATAGGGCTGGGGCAACGATGCTAACTAGCATGATCCATAACCCCACTTTCTCAACAAGTCCATAAATAGCAATACTGTCCAATTTCTTAACGCATAATTCCTTTCAATTCCTTGTATTTTTACCAAAAAAAATCTCCATTTCAGATTTTTATTCTTGTTTTCTATCTCCTCTCCTCCTAGAAAATACATTTACAAGAAAGGTGGGGAAATTAAGATGTCAAGGCATGCATGTTCGATCATCAACATCTAGGTACGTGATAAATATTCTTGGAGAGATGATCAGCGCCTACTGGTGAATTTCATGTTCAAATATTTTAGGCTGGTATCAATCATGGTCATGGTAGTGGTAACTGTTTTCCTTCTGGTACTGCCACTGGTTTTGCCACCATTGCCGCCACCGCCACTTTTACTTCTTTTAGTTCCAGTCTTGATCATGGCCGCGCTTGTTTTCCTAGCTTTTTCTCCGCAAAAGTACCAAGTCATATAGCACCCACCACCATGTGATCATACAATCCATTTTCTCTCGACAACAATAAAGCATGGTCGACTAAAGACTAAAGAGTACTCTTGCCGATATATACATGGATGAGAAAAACATATCCCATATCTTGTATTATATCTCAACTATGTTCTCTCTCTTTGAGAAGCCATTGCTTTTTGAAGATGAAACCTTACTCTCCTTATTCTTTTTCTTTTTTATTATTTTGATTATAATTCTTTTTTCTTATTTAAATTGTAACTTAGTGTGTGTGTGTAGATGCATAAGAGGATATACATTTTTTTCTTGTTGTATTTTTTTATTATATGGAAATGAGATCAATAGCAGAAATGTTAATAAAGATGAGTTTTAATTGACCTCTTAATTTTCTAAGTAAATGAAGTGGGGTTTAGCGGTCTAGAGAATACAGAGACAGGAAGACATAAAATGCATGCTTGAGTGTGTGTGTGTGTGTGTGTGTAAGAAGACATAACATTGCATACTTATATATATATATATATATAGACACACACACACACACACGTATTATTATCCTTCAATAATAAATAAAAATCTCTTAACATCCTATAATAGGAAGAAATTATAATTCCGGTTGTAGTGAATAATTCCTTAAGAAATTCCACATCTTAGTAATTGGGCTATATTACCACATCTTAGGCCCAGCTTCCACATATTAAGGTTAGAGAATAGTTCCTAGAGGAAATCCAAGCCCATCAAATTGGGTAAAAGTAACACATTATAAAAAAAAAAAATTAATTAATTTCCTTAACAATATTACTACGTCCAAGACACATATTATTACTCATTCCAATAGTATAATTATTATATTATTCTTTGGCCATTTTATTTTTTATTTTTGTTTTAGGAATAAAATGTTTTTTTTACCATGACATAAATATTTTTTAAAAATTATACAAGGTTATTTTGATAATGAATTTTTTTAATGTAAAATAAAATTACTTATGTAACCCTTGAATAAAATAATCTAATATCTTCTGCACAAGGGTATTTTTATATTTTTATATTTGATAGAACAATAAAATTATTACATTACCCTTACCATTCAAATTTTTTAGCCTTAACTTCAAGGATTTAGTTGTAATTTTATTATGGTTTGTTTGTTATTATTTTTAGTTAAGAATTTTAGGTTTTGTACAAATAAAAAAATTATTGATGCATGTCTCACACACGTCAGTCACTCTGTCACCTTCTAGTGGCGCATGCGATTGGCTCCAGTGGTTATAATCATAATTCTTCCGTATCATTTAATTAGTCTTGAATTCTTCTTCTTCTCTAGGTGCCATACATGTGATAGTTTGATCCAAAGTTGCTTTTCTTATCTTTCTTTTCCTTCTTTTTTTTTTCTTGAATTATATGCTGGCTATGCAAAAAATCATATTAACCCTTCAATTTATTTTTTCTTTTGATTCAATCCCTCTTCTCTTATTTGTAATTATTTTATTTATATTGATTATTTCTAATTGGATTTTATTTTCGATTTCATCCATACTCATTTGATATTTTTAATTTGGTCCTCATTATTTTAATTGCTATATTTTTTTATTTCAATTTCACCCCTAGACATTTATTTCATTTAGTTTTTATGTCAAATTTAATCCTAATTCCTTTAATTACTATTTGTTTGTTAATTATTTTCTTAATGGATTAGTTTTTTACAATTCCATCCCTAAACATTTAATTTCATTTGATTTTTCCCTAAACATTTAATTTTATTTAATTTTTATGTCAAATTTAGTCCTAATTTTTTTAATTTGCTATTTTTAATTTGTTTTTTTTTTAATTTCATCCCTTAATATTTGTTTGATTAAGAATCCTGCTTCTTTGTTGTTTTGGGTTTGCCTTTAATGGGGTCACCCCAATCTCATAATCCGGGTAATAGATCTGAAAAATTAGCCCGAGTTAACTTTCAACTTTTTTAAAGCATTTTTTTTGAATATTTGTTTTTGCTTTCCTATTTATAGGGTCATTTCATTTTCATGTCCTAAGTCATGTGTTTGATTTGTTGACCTGGGTTGATTATCGGGGTCGCTCGAGGCTTTTTTTGTTTTTTTATTTTTATTTTTGCTTTGAAAAGTTTTTAAAATTTATATTTTAAAATTGGCTCATGATAAACTTTTTGATAGAACCTATATTCAAGGTTTTATAGGTTGCAAGGTTTTTAAGATTTAACCATGTTTATTTGCCCGAGTTTGTTTAGTTTTTATAAATGTTTTTAATTTCACTCCTATGATTTTTTTAATCTTTAAAATTTGATCATTATTTTTTTAATTGATATTTATTTTATTTGAGATTATGTTTTTTTATTTTTTAATTAAATTGATTTCTCATTGAGTTTTTTCTATCAAATTTTATCCTTATTCTTTTAGTTGCTTTTACAGGTTTTTTTATTAACATATTTCTACCTATCTCATCTTTTAAAATTAAATTAGTTGAGAATTATGTTTCTTGATTGAATTTGAGTTAAATATTTCACGGGATGCGACTTTTAGAGATTAGACTAAGTTTAAGAGATTTTTCGGGTTTGCCCTGTTTCTTCCATTTTTTTTTTTCTAAATTGATGTTTTCTTATTTTTTATCCTTTTTTTAGCTTTTGTTTTGTTATTTTTTTTGTTTAATTCTCTCTTTTTTAAAAAAAATTTTGTTTTTCTATTTTGTTCGGTTTGATTCTATTGGGTTAGCCCTCAACATTATTTTTTTTATTTCATCCTTTACCATTTTTTAATCTATAAATAATCTATCATATTACAAATGATTTTTAATTTCACCCCCTATGATTATTTTTAATCTTTCAAGTTTGGCTCTAATTCTTTTAATTGCAATTTTTTTTTGTTTCGAATAATTTTTTTTTCTAGATTTAATCCTTATTGGATTTTTTCCTGTCAGATTTTAACCTCGTTCCTTTTTGCTATTCCTTTTTTGTTTGCATATTTTTTTATTAATTGTTTTTTCAATGATTTTATCCTTCAAAATTAAATTGGATGACATTTAAACTTCTTGATTAAACTCGGGTTTATAATTTAACAAGTTACAAGTTTTTTAGATTAGACTAGATTTAGGAGGTTCGCCTAGTTTTTTTTTTCTATTTTTAAATTGACGTTTTCTACCGTTTTTTGGAAGTTTGACCCTCTTTTTTTCCAGTTTTTTTTAGTTAAGTTATCATTGAGCTGTTTGATAATCTAAATAGGCTTAAATGTCTTTTTTTTTGTTTTTTTTGTAAATTCATTTTTATTATTTGTTTTTTTATATTATTTAAATTGCTACTTTAAACAATTACTTGGAACTTGAATTTCTTTTAACTTATTATTTTTTGTATTATTTTGCTCGCCGGTGAAGCGCGAGGATGATATCTAGTTCAAGAATATAGGAAGACATGTTGAATCATAGTTGCGTACTATAAAGCTGGAAATCTTCAGTTTTAACCGTTAGATTATCATTTTGGAAAGAAAGAATTTTTCCACCGTCAGTGCTGTCTAAAATTCAAAATTAAATCCAAAAATGTCAAAAGTGTCATCTCCTTTTTGTAGTTGATAAAATCCGGAATTAATTTGTAGCCTCATTTTCAAAGCCTGTGATGAGAATGTGGCATTGCCGTGACACCATTGATGGAAAAGCAAGGCGACATTAGCCATGATTTTCCACATCCCTGGCTATAGCTGAATTACCATCCCCCAAATCCCACTAATTTTCCACTCAAAAGGCACGAGTTTTCCTTTGCATTTTTCATCAGCCCGACAGAGAAAAGTAGAGAATAAACAATCACCTGGCGAGGAAATAGGAATGGAGGAGAAGAGCATCAGCAAGGGCTAATAACAAAAGCCAGAGTTTTTCCAGAGCCAGTGGCTTAAACTGGCGTGCTTTACTCGAACACGTCTTGAGTTACGGCTTCGAGAAGCGGTTTGGAGATTTTAAGGCGGGTATTCGTTAACCCTCGGTTATTTATAAGAACATATCTGAATTTAAGGGAATTGCAGGTCGGTGCTACTCTTCTGAATCATCATCAGATGCATGTATTTCTTTCTATGCGTCCACAGACTTGCATGCAATTTATCAATTTTGAGAGTGTTTCTAGCCAATACCCCATCCCAGGTGCTATTTGGCTAGAAAAAAATGGGATTAGTAGCTAGAAATAATCTCCAATCGGAAATCTAAAGGTTTAATTAATAAATGGGACAGCGTGCTTTTGGAGACAAGAATGGGAAAAATTATTAAAATGAGTAGCATCATAGTCCCCATCTTAATTACAGAATTAGTGACAGAAAATCAACGGACGGAAAGGTCAAAATCATTGATTCTCTTTCTTTGCTTAAAACCTCATGGCGCCTGCCCAGCTGCCCATCTTTTGTTGGGAGATATTAGTGAGAAAGATGCATTGTATTAGTGCAGGAAACATGCAATACATGAACTTGCATATAGTCAATATATATGGGTCCTAGCTATGAAATGCCTTGACGTGTTGGCCTATGTACACTTTCTCTCTATCACGCCCCCAGTCACCAACCTGAGAACCAGTGCTTGGGCGTGGCATAGGTTCTGTGGGAACCTTATCGTCATTAATTATCGCAGACCATGCGTGCATATATGGATGGATACCAGCTTGCTTTTTACCACCGATCCAGTATGTAAATATATTTGATTTATGAATATGGTTTGAAACAATTAATCACATCATGCTCATGAAAGATGAGAAGGCATATAAAAAGATGAGTTGATTTTTAGACAATTTTTTTATAATAGCCTTATTATTGAAATCAAATTTAACTTTGATTACAAAAATAAATAAATACAAAAGCTTATTATGGTGGGTCTCATTGTCTATCAAAGAGGGAATGTACCAGCTAGGAACAATGGATAATTTTTGTAGATTTATACCCAGAAAAGACCTCTTTGTGTTTTTTTTATTCTGATCAGAGAATTGAGGTAAGATAATCACCAGAAGTAAGGCAGATATATTAGAAAAAGATACGTATATAAAAAAAAACTCTAAAAGGAGAAACCTCAAACTAGCACAAAAAGTTTTCAATTAGGTCCTAAATGTTTCAGTAATTTCCCAATTGGGTCTTTGTCATCTTCTATTATTATATATTTTTTTGGTTAAATCTTCCCAAAACGGGCTCTTTTTGTTATATAATCCATGGCCAGAAAATACTGACAGAATGGGTATTTATGTTAGAGACAAAGGAATACAAAATGTTTGGTTCCCAATTAATAATACCTTTAATTTTAGGACTAAATTGAGAATGGGTATTTATACATGTTAGAGACTAAATTGAGTTTTCTCAATCCTAAAAGGACTGCATCTATGACTCTTTTGTCCTTGCAACCCCCACCCCAAAAAAATAAAATAAAAAATCCATCTATATACTTGTGATAGACAGATTTAAGTCTGGGATTTATAAATAAGAAATAATAGTAAATGGGTTTGACCAATTTTGCGTTCGTCTATGCAGCAGACAGAAATTGAGAAAAGGTGAAGATTTACACATGGAAGAATTCAGCAAGACTTAGATAGGCCACTAGAAGCAAATTAAGCCTATATGTGTATATATATATAGAAGTCCTATTCCCACTTGCGTCTTTGTAGGCAGTTAGCCACCAATTAGACAGAGCACTTGGAGGAGTATATGTGCCCTATCTACTCCATACGATAAGAAATGCTCGCCTCAGGCGTGGTTTACTTTTCTGGCAATGTACATGCGATCTCTCAATACGTGGGCTAGCCACGGCTCTAAACCACTCTCTTCCGACGGTACTGATGTTGTCACATATAGGATGACATGCATGAATATGAGCCTCTCAGTTGCGGTTGAATAATGGAAGTGTGCATGGATCTTCAAATTGCAATCCATTGTCCTTTGGCGACAAGAATTTCTTTTAAGCAAGGGAATGAACATGACGTTCTCGCTCTAAAGGGACCGAACCAAGTATTCTTGCCGTTGGAATTCTAGAAAGCAAGATAGGAAATAAAATAAAGGTCGCTATTTGGGACCTAGTCAAGGTTCATTTCTATTTATTTACGTGTGGTGCCATTGTGGATTCATTACTTTAACGAAAGCTTTGGGACCTGGAGGTCTTAAAATTTGAAAATTTTGTTATTTTTGCTGTCGGCCAGCTGCATCTGTGTGTGATTGATAGGGTCATAATAATTGTTTTTAAAAATAATTTTTGTTTAAAAATATAGTTAAATAATATTATTTTACTTTTTTAAAAAATATTTTTGAACACTAAAAATTTATTTTTAATATTAGTACATTAAAATGATTTGGAAACATAAAAAAAATATTAATTTAAAATAAATAATTTTTTTTAAACATACTTTTTAAATACTAAAACATGATTGAATTTTGACTCTGCAGATTTCGTTATAAAGAACTTCAGGGGTGCAGATTTAAATTCAGCCTTATTACGAAACTTTCTTGGTGAGTAAATTTAAATGATAAGGGAAATGTGAGGTAATCTTCTTATAATCTGTCAAGAAACATTTCTCGTAAAAAAAAAAAAAAACATTTGAGGCACAAAGAAAGTTACTTATTATTGATAATTGGGAATTAGGAGAAGTTTTAGAGAGAAATAGGAGATAGAGAATTAGAAAAATAATTGAATTGATGAAAATACCTTCGTCATCTAATAGGATTAGATATAACTAGTTTATATGTCCATATTTTCTCTGGGCTGGATATAAATTTTTTTAAATATAAAAAAACATATTTAAATTATTAAAAACTTTTTAATATTATCATTAAATTAATATGTTACAATAGTTTTAACTTAATTGAATTAAAACCCCCGTACAACTCTTTGAATGATATTTAGTCAACTAATCATCTATTGGACTCGGATTATAGACTTCACTTGATTGAGTCTTGGACCCATGACCTTATATTGTTTCCATGTGTTAACCTTTGAGCAATTAACTGAATAATTAAAAAAAAATATTAAATTATTTTATTATTCATGTGAACAGTAAAACCCACTCTCAACTTTTTTTTTATAGTTGATTATATAATTTTTTATTTTTTTCTTTCTTGTATTTTTAATAAATATTAATAAATATAAGTTTAGGGTTTTAACACCGTAAAAATTTGTATTTGTACCTTGGAATTATCAATTGGTGAATGGACTTTCAGGACTCTATATTACTTTCGGTTTATCCAAAATCTCAGAAAAAAAGTATCAAACAAACATATGCTTTTGCTAAAAAAATATAAACGGTCGTTTCTTTTGTTTTACTATTTACAAATTTGTGTTTGGTTGGCAGTACAATCACTGTTTCACTATTTTTTTAAAAAAATTATTTAAAATTATTTTTTAATATTTTGTGTTGATATTAAAAATAATTTTTAAAAATAAAAAAATTATTATTTTAATATATTTCTATATAAAAATATTTTAAAAAACAATTAAAACTCAAACAATCACTATTTGCAATCACTGTCCACTCCGTCGCCAAAAATTGGCCCCTCCCTCAATTTCAATTCTTCTTTCTCTTTCTTTATGTATATTAATAGTCTATTTCAAATTCTCCTTCTCTCATTCACACTCTTCTGTGTCTCTCCATACATATATACATCTTGATTTCCTCCTTTTCCATCTCCTATGTAACATTTCTCTACAAGAAAGACACGTTAAAGCAAAATAAGAACCCCCTAAGTTCAATATCAAACCGGCCAGTATTTGATAGAAGAGATCGAGATGATCACAAGCTAGTTCAGAGTTTAATGTTCAGGTACTTCAAAGCGATAGCGGTCATGGTCATGGCTGTGTTAACAGTTTTCCTTCTGGTGCTTCCATTAATCTTGCCACCACTGCCGCCGCCACCACTTGTGCTTCTCTTTGTGCCTGTCTTCATCATGAGTCTTCTTGTTTTCTTGGCCTTCTCTCCCTCCAAACTGCCTGATACACCTTCCACTAGTGTTTGAACAAATCCAGGACAACATGTGTCAAAGGCGAAAGCTAGCTTCCATGCTGATCATTAATAGTTTCACATCTCAAGTTTTTTGTATCTGGGGGATGTACAAGAGATCTTTCTTATATTCCGTGTGTAACATGAAGTGATATGATCTAATGTGTAAGGTAAAGTGAGTTCCTTGATTTCTTGCCATTTGTTCTCTGTAAGAAGGTAGAGTAAAACTGAGACACCATGTTCTTTCTTTGTTCTTTGAAATTAAATACAAAATTAAATAAGAGAAAAAGAGAAAGCAAAGTACTTGACTTTTTCATGTTTATGAATGTCATCTTTAATTTCTTGATCCTCAAAAAGATTAAAACAAAAAGGGTCATGAATTTAATGCGGTGGTCGGTGTAATCACAGTGATCTTCACATTGTATATATAGTCAATCGATCCTATACATAGTTTTGAATTTGTGCATGAAATTTCTCTTCAAATAGTCAATTTTCTTAGGTACATGTTACAGAAGACTAGGAGTAAGATAATGTTGTCGAGTTTATCAAGTGATATATATGAAATGATAATTAATTTAATTACTTGTTCAAATTTAATTTGATTTTCCAATTAAAACAAAATTGTGTTTTTTTTTAATTGTAAATAAAACCTATATATAGATAATTAATTTAGTTTGAAAAAATGTCGAGATTTGAATTATAATGATCATATGTCCTTTCCAATATAAGAACTAAATCCTTATCCCCTAATCAACGGCGTACAAATTTTTTTTTATAAAAAACATATTGATGCAGAAATGATATTGATTTCCAAAAAAAAAAAACAAAAGCTTATTTTTTCTTGAAAAAATTAGACTTGAATATATGAATTGTCTTTTATTAAAAAAAAAAAGTTTTTGCTTTCAAAAGAGGGAGTGTAACTTATAAAATAAGAGTGCATTGCTTTTGATAAGGTTTGGATTTATCTAATAGGTTTGTGGGCTAAGCTGATATCTCGAATAAATGATTAATCTCCTTGTTTTTAGTGATTTGATTTGCTCTCCCTAACCAAGATGACTGGTGGATCGTGTTTGATATATGTAAAAAATTTTCTTTTATACATTTAAAGATTCTTTGAAGCTTAAATGAGTATTGTTTGAGAGAAAACACAATTATATTTAGAACATTTTGAAACTAAATTTAAATTGCGAAGGAGTTTATGGCTACCATTCTTAGGAGAGCAAAACATCTTTGTTGAGGTAGTGTCTATCCCATCATTGGAGAGATGTGTTATTGCACTAGGAATATCATGTCAATCTTTTCCAAGGTAAATCGTGTCGTAGCACTAAGGAGACGTTGATTCCTTCCAAGGTAAATATGTAATCATACCAGGGGGAGTGAATTCATTATATCCTTGGAGGGTTGAGGGGTTTGTTTCTTGGGGAGACAATATCCATCTTTGTTGCTAAAGCAATGTCTATCTCATTCTTGAAGAGATGTGCGACTGCACTAAGAAAACCATGTTAATCTATTCCAAAGTAAATTATGTCGTGGCACTAGAGAGACGTTGATTCATTCCAAAGTAAATGTACACTCACACTAAGTAGAGTGAATCCATCACATCCTTGAAAAGTTAAGGGGTTTGTGCCCTGGGGAGACTATCCATTCATCGTTGCTAAAGTAGTGTTTATCACATCGTTTAAGAGATGTGTGATTACACTAGCACAATCATGTCAATTCTTTACAAGGTAAATTATATCATAGCACTAGGGAGATGTTAATTCCTTCCAAAGTAAATATACAATCGCATTAGAGGGATTAAATCCATCTTAATTTTGGAAGGTTCTTGAGGCTTATGCCCCGAGGAGACTGTATTCATCCTCGTTGTTGAGGTAATGTCTATCATATCCTTTGAGAGATGTGTGATTGGACTAGGGAGATCATGTACATCCCTTTCAAGGTAAATTGTGTTGTAGCACTAAAAAGATGTTGATTCCTTCCAAACTAAATGTGCAATCGCACTAGGAGGAGTGAATCCATCCTATTCTTAAAAGATTGAAGGGCTATCGCCCTGGGGAACACCTAGAGAATAGAAAGAATTGTTACTTTGAACAATTTAATTTTTATATAAGAAATTTACATTCTTAATCATTAACCACATTACACTTTTATTTCCCTTGAGTTATAATTAATTTAATGATATTTCTGTTGAGATCATAGTCTTAGTCCTGAGAGAGGAGAGAATAGAGTTTTTTCAATAGATTTCTTATGGGCGTTCATCGAATAGACTTCTCAAATTGTATGGTTTGAACTAGCACTCCACTTGTAGTTATTAAAAACTTTCCAAAATCTCGAGCCTACAACTATGTTTGCGGAGTTGATATATGCATAACCTGATTTGTTTTGCCTTTCTAAGCCTATGGACAAGTAAAAGGAAATCCTCCTCTAACTTAAAGCGATCAAATTATTGCATAGACTTTCCTGTGTAAAGAAAGATTGCTAACGCACCGATGGAGCAAGTGTGCCAATGACCGTAAAAAAGTTTGTGATACATCTCGTTCCAATAATGCATAAATACTCTACATTTGATAGTGATTCGAGATGTCAATAACCCGACTCTTGAAAGAACAAATAATGATTTTTTTCATCAATTTCCTATAGATGGCGCCATTAATGAGGTTCAGATTTATCCAAAAAGATTGTGGGCTAAGCTGATTTCTCAGATAAATGATTAATCTCATGGTTCTGACGATTTAATTTTTCTCTCTTTAACTAAGATGGTTGATGAATCATGTTTGATATTAGCAAAACGTCCCCTATTATAGATTTGTAGACTTTCTGATGCTTAAATGAATATTGTTTGAGAGAAAACACAATCATATTTGATAGAAGAATTCTTAAAATAGATATATAATAAGGAGTCAAAAAATTAAAACTGCCCTTGAAGGATTTTCACGATCCCTTTTATAGCCCATATGGCTTTTCTCTTTTTAAAAGGAAAGGCTTAAAGTGTAAATACAAAATCTATGACCATTAGATTAAAATATATTTGACTCATCAAGGAGTAAAATATATTATGACTTATTAGGGAGTAAAATATCTTTGCTCGTGATCTAATAATGAAGTTAAGGATTCCCAGAGTTAAAATGAGCATAAGCTTAACGTTTGACTAAACTCAGAGATAATGGATCTTGCAGCTTGTTAAACCCAAATATGTTTGGACTCGGCATTTGACTAAGCTAGAAATACCGAGTTATTATCCTACCTTTGATCATTCTTTAGATTTCAACTATGCACAAATCATTCTTTAGATTTCGACTATGCACATTCTAACAATAAAAGTCAATCCTAGAAGGTTGGGTTTTAGAACTAAGTATTTTAAAAAAAAACCAGGAAAAAAATAACGTAACTAATGAAATAAAGTCTAATACTTTAAGCAAGGTTGTCAATTCCGTTTCGGTAGGTGTTTTGTTTTTTCAATTGGAATGGAATGTTTCAATTTTAGAGTGTTTCTTGCGTGCCGTTTGGGGGTTATCTTGTTCTTATATATATATATTCAACAAACATAATTCAAATTCAAGATAAATTAATTATAAATTATGCAATACAAACACAATGCCAAACAAATATAATTTCAAAATTTAAAATATTCCTAAATAGTCAAGATTAAATAGGTTTTTAATTTAAAGTAATTCAACTTAAACAAAATATCAAAATATTATGAAAATAAAATGTTTTAATACATATATTTTAAATATAAAGTTAGGTCAATGTTATTAAGACTAATAAAATCTAAAATATTTCTTATTTTGCTCAAATTCCTGCAAAGTATAAACATGAAAAAAACAACATGAATATTTTTTTTGGTATAACCACGCGGTGTCCTAAATGCTGGTCCAGACTAATCCACGCTCGCACCGGGTCGGCCCACAAAGGGGTAAAGTGCTCCCCAAAAGAAGTTTTGGATACACAAGGAGGGGTCGAACCCCTGACCTTGGTTAAGGGATGAGAGTGCCGAACCACTCACACCGTGCCCTCTTGGGTAAAACAACATGAATATAAATCATGTATATTAGTGATAAGTCTAATTTTAAAAAATTAATATCATTGTTAATGAAAATAGTAATAATAATTTTCATTATTATTATCAATATCATTATTATTGAAAATAGTAATGAAAAAGAGCTTTTTATAATTGGATGGTTTAATTAATTAAGTTGAACAAGGTTCAATTTGATTCAATGGCTTTTCAAAAGCGAAACAGAACATGTGGAATGAAACCGGAACGTTCCGGACGGAATTTAGCTGAAAAATCCGGAACGGACCGAGATTTAAAATGAGTTGAAATTTGTTCAATTTTTTGAATTGGTATGGAATGTTTCGGCTATTCCGGGCAAAACAAAACGGAATTGACAACCTTGACTTTAAGAGTAGTACCAGCCACTCAATGCAACATTCATTTAGATCGAGTCATAAATACAAACTTATAAATCATGGTAAAATTGATATGATTTTCATAAGTTTTGTTTTAATTTCTTAAGATCATTTAAATTAGTCAATTTGTCCATCTGCCTAAATTTAAGTGGATGTAGAATTGAGTGGAGGAATCTCTTGAAATATTTTCGGTCAAATAATTTTTTATTTTTTTTTTAAAAAATGAAATGGAGAAAACAAAAAGAAAAAAACAAAACAGGAAATGAAGATATATCAAATAACCTTGTATAGTTTTAGTAGTTTTCTTATTTTTACGGAAAATTCTATGATACTCAAACTGTAATTATTGAATACTTACAACATAAAGTGAAACAAAAAAACTGTAATTATTGAATACTTACAATATAAAGTGCAACAAAAAAAAAAATCATATTTGCATCCTATAAAAATAATAATTCTTTTCTATTTAAAAAATATTGTTTTTTAGATTTCTCTATCTTATCTATATATTCTCACTGTGTTTATCTCTACCACATAATATAGCATAAGTTTATATCTGATAAATAAGCATCATAAAGTTTTTCCATCTCTCACCATCTTTATCGATATCTTGTACAATTCTTTCTTTGACCGTACAACGCATCTATATCAAATTAGTCATTTTTTCCCCCTTATCTATACCTGTTTCTTTAACCTTGCCGTCTTCTTGTGTTGCCAGTAAAAGCCTCCACCAACCATCGCTTCTTTTCTGAACAAAAGGCAGTAATTTTTCCTAGTTTCCATATAAATTAATGTATTTGAAAAGAACATAGTTTCTCCATATATATATATATATATATATATATATATATATATATATATATGCGTGCATTGTATGAGTAAACTTTTTGTCATTTCATTGAACTACCAAAGTTATTAGGACACGGCAACGACCATAAACAATTGTTGTTGTTGGATCCAACAAATTCTTGCCCTTCTCATGTAAAGTTCAGAATTAAATAAAGGCCATATATATGATAGGAAGATTTTTCCAAGAGCCATCCCCACAGTGTGTGTAACCCACGAGCATTATGTTTGTCTAAGAATGGGAACTAAGAAACACAACAATGGCAATTTCCCAAAAACCTTCTTTCTGTACAAAAATCCATCATATCTTCAACGTTTTCATGACACAAAATGACTAAATCGAGTTGATTAACGTTGTCAAATGCCTCCAGCCTCATGGAGAATATTGTAATATAATATCATCTATGCATGCCCCCACCTCTTTTGGACTTGATCCAGCACTCCCATAGGTCGACATACCTCGTTGACCTGCACATTCTTTGATTCCGAGGACAGAAGGTGGTGGTCCGGTTATAATTAGGTCGGCTTCTATAACCCCCATCATTTTTTATCACTAAAACAAGAAATTGAGTGCTTGAAAGAATGGAAGTGAGGAGGATTCAAATTTCGCCACGTTGATTAGATGAGTTTGTTGAAATTTTTTTATCAAATATATTTATTTGAGTGAGAATGATTTCGAAATACATTTTTTTAAAAATTGATTTCGATATACAAAAATTGAACCAGGGATTATGATTAAAAATTAAGAAACGTTAAGAAACCATAATCTAAAACTAGTATAAGCAAACTTAAATCCTTCTTGAAATTCATAAACATGGGCAGAGAGAATATCATGGCTGATGCCAAATTTTCTATCTTCCCTGCCCATCCTAAATGAGCCCTGTCCAATATTTGTATGGAACCGAGACCAAGAGAAAGGCCCAATCTTGAAACTAGCTAGCAGGAGTGCATGTTTTTGGCATTGCAGAGTGGCCTCGACATGGTAAAATAGGCTGAAGTCCTCAGCTAAAAGAGCAGGAAATAACAGTGAAATGTTCACTTTTATCTCATGCAAATTCAACTTCACTTCAGCAAGGGTGGTTTTCCATGTCTAGAGAAAGAAAGAAAGAAAGAAAAATAAATAACTCCCTATCATGTTTTTCATTTTCATTTTTAGGTAAATCCATAAAGCAACGAGTGTTATCCTTTTGTTTTTCTTGTCTTTTATTGAAGTTTGGAGCTGGAGCTTTAAAATTATTAATGTGGTGGGCCGGTTCACATCGTTAGAAACAATAATTCCATCTCGATAATGTCATCTGTATCTTATCAACCATTGGATTAGCAATAATTGATTGCTGCAGTAAATGGTTATCACGTCATAGAAAACTCCATAATCAACTTCATAGCGAAGTTGACCACCCTAATCTTGTTTTCTCCTGTGGTTAAATGTAATTTTCATGGCATAGAAGATAGAAGTTGATTGTGATTTAGATAGGGGTGGGAAGATAATGTGAAGGACGTAAGATTCTTGAATTTTGTGCCTTTTGTTTCTAAAATTATTATTCACCTTCTTTATTACATGTATAAATCATTGGATCCCGTCAATACATCTTATCTCTTATCATATTTAATCTAAATCTTGATTTTTTTTAATGAAATACTTAGAGATATATTAATTAATTGTTATAGCATCAAATTTTTTGAATTATCAATACTCCAGCTTCATTATATTCCATTTAAATTTTAATTAATCTAACTATATTCGTCGACATGTTATATATATATTTTATATAGCATTTATCCTTTAACCACTTTTTAACATTTTTGGGATATTGCTTCTTAATATTTAATTCCATAACATTTAAATTTTAATTTTATCCTAAACCAAACAGAATATTAGTATTACAAGTATGTTCTAGGCATATAATTTTCACGTATCAAAATAGAATAACTTCTCAAGTATACCTTCACATTCAAATTGAAGCTTTCTATGAGAAGGGTTTTTTTCTCTCCTTGCAGTCTCTCTTGAATGTAGATTCTGAAAATCAAATTCATTTATCACATGAATCAACATCGCAAAAGTTTGAAATTTGTTTCTTACCTTAGTACTGACTTGATTTTGGGTTTTGATCCCTGAATAATGTAACTTTATGAATTTCCCTAGCTAATCCTTCAACTAAAAAAAAATACATATGGCGTGTTAGATTTAATTAGGAGCATTCGTTTACCATGATTTCAGACTAGAAAAACAACCAGGAAAAGAAATGAATGGAGGAGGGCATAGCTAGATTAACGAAGCAACTGAGAAGGAAAACGACCTGGTCTAGATAGTCATACTCATCAATATCTCCCCTCTTTTCATATATTTCAAAACCTCCATTCTTGTGGGAGAGAAAATATGTTACGTGCTTGAAAAATATTAATTGAGATAGCGAGAGGTGCATTGTATTTGTGTAAAGTCAGTCATATAGTAGTGGCATAATAATCAAACTTTTGACTTGGGAACTCTTATGCAAGGGGCAAATGAAAAAAAATGATTATGACTTATATATCTAATCAAGGTCTATAATTGCTTAATTGGTAAACATGCATTCTCTCCATTTTGTCACTATATGAGAGGTTTAAGAGTGTTTATATGGGTTATCATCTCTCCATTTTTTCTAGTAATAGTTCAGAACCCACTATCTAATGTGATTTGAACTCCATTGATGTATGAATTATACTGTGATGTCATTTTAACAAGATCTAATTAGACCAAAAATAGCAAAAAGAAAAGCTATTTTAATAAGTTCAGGGGTGAACCTGGACAGGAGACAAGTTCCAAGGGCCCACGAATCCCATTTTTTTCCATGGATATATGGAGTGGAGGATATGACTCCCATCATTATCTCTATGATTGTTGTCACCAGGATTGCAATTTGTCCACTAATGTAAACCATGTAATTTCCCCGCCTGGCTAGTAATGAAGAAACACACACACACGTCATTCATAAATGCTATGTTGTGATGTGTTTGTCAATGCTCAAAGAATATGGAGCTCCTTGGGCAGAGCTATAGATTAGTTTGGGAGTGGAGGGGCCAATGTTGAAACAATATGTGGGGTGTGAATGTAATCAAAATAAATATGAGGATCGATGTTAAGATGTAAAAACTTTCTGAGGGCCCTTTTGTTCCTTTTGGAAAGTAATTACCTTTTAATTGTTCTGAATCGAGGTGCGACTGGAGAGGCCTGTTTGTCTGCCCCCCTAAGGCAGCATTCGACAACAGGCTTTGAAAAAAATTGTATCATGCTGGAAATGACTCATTACGGGCTCCCTGGTGGACCGACAATGAACTGAGCTTTCTTTTTTAATTTGTTTTTTTATGAATGATTAATTGGCTGAATACGATCCATTTCTTAATCCATTTCCTAGTTTTTGGATCCGTTCGTATTGTTTAGTCCCTTCATCGCTAAAGATGAATTTTAGGTTGTTGATCTTGGAATATGCTTTGTATATTAATTAATCATGAAAAAAAGAAAAAGAAATAGATAAATGATTTACACCTATACAGATAAATTTAAACTAAAAGAATAAAAATAAATCCAAAAATCATAAACCATATGGAGAAACCTATATTACAGGTAAGAATGAATTAAGATCTGAAACAATACCTTTAGTGATAGAAAGAAGGAATACAATTAATGTAAACAAATTTGAAAACACAAGCAATGAATTAAAGTAAAAAAAAACTCATGAGTACAAAGAACATCGTACTCAATAATCCCGTGAATTCCTCCATTAGACTAAACTAGTTATTGTATAGCTGTTAAACGTGGATTAATTTGATGAACTAACTTAAAAAATTCACAACACGAGATTGATTCAGGCCGAGTTTCAATTAAATTGCAGAAAAAATAGACTTAATAACTTGAAAATTTGAAAACCACATACATGACTCGCACATCTCCTAGCCCACTAGTGAGGGATAACTTGGAAATCAATTAAAAAGGCAAAGGCAATGCTTTCATCTACCACTCAAGTCACGTTATGGAATTTTGAACTCCAAATCCAAAGAAAACCTTAATTAGCGAGGAATCTAACTTTTAAGACACAACATACTTAGGTAATAGGCTGGTCCCATTTTTATCATCGTATGGATGAGAGATTGGTTTTTTTTTTTTTTTTTTTTTAAAAAAAAAGTTATAAAATTGAAGGCCCTAGCCATTGCTGAAAACCAACCCTCATACTTTGTTTATAATACTCCCGAGTCCCTACATCTCTTGATAAAATGACAAGAGAGGATTATTTATTTATTTATAGAAATAAATTTAGGTAAGTTGAATGAAGACACAAAATAAGTTTTCTGTGGGACCCATTTGACGAATTCTTCAAACAATAAGTATTATTACTTTAAAATTCTCTCCCACTTTTCCAAAAAAAAAAACCTCGTAGTACAAAATTTTCCCGAAGTCCCCCTTGACTACTAGGATTTTTTTTTGTAAAAAAAATGTTTCAAACACTATAGGGATGGACACTAATGATCATGCAATATCAAGTTGAAGATCATGATCATGATACAAGATTTCAAGAATGTTTAAGCAGATTCATGCCTCTGCAGAAAAGTTGATGGTGAGGGAATATAGCTTGAGATCAATTGTTACCATGGTTGTGTTGACAGTGTCTTTACTGGTGCTGCCACTGGTATTGCCACCGTTATCGCCGCCGCCTTTGTTATTTCTTTTTATTCCAGTTTTTATCATGATTCTTCTGCTTTTCTTGGCTTTATCTCCATCACAAGCTGAGCCCAATATAGCTGTCACTTCTGTTTGATGCAAGAGCTGGAGATTAATTCTGTTGCTCCAAAGCTTGCACAAGATGTCCAAAAACCAGTGTAAGGGATTGGAAAAGCAGCAAATCTAGCTCTACATGTCTCTTGCCTCTTGAAGAAGAAGAAGATTGCCCACCTGGGAACTGTACGTGAGGTTGATCCAAGTTTGTTGTCTATGTTTTTTATCATTACATTAACCAGAAAATTCAGGTTCTGTCCTTAGTCATGATCTCTTTCTCTCTCTTTTATTTTCTTTTTTTCGCCGTTTACTTTTAAATGGAGACTTGAAGAAAAAATGATGATGAGGAAGAGGAGCATATATATGATCTTTGTTTTCTCATTTCAAATTGTTATGATGAATGAAAATAGAACTGAAGAATTCCAAAACATGGCAATACCAGTCACTATATTTTTTTGGTTTTTCATACTCCATGTATTGATTTTATAATTATAATTATAATTATAATTATTACTGCATCTACATTCTTTCTAGGCGTTTACAAGAGGGGGGAAATTGTTTGTAAATTTATTTACCAAATATTAATAAGAAGAAGAGGAATTGTCATGCGTGGCCGTACGTATGTAGTATATGGGTTTAGAACCTTGCCTTTATTAGAGAAGAGAATATCCGCTTCATACCGTAGTACATGCTTTCTAGGAATTTAAACAATTCACTTATTTTTGTTGAGAAACTAAGGCCCCAGTGTAATCTTGGGAACGGGACAGAATATTGATTAATTTGTGGTTTGGTAGAGTTTTTTTTATTAAGAAAACAAAAAAGTTTAATGGGCCTTGAACCACACAATTGAAAATAACTTCTTTTATTCTTAAATCTCATCCTATTCTTTCTAACATTTGAAATCAAATTTTGAAGTGGAAAGACCAAATTCAATGGTTAAACATAGCTGTTCTTTGGGAGAAAATTGGGTGATTCGACATAAATGAAGAAGATGATGATATGGGAACTAATTATGAATTAACTATTTGCATTTATTAGGAGTCTTATTTAACCTCACTGATAGCTCACACACACACACACACACACACACACACACACACACATATATATATATATGTGTAGAATAAAAAGAAAAAAATAAGGATGGGAGTCTATATATGTAGATGCGAGATTGTGGAATCATTTGTGGCTGTATAAAGCGTCAACGTCTTTATAATCTACTGACAAAGAAGTTCATATGCATGAGCCCTGCCACCCATGCCCCATTCCATGCAGTCCATTCCCACTCAAAACAATCTCGTGCGTGCCATTCCACCCTCAATAAAGCTCAGTCCTTCTCCTAGCAGCAAGTTCATGCATTTGGCCATGGTACCTGATGATGTTTTGAAATCACATATATTTGTAGAATAAGGTTTTTTTTTGTGGTTGAATTATGGAATAATTAAGTGATAATTTAAATAATTCTTTTCTTCAATATAAAAGAAAGAAAGTATATTGATTAATGTCTTTATATACCAAGCCTTTAAACTTAGGTTGATACCCGAGCCTATAAGAAAATGCTAGGAGCGCCCTAGCACCTGGGCTCAGGCAGATGATTGAGCTCATAAAGCCCGCTACTTGAGCTTGGATACTCTACCCAAGCCCACAAGGTGTTTGTATATAAATTTAATTTTAAAACTCATGAATATTTGTGGGTTTTATGTTAAAAGAGATAAATCTCGATTCATCTCGATGCCCATCATCATTTTTGTAAGAAACAAGTTCATGAGCTAGCTTCAAACATCACCAATACTAATTAAAAAGTATATACTCACCTTTAAGCTAGTGGTTAAATTCTTCTCGTGAACAATATAACTAATATACAATTTAAACAAATTGTTTCAATCAGTTTAAATGAGTGTATAAGAGTGTAGTTTCTACTTTTGAGTGATTTTTAAAAGCACATTTCACTTGAAAAGATATTAAATTATTTTTTTTAGTATTTTTGATGATTTTAATATACCGATGTAAAAAAATCTTTTTGATTAATTTTGAAGCAAAATATACTTTTAAAAAACTTCATACATCGCAATATCAAACACTCGCTAAGATAGTGTTTCTGATTGCAGTTGAACCATGCTTTTAAATATTTTTTTTATATTTTAGCTTCAAATTAATTTTTTTATGTTTTTAAATCGTTTTGATATATTGATGTCAAAAATGAATTTTAAAAACTAAAACACAAATATTATTTTCAAGTGAAAATCACTTTAAAAAAAATATTCATCACAATCGTAAAACACTAAAATCTACAAGTAATATTATTATCTTAAAAAAAAATCTGAAAGCATCATTGATCATTAACATGTACTATTGCTGAAATGATTATTATTTTAATAAATGCTGACATGATCAAGCAAGCTCAATCAAGGTTTTATCTTTGTATTATGTCATAAAATTGGGTGAGGATTAAAATCCAGCAGCCTCTTACCCTACCACACCCTAAATAGCAGATTTGTACACATTTCCACCTCTCTAATTATTTTGCAATGTACTACTGCTTAATCTCGCTCCCCTCATGTTCAATCTTGTCTATGCACAAGATCATGTATCCACGTTTGCTTGTAATAAGTTCAATCTTGTCCAGATTTGAACTTATTCTCGTTATGTTGCTTTTGATTATTTTATTGTGTGTTTTAATTAATGAAATTAGGTTTATAAAAAAAAAATAAAAAAAGGTTGATGGTTTTGCCAATAATAATACGCTACGTACGTCCTAGCATTAGTTTAAGGCTAATAATATGCATGCATTTTGATGGGACGGGTCTAGGCTTCAATTCTTGTCAATAATTAACAGCAAAATGACTGATTATTGTAGCTTTTAGAGTTTCCAAGTCCACAATTGTACATCAAATCATTATCTTTTCTATTACTTGGTAAGCTAGTAATGCTAATTTTATATAAAGAATCTTTTCAAAATCACTTCCAAGAATCCAATGATTGAGATTCATTGAAAGATTATTTCTAAAAAAAAAAAAAGTTGCAAGTATTATCCCTTTTCAACATAAGAAAAGGTAGTGTCATGATAAAAATGGAAGATGGCATCACTGATTCTTGAATGCTGCCTGCATGTTATATACTGTGTTTTGTTCCTTTTTTTTTTGGGTTAATTATTATATAATATTTTTATGTTTATGGACTATTTTTTTTTAATTTTCTTATTAAAACTCAATGATGGAAAAGTTGATTAATGTAAATTTTGGCCTTGTTGATATGGTGACAATAATTTTTACTACAGCCTGGAATTAAGTAGAAAATTAGCAGCATAGAGACAGCACATAAAACAAAAATAAAGTTAACAATGCTAAGATAAATTAACGGAAAATATATAGCATGAGGAGAAAACATTGGATTACTATAAACATATTATTGTGGATTATAATAGTATATTAATAATTTTTCCTTCATCAAATCAACATGGAAAACTAAACTTAGGGGTAAAATAGTTTTTTAATATAATTTATTTGTCATTTTTGTTTTGATTAGAGATACAATGATTTTTTTTAACAGTAAGATTTCTTCAATACCCTTAAAAATAAAAAAAAAATCAGATAATTAGTCTCCAAGGGCTTTTCTAGATTTGACATTTTTATCACAATGAATTTACTAAAATAATCTAAGCTTCAAAATTTAATTAAGATTTCTTTGAGAGTATTTTGTATTTTAAATTGTGTATTTTTTGTTATAATAAAGTTGTTTGAGGGGTAAATTAGTCTTTCAAAATACTTAAAAAATATTAAAAAAAAGTTGTCAGGGGTGTGAGAGAAGTCGCGACACTTCGGTAGCGCGTGCGCAGTCATACGAAATTTAAAAATTTGTTTTCACCGTGTCATTCGATTAATTTCTCTCGGCATTCTCTTTCTTAACAAGCAACCCGTATTTGGTTTTGGTGGATGTATTATCGTTAATGCTATTTTTTTTCTCTTTTCTCTCTCTCCTCCCTCAGGATTCACACGGGGCATTTAAAATTTTAGAGCAATCCTCTTGGTTAGGTATATTTAAGTATCAATCCTCATTCTTTTAATTGTTTACTTTTTATCCTTTGTCATTTTGTAAGGTTTTTTTTTTCCTCGATTATATCCTTCAATTTAGGCTTTTTGTTCTTGAATTTTTCAAATTTGGTATAATTTTTTTTTTTCATTTTTTCCTTGCCTTTTTTTTTTGTAAACTTTGAATTGTTTCCAATCTCATTCTTTAATAATAAAAATTAATTTTTCTTTTCAATTTACTCCTTTAATCCAAAATTATCCGTCCTCTAATTGTTTTTTCCAAATTTGGTATATTTGATTTATTGAAATTTGGGTTTCATGATTTTTTAAGGTATAGTGTTTCCAGTCAAATGGCCTAGGTCATAGGTTCACATCTTTATTTTTTTACTTATTTTCTTTTTTGATCTCATTACTAGACATTGATTTGTGTTTTTTTTTCCTTAAAATAGGCTTCATGGTTTTCTTCATCTTTCTTTTTATAGGGATCTTTTTATAGGGATACCATGATCTCATGATCTAACATGTGGTTTTGATGGACTAACCCAAGTGGGCTTGCACTTTTTTGTTTTTGCTTTTAGGTATTGTTTTTTTCTTTCTTTCTAATCCTTTTGTGTGGTTGAATTATTTTTTTAGTTTATCCTTCAATATTTGATATATTATGAATTGGGTTTCGTGATTTTTCTATATTTTGTGCTTCCGATCAAATGGTTTGAGACACGGGTTTTATGGGTTAACAAGGGTTGGTACTGTTTTTTTGTTTATTTAATTTTTTTTCGTTTTCATCATTTGGCATTGGTTTTCCCATTCAATGTTGTTTTCATCATAAAGCTTAATTCTTTTGTAAAGTCCCGGAATTTTAAATGTATTTATACTAAGTTCTAACAATCTTATATGTAACAATTTGGGTAATTATTTTTAACATCATGTACAAAAATGTACCATTTATTTTTACACATTAGTAAGTTTTCCAACACTTTTGATATTATATGCAGATATCTTGATTACAAATTTCTTCTTCTCCATTACAAAGACCTATATGTCAAAGAGACTAAATAACTTGTTAATCTCTTAAGAAAAGCTAAAGCCTTCCAAGATAATTCATTGAGACACATGCAAGATTATAGAATTTAATTGGCATTCAAATAGTTATAATGATTAGTATTTATCAATCTATATTAGCAACTCAACATCACTAACCTATTTGTACAAATTTCATGACAGACTTTAACATTATACTTTTTCATCCACTATTGGCGAGATCCCTTCCTTTATTAATACTTATTATTAACCATCATCATCCTACTCCTTATAAAATCCCTTTATTAATACTTACAATCTATTTTCTTACTTGTTTGAAGTTTGACATCGCATTTCTAAAGAGTTATCTTGTTGTATTATTTAATAAATATACATAATTTATTAAAATACAACACACAACTTTGTTAACTTGTTTCCTATCTTCATATTAATTTTTATGGAATGATACTTGAAGTGATCCTCAAGTTGAGACCGTTTGTAGATGTGCATGTAACACATAATTAAAGTAGATTATAAGTATTTATTTCCAAGTATGTCTATCCTCTAAAGCCTTTATCAACTCTAAGAAATTAATACAAAGTAACCACACATTCTTGTTCGTAGCCATAACTATAAAACCTTAATCAACTATAAGAATAATCACGTACTTATGATTCATTTACAATAAATTTTCATTTATAATAACTTTCAATTTCTTTCAATTAATACTTGAAACATTATTTCTTTATTATCGTATTACCTATAATAACCTGTTTATTGATGTACATAATTATTCATTGTAAGTATTCTTATCACAATTTCCACCCACTAATTTCATTAGTTTTTCCTAGCATCTTTCGAGATTATCCATAAGTCATCCATAATACTTTCCAATCATAACATTTCCATGCATACCATGTTTCTCTTTTCATTATATTCTTTTTAAATTTCATGTTTTTATCTTACTAGCATATTTAGTTCATTCCATTTCTTCATTTTGTAACACATTTATTTGTACCATAATTTATTCTATTAATTTATTGAATTCCCATTTCAATAAAATTTTAGCAAAATTTCCTTTTAATTTTCCATTATTTCCACATCTTCATTTCATATTTTCCTGCACAATAACAATTTATTTCATTCATCACATCACATGGTAGCCTCATGCATACCTCAGTTCATTAACTCTTTATTCTATAATTAATTCTTTCATCGTATTATCATCATCTCCATAATAACATATAGATCCTCAACCATCCTTTTATGTTATACATATAATATTATCAAAGAATCTAAACAACTATAAAACCATTGATTAAGTCAACTTTGTTCAGTGGTATTCGTTGGACCTACAACACATAAAATAATATAATAAAAGGTTGATTAATACACAACTTCACAATTTAAACACGACCATTTATTAGGTATGTTTAATAAGTCATTTACATATACAGTTGCATTACAACTTTTTGATTCAAATTTTATTATAATTTCAAGTCCACAATGTATATTTACTCTTTCTTGAAAATACACAATTCACGCATAATATTTTAAATTAACAATTTACCAATAACTTTGCCAACTAAATAACCACCTTATTTTTCACCAATGTGTTTTAGTCATTTAACACGTTAGTTCATATATTATTATTATTTTCAATTCTAATTTGTTATTCAATATTTCTAACTATCCTACACAGTTGTTACCAATTATGAGCCTCCTCCTAACGGATGACCATAATTCTAGCAAGCCCATTTGGTTTCCAACAATCCGCTCATCCCCTCGTTGATGCCATTTGTCATAACCCAATTTTTGACTATTTTATTATTATTATTATTATTATTATTATTATTATTATTATTACTGAAAAGGATTAAAAAAAATGATGATAATGATGAAAAAGCAAGTAAAATGAAATAAATGAAGAATGAATTAAAATTTGGGTTAAGGGCATCATGATTGGAAGTTTTGGGGTTTAATTAAACTTTGAAATTAATTTAATTAATCAAATCAAGGTTTTAATTGGAGAATTGATAAGTTTTAAGACTTAATTAAGCTTGAAATTAATTTAATTAATCCAATTAAGGGTTTAATTGGAGAATTAATAAGTTTTAAGACTTAATTAAAGCTTGGAATTAATTTAATTAATCCACTTAAGGGTTTAATTGGAGAAATTGATAAGTTTTGAGACTTAATTAAGCTTGAAATTAATTTAATTAATGAAATCAGGGACTTAATTGAAGAAATATCAAAGTTTGGGGTTTAATTGGGGTCCAAATTGCAAACATTAAAACCCAAGGACCAGCTTGAAAATGGCGCGGAAATGCAAGGATCCAAGTACGTTTTAACCAGGGGCTTGATTGCAAAATTATAAGAATTCCAGGGACCAAATTGAAAGCAGCCTTTAGAGCTAGAAAATGGGGTCGTTTTGAGCGACTGTTCACCGTCTTCTTCCTTCAGAACGGCTCTGCCATTAAAGGCAGAGGCGTTTCATCTGTTGGCAGCAACGCTTACTCATTGAAGGCGACCGTTACCACCAGTTCTGGCCTTATAAAAGGAGAGAGGAGTGAACCGACGAGAAAAGGAGGCAGGAGACTAGAAGAGAAAAAAAGAGTAGACTTATTGTTCCCCTGTTTCTTCTCAAAGAAACAGAGGAGGCCACGGAGAAAGGCCACGAGCAGCGGAGAAAGAAAGCAACTAGCCGACCAGCCCTCCATCACGTCTCCGTTTCCTTGCTTCCAGAGAGGAAGTAACACCGAGAACAAGAACATAAACAAGCAGAGGCACAGAGACAGAAAACAAGAAATAAACACAGAGGAGACAGAGCAGAGAGATCCAAACACAGAAAGAAAGCAAAAAGAGGAAAGTAGAAGAAGGAACAGAGGAGAGGAAGCAAGGTTGACAAGCCAGAGCTTCGCCGTCGTCTCCATCACCTCCAGCAGACCAGGTAAGAGTTTCTTCTTCTCGCATTATTTCGGTTAAGTAGCATTTACACTGTGCAAGTGAATTTTAATTCACTTGCAGTCTGTAGCAACATCTGTGGCGTTAAGCGCACGATGTTGCTTAGCCCGCCCCATGTGGTGAAATGGTGGCCCAAATTCCAAAAAAATAAAAAATAAATAAAAAATAAAAATAAAAAAATAGAAAGTGTAGAAATAAAAATTTTGCATGTCTTAGAAAAAATATATTTTTATCAATTTATTCACTGATATCAGGATCAGGAATAGGAAAAAATATATACTGATTTTTTTATAGCTACGAATTTTTACCAACGCTAGAGTTGAAATTATTCGTGGTGGAATTTTTACCAACGCCAGAGTTGGAATTATTCGAGATCGAATATTCACGGGCGTCAGAGTCAGAAATATTATAAATAAATCATCATAGCATAAGCGAATAAATGTTTAGCAATTTAAGACAAAACCAACAATGCAGTCTGCCTTAGGCAGAATGTTTAAGGGGTGACAATATCTTCCCTTTTACGTAACCAATCCCGTACCATAGAATCTCTGTTGACTAGTTAGGGTTCCTAGTGACCATAATACTAGGTGGCGACTCCTTAAACAAGGCATTTCCCCCTAAAAGAACAAGATGCCAGAAATCTGTTCTTTTTCTATAAATCGAGGATTATTTTTAGGGTCGCCGCGATGTCGGGTGCGGCACCATTTATTTTGGCAAACCTATTTGGTTGTTGCTAGTTCGGTCATCCCTTCTCAGATGTCATTTATTCCGCCCAACCTATTTGGTTGCCAATAATATGGTCATTTCCTCACAAATGCTATTTATTCTAATGATTAGATTCATAATATTATTCCTTTCTTTTCTTTACACTTTCAATATTCAATACAAATCAACCAAACAAATTATTTGCAATAATACAATTTAATAACTTTTAAATTCAAATAAGGTATTAAACACTTACATGTTCCATAAGTAGATCTAGCTCTTCTAACCACAAACAATCTGACTCTGAGTGCCTCTCCTAATCTAAAAAAAGAGGTACCAATATGAATATCTTTTCAAGCCCAATTAGTACACACTTTACTTATTAAGATCAATTTTTTTAACATAGTAACATATTAGTTCTTCCAATTATAATCCATATTTATTTTCACTTCCAAACATTCTTTGGTGTATACATTATATTTGTACAACTATAAATACATGTGTACAAATCTTTCCAACATATATTTCAACCATATCTTCCCATTATTAATTCTCATATAACTTCTTAAAGATTTTAGACTATGTTTGGGAACGCGGCTGCGGTTGCGTTCCCAAAAATTTTGAAATTTTTTTTTTTACTAAAATTGAATATGGTTTGTATGTTTTGGATCGTTTTGATGTGCTGATGTCAAAAATAATTTTTTAAAAATGAAAAAACATCATTGGCATGCAATTTAGCACGAAAAGTTATTTGAAAAGCACCCGCAACCACACTGCCAAACACGCTCTTAATATAACTTAACAATCTTTTACATTTAGTATAATATAATCAATAAATTCTTCACTACATAAGATTTGTCTTTATTAAATAAACTTTTCTTTTTATCAATATCAACTTTATTCATTACCACCTTTATTTTACTATATATTTCATTCATTTATGCTATGACACCAGCTTACCCTTACTAACACCTTTACATTAGCATCACCTATCATGTCAATTTGTTTAATTGTCTTCCATATCCATTCCAAAACAACATCATTTAACACATCATATCACAATAACTAACTTAACAAATCTCAATTTCTTTTTCCTCACCTACGTCAAAATTTAACATTAAATATGGTCATGAGTTTTTCTTTAATTTTCATACAAATTTATCTCATGATAAAAACACGATAAAAACATGAATGAATCATGAAATTAGGTTTCTTATCTCTCTTTTAAAAACAAATAAAAGAGGAGTTTGCAAAAAAAGCTTAGATTTCTCCCCTTCTCTCTTCACTTTTCTCTTAACTCTCAAAACCCTAACTCCCAAGCTTCGAAAACCCTTTTAACTTTTAGAGTTTCAACTTTAAATCTTTCTTACAACTCTTTAAAACACTTTAATCTAACTTTTTTAGTGTTTTCTCTTAGAGATTTTTAATGTTAACTAACCTTTTTCTCTCTTTTTATTTCTTTCTCCATTTTTTCGACAGCTTCTGCCATATATAAAAGAGGAAGAGAGCTGGATTCTCAGCCAAATGACCTTTTTACCCCTAACTTATCCATGTTTTATTTTTTAATTTAATTGTTGACATTCTTGTAAGGCCTTCCCGAACTCTGATTTCTCTAAAATTGCCACTATATGTAAAACAATATGTCAAGTGACTCCATGTAAAAGTTCAGTTCAATCCAATGGTCAGATTGAGAGTTATACTCGATAGCGTAAAACTAGACAACAGGGAAGTTTTATGCCAAAAATCCAAAATTTTTTGTATTGTTTTATCTACTTAAATCATCTAGATTTTCAAAATAATTCATCAGAACTTTCATCCCTATTTATAATAAAAATTCTCCTTAGATTTTGTCCCCTTTCAAGTTAAAAATTGTATGATTGAATGCAAGACTTACATTGACAGTCAAGGTCATTCACATGTAAAATCACACATTAATTTATTTGAAAAATTATAAAATACTTTTCTAAATATTTTCACTCCAAATTTATAAACATGCTCCATACTTAGCACTAGTTCAATTTTCAGGTTACGAGTTCCTATTGTACCTTTTATGTTCACCGGGTAATATTTTTCAGAACCCACCACCTGTTTATATCGAATCTAACCTAGGATATTTCAAATTTCATTAAATCATATACCAATAATTTTTTTTTCCTTGTACATCACTTTTATTTAATTTTTTATTTGTGTTTATGTATTTTTTTTATTTTCCAGTCATTTTCAATTTTTTTAATTTCAGCACATAAACATTTTATTTCAAATTCATAAATCTATCACCATCCCCATAATTTAAATATTCACTTTGCTTGTTTAACATTGTGGATTTTATCCTGGAGTTTACATCTTTTTCTTCGATATCAAACTTAACAATTAAATTTAATAACATCTAGTGACATTTAAATACATGGCGCCTATCATCATTAAAAAAAAGAAAACATGAATATATCTATAGATAACATATTAATGATGAAAATGTCGCTATAAATATAAAAAGTGTTGCTAAAATTTAATTTATATTACAATGAAATTACTGAAAAACCACAGAAAAATTATTTTTATAAGATACCAGTATAAACATGTATTCTACTGGAATTTCCCTATTGCCATTGTGATGTACATAAATGTTAGCGACATTTATATTATTACTTTTAGTGGAAATTATTATGTTATACCTTTATAAACAATGGATATATTCGAATTTATTCTAAATGCCACTAATATTCGCACACCATTAATTAATTTGACATAAATGTCATTAAATCCAATATTATGCTCATAAAAATTTATCATGATTTCTATTAAAATTGATATATATACACCTTTAATTAACAAATATTGTTAAAAGAATATAGTAAAGGTAATTATTTTTTTGCCCAAACACGTACAAGTACATCTCTTAGAAAATATACACACACACCACGAAAACACAATTTTGCTGAACTTAGTAATTACATTTACTCTATGTCACACCCTCACCAATTGAAACCGAAGGGATAACGCTAACAAAAAAAAGGGGGGATGCATCTCCTCCTTAATCAACAAAGGTTATTACGTTAGTCTATCATTACGTTATAGATAAGAATTTGCACGTTAGTCTATCATTTTCTAACTTTATGCTTCTCATAGAATTGATGTGGGATATTTTAATGTTTTGTCTTTCCTTCAAAAGGTTAGTCACACCTACATGGAAAAGCAGATGAACAATTTTAAGAGAAGCCAGAGTGCGTGATAGGCCCAGATAAGGTAGGTTATACAGTGCCTTGTCGTGACTAGTCACCACAATATTGAAGGGGAATGCATCTCCTCCATAATCAACAATCTAATGGGTAGCAAGTAGTACGGCTTCTTCTTGCACCTTAGAATGAGCATTGAGTGTTCTACTTTTGTTCTTCTTTTTTTGTCTTTAATTAAAGAATATCTTTCTTTTTCAAACTTTGTATGGTGACATTTCAAAGCTTTTCATTTGTCAATTGGTTTAATATAAGTGAAATCATAACCAATTAAAGCATCTTTAAAGATAAATTCATGAAAAATGATGGCATTGACAGGACTTTTGGACAGTGATCCATTGAATTTTGTGTGATATTCTTTTTATGTAATCTAATATAATGTCACAACAAAGATTAGTTAAACTGTTCAAGGTTTGTTTTAGGTGGGTTTGAGGATTTTTAGATATTGTAATTGGAGCTGCAGGTCGTTTCTCTTGATTTTGCGGTAATGGATGAATAGTATAAATTGAAACTTAAGTTTTACACTTGATATATGGTTAAAAACTAATTAAACGATATTCATTTTTATTTAAGTGTATGTATTTTTAATTATTACATTATTACTTGGCTGTATTATGCTCTTCCCTACAATTTCAAAGGGAGAGAAAAGAATATGTTTTTTTTTTTTAAATCTCAATAGTAAAAGTATGCTTAATTAAATCATGCTTAATTAAATCAGTTTTAGTAATTTTATCGACAGTTTTAAATATATCAGCCAACTTTCTTAAAACTAATTTTTCCAACATTCTTTTCTAAATTTTGAAATCTAGACGAGAAAAAAGTTATTTATCAACAAAACTAACCCTCCAAAAAAATAATCTAATTAACTCAAAGCAACTTTAATGAATAAAATAAAAATTTCACCAAGTCAAAAACACTTAAACAAAAGAGAGGCCACACAATAAAAGAGATTCGGATTAAAAGAGAAGTAAATAGTGTTTGATTTATGAAAAAAAAATCCCAAGTTGACTGAAAAGGACCGGATCCGGGAATTATCATTCCCTCTCTTTCCTTGGCAGACATTTTATTGGGAGAATCACAAGATATTATTTACTTTTTGTAGTGACTGAGGAAGATGCATTGCACCATGTAGAAACGGGTCATGATCAATTCCCATTGTCATGTTATTATCTGCCCATTGCATCAGCTCTCGAATATATCATTACTGTCTTGACATGTTGGGTTTGACCCCCACAAATATACCTGAGAGCAAAATCTTTATGTGGCCTTGATTTTGTGGAGCCAAGTCTTGACTCTTGTGGTCTTGTTCACTCTTGTGGAGTTGAGCAATCATGATTTAGTTGCCTTTGCTGTAAAACCAAGCCATTCATGTCAGAAATAAGGTTCTTAAAATTACAGAAACTACAGGTATAAAATTCCATCTGGATGTTGGGAATACTCTCAAGATTTTTCTAGTCTTCTAGTGTACAGGTCAAATACTAGGCCTTAAAGGTTGGGATTTGATTTTTCTTGTAATCTCCTCATAATTAAAGACAAAATCGGGAATTTGGTAAAAATCCAAGATTTTCTGAAATTCTTTGGAGAATGCAAACAGTTTCTTTATCTAAGAAATTCATTTACATGAGTTTTTCTAGATTTGGTCTGTAAATATAGTCTTATCCATTCATGAATCATGACAATATACTTCTACTAACTATATATCACTAATAGGGCTTTGTACTGAAAATAAAAAAGAACTCGCCGCTGAAAGTATAAAGAAAATAACTTGCTGGTCTTGGAGGCAATATCAAGAGGAATTTACCAAAACAAAGAGATGCGCAGAGCCAACCAAAGAACCCCAAATCTGAAAATACTAATGTTGAAAATTGGTTTTAAATAACAAAATATTATGCGTAATTGAGAAATTAATTTTAAAAAATCTTTGATTTTTAATTTAAAGAATTCTTACTTTTTCTAGATTTAATTCTTGATTTATAGTATCTAATTACAGGTTAATAATTATGAGAATTAATTCTTCAATATTTTAGCTTTCAAAATTAACTATATAAAAAGGGGTGAAGGAAAAAATTTTAACTTGAAATTTTAGATTTTACACTCTTCCTCACTATGTTAATTTTTAATGTTTTTCTTCTTTTTTTTATGCTTTGATTTTCTTCTTAAATCTAGAGTTTAAGTTCATTTTATTGAGAGATATTTAAGTTATATAACCTTTTCAAACAATTAAAAGAAGCAGTAAACTTTTAGATGAGGAAAAAAGTATTATATTTCTTCTATTGATGATTTCATAAGATATTATTATATCTATTTGCTTAATTGACTCCTCAAACTTTTAATTCTTTCAAAATTACCCCTGGTAAAATCAATTAACCCCCTATAGTACCAGCGCCTATTCACTTTGGTCTCTAGAATTTAATTTCTTGCAATTTTGACCTGAAGTGACCCTGAACTTTGATATTTCTTCAATTAAACCCCTGATTTCATTCATTTAACTAATTTAAAGTTTAATTAAGTCCCTAAACTTATCAATTCTCCTAATTTTTTGCCAAATTGACTTCCAAATTTATATTTCCTCATTAGTCCCCAAACCTTCAATTTGTGTTCTCTTGACCCAATTCTTAAATTACTTTTTTATTATTTTTATTTTTTTTTTTGAATTTAAAAATTAGGTTATGACAGTAATCATACCTAGTCGATTAGAGATCCTAAGATTTAGGTTCAAATAGAAAACTAGGTCATATAACATTCTCGGTAGCACTAAAAAATTATTACTTCCTACCTAGTCCTATGATGAAGTAAGTGTTAGTTGTAGCGTGATAAAAGATGAGTTGAGCTCTTAATGATTTTCATATCTTGGTACACCAAGTGGATTATAGAAGAATACTTTTAATAAAAGATCACCTATATGAGTAAGAAATGTTACCATATCTTTGAGAATTTCGATAAAGATTGAATTCTCTAAAGCACTTATGAATCCAAAAGTTGTTTAGAGCCAAAATAAACACAATAGTGAGAATCAAAGAAAATCTCTATGTAACAATACGAGTATTATTGTGTTGATTTACATAAAAGGCTGAAAAGTTTAAAATATCGCATTCACTATTTAGCCGAGTAAATTCGATAGTATTTTACTAAGAAATGTTCAAAGCCAAAAGTTACCTATTCTGATGTAGTAATCTACCAAATCATCTCTCAACAAATCTTTGAGTTGTTTTCAAACTGGTGGGACAATTTTCATTCATGTATGGGATTGTTGGAAATTATTTTTAATTAAACATATTATGGGTGGATGAGAGATTAATCTTAAAGAACCCTTGATTTTTCTAGATTTAATTCTTGATTTATGATGGCTAATTAAAGGTTGATAATGGTGGGAATTAATTCTTATTAATTCTTCAACCTTTTAGCTTCCAAAATTCACTATAAAAAAAGGTTGAATGAAGAATTTCTAATTTGAATTTTTCAAATTTTATACCCTCTTCGACACCTTATTTTTAGTGTTTTTATACTCCTTTTTTGCTTTAAGTTTCCTTTCAAATGTAGAGCTTAAGCTCATCTTGTTGAGAGATAATTTGAGTTACATAATTTTTTTTATTCAAAAACTTTATTTAGAAGTGAATCTAAACCAACGTGGTTATGTTGGAATCTTGGGAGGCATGTTGCAAATATTTTAGTTGCAAAAGTGAGGAGCAATAAAGCTTTAATAACAAAAGATTCATCATTTGACAACAACAAAAGATTCATTCCTTTAAAGTGCTTTAACAAGTACGTACCATTCTTTTTTAATTTAAGCATGGCTAATTTTATTATTAGTATGCATGCTAGGTTTTTTATTTTATTTTATATCAACTGCAAATTTAAATATATTCTTAGTGTGCATGCTAGTATTCTATTATTATTTTTATGTTGAAAGCATGTTTTTTATTAGTTATGTTTTTACATGCTTATAGATTTAAACTTGTATGAACTCTAGGTTTTCCTTGAAAACTTTCTTATATTTAGCATGTCTTGTTATGATAAACTAAACATCATAATCTACAAACTTTGGTTATACAACTAACACTAAAGCTTCTTGACCCATGAACAACAATGGGAAAGCCCAAAAGATTTAGCGAAAGAACCACCATGAAAGGTTTTGCTAGTGTTATCCTAATGAAATCTTGATTGGAAGTTTTACTTTAAAAAATTGGAAAAATATATAAGAACTCGAAACCAAGAACTAGTTAAAAAAGAGAAATAACAAATAAGAAAACTGGTTTAAAAAATTATCATAAGAAACAAGATTTGGGAAGGTATTGTCCTTGGCAACAAATTAATGTTGGACTACATTTAATGAGAGATGTAATTTTGCACTGTGGAATTATTATCCCAGTTCTCAAATTTCCACCTTTTCTTATCTAGAGATTGAACCCAAGACTTTCTAGCAAAAAAATTCAAGTCTTAATCAATGATGGTTAATTTCCTCTAAAGATGGTATGAGCTCATATTAAGAGTCATAGATTATTTGATGAGGATTTTCTACCCCACGTGTTGTGGTATGCACACACCTAAGGGTATACTAGTCGAATGTATTGTACTTTTAATTATACATGTTGAACCCTAACATGGTAGTAACTAAAAAAAATAAGAGAGTCGACATAGGCAATGATAATAAAAAAAAAAGAAAAAAAAAGAGGAGAGAGTGCTACGCAAATCAACTCAACCAAGTTACATGGTAGCCATTTTATTAAAACAAAATTAGAAGGTTTTTATTCTAGTTCATTTCTTTTAACCTGTCTAGTAAGAATCAAGGAAATCTATCATATGAATGATTTTAAAACACGATTCATGGGTGTAAAGTTGTTTAAACTTTGACTATAAAAATATGACAATATATAAAAAGTAATATAATACAGTTCGATTTCTTTACACTTCAATGCTGAAGGTTTATCATTTTACAATAGAGTTGTGTTTCATTCTATAAGAACAAGCTCATGTTCTGATTAATTATATCAACTTCTTTAAAAAAAAAAAAACAAATTCTATAATATATAGTAATGTATGTGAAAGCTAGCCAAGTTAGATTTGATCCCAATTAAGGTCAAGAAAGGGTGTGTTTGATGTTATACAGCTAACTCTAATCTGGATGAATCTATTAATTAAAAGCAATATTTATAGAACCTCAAGGACTTGATGTTCTTTAAAAAAACATATATAAAGACAATGTTTTCAAATTGTCATCTAAATTAAAATTGAGAATATTAATCCATAAATAGACAGGACAAATATCAATTACATTTATCTGATTCTGTGGGTAAATGTGTGTTTGGTTAATATAAAAAGAAGAGACAATAAATGATCTTTTGAATTGGACAAATAGAAAATTATAAGTTCAGAATCATGTATAAGAGAGATCCTTCCTTTTCTTCTTTCAGTTAATTTCCACTGTTGCGGGGTGCGCGCTGCGACGTCGTCTGGCGACGGCGGAGGCTTTATTTCTTACCTCCTGATAAGGTGTGGTGTGTTGGGAAAGGTCTTTGGATTTAATCATAAAATTATGATTAATGTTTAGGAGTCGCTACCTAATATTATGGTTACTAGGAACCTATGGTCTACAAAAGTCTGGGTAAGGGACTGGTTGTGTAGGGGGAAGACGCATCACCCCTAGTGCACCCTACCTAAGGTAAGTTGTATTATTGTTTGACTATTTTTTCTAAGTTGGGTTTCTATTCGTTGGTCTTTTCTCATGTTCAAGGCAAATCTCTCTTCATGAGAAAGTCTCTACCTTATTGGGTTAAATTCTAATCGTTCTAAAGTTTGAATTTTAGCATCGCATTTATTTACACCTTGTATCTTTAATACCTGAGGGTGCATCTTATCGTGTAATTTTACACCCCACAAATATTAAAATCTACATCTGGACTCTAAAAAAAAGATTGGAAAAAGGTTTTTGATATTTTGGCCAAACCCTAATGGATGATCATAAACTGGTTATGATATCTATTTTTTGGATTTTAAAAACATGAGAAAGATGCAATTTTTTTAATGAAAATATGCTTGGAAAAATTTTAGGATTTGGCTGTATGCATGAAAATATTTTTTTTTAAGGGAAAATTAATTTAAAGGTTTTTGAGATTTTTTAAAATTTTTTTTGAATTTTTAAAAAATATTTCGGAGAAAACCGGATATTTTAATACCGGATTTGTATTTTATAGTGTAAATATACAACCCGATATTATGCAAAATTGGTAGAAAAATATTTGAGAAAATCATAATTTTTCAAAAAAGTTTTGGATTTTTAATAATAATAATAATAATAATAATAATAATATATTACAAAATATACGGGCTGGCCTAGCCCAGATAGCTAGCCGAACTTAGCCCAAAAAAAGGATGGGTCGATCCCGGTTCAAAAATGGTTGGGCCGATCTCGGCCCAATGTGATCTTTCTTCTTCTTTTTTAGGGTGGGCTGGACCCAATCTGGCTCATCTCATATGTATGGGCCGGGTCCAGCCCACCATATAGGTTAATTATTTTCAGAAAGTGAACAATTACTGTTCACGTTCTGCATGCAACCAAATGGTTGCAGAAGTTAGAGACGGGCGGAGGAGAAGACTACCGGGCACGGTGGTGGTTTGACTATGGAGTACGTCGTGTACTAGTGAGGTCGGCAATTAGAACTGGTTGAAGGTCACAAAGCAGGAAGAAAGAAGGAGAAGAAAATCTACAGGAGAGAGAGAGAGAGGGATCGGCAGTGTCTGCTTTGCCACTAGTGAGGAGTTCAGGCGACCGCTGGTAGTAGAGACGGTGATGAAACGATGGTGGTAGGAATGGTGGTGGCCGAACGCCACGGTGGAGAGAGAGGGAGAGGAAAGAGAGAAAAATTGTAGAAATCAGGGAAAATGGCTGGTTTTTGGCTAACTTTGGACCCGATTTTCTTCTTGCTCAAGCCATGAAATGCGCCCATATTTATAGAAGGTGGAAGAGGGACATTTTGTTTTTAATAATGACAAATCACGGCCTCTGGTTTGGCTGGGAAGGATCCCAACCGTCGGTTCAAAGTGTGCATCGTGAGTTGTCAAATCTGTAGGAAAAGACTATCTAAGTTGGCCTCTTGAGGCCAGCACCGGCGCCGGGGCCGGTGTCATGTTAATAGGCCTGAACGGACCATACTCGGGGATAGAGGGATGTCAAGTAACCATTTTGATGCATGTGTTGTCAATTTTGGTAGACATATGAGGCATTAAATGCACCTTAAAAGTACCTCCTTGAGCTGTTATTTTCGGGCAAAATCGGGAAGGACAATGAACAGTGACCACACAACGTGTCGTTTGGTCCTTTTTTTTTAAAATGCCAAAACGGCGTCGTTTTGGGTTAAATAAAGGAGTTTTGTCAAACTTCAATTAAGTCCTTCTTCTTTCGCATCCGTTCAATTGTACCCCTAATTAACCCTAAACCTTTGATTTAGTGCAATTTAGCCCCTTTCGAAACTTCAATTGGAATACCAAATTTACACGCCTTTTGCACTTTAGTCCTTGGTCTCAGATTTATGCAATTTCACCCCTAATTAACCATTAAACTTTTAAATTCTTCAATTTCACCCTCGGTGTTTTTGTCAATTGAGCTCCTATAGTTTAGTTTCTTTTGTATATTGGTCCTTGGCTGTTAATTTTATCAATTTAACCCCAAAACTTTAATTTTCTTGCAATTTGGCCTCTGATTTCATCAATTAACTTGGTAAAAATTAAATTTGGTCTCTTAAAATTCCAATCTTATCGATTAAGCCTAAATTATGCCCCCAAACTTGATTTTTTACCAATTAAGCCCTAAATAAAATTAATTTGACCTATTTAAAGTATAATTAAGTCCTTACACTGAATTAAATCCTTCAATTGAACCCAAATTAATTTTTAAACATAATTAAAATTCAATTTAGCCCATGATTAAATTAAATTGGCCTATTGAAAATTTAACTATGTTCTTGGACTTAATTTTTATGCAAATTTGTCCAATAATCATTTAATTTGACCTTGAATTTGTATTTTTCTTCATTTTTTGGCATAATAGGGTATAATTAAGCCTTGAATTTTCTTCAAAATTGCAGCTTGGTTTTTATGTATGTTTTCGAAATCCTCCCCTGTCTGCTTTCTTCATGTCGCTAGCCTTTATTTTTTTTATTTTTTTGAAAAAAAAAATAAATTTCAGGAAATAACCCATAATTGGGTTATGATATCCACTAGCTCACCAAATAAAGAGATCGTCCCAAAATCTTTATGTCCTGTGGGTTAATTTCCACAATTTCACCAAATAAAAAGATCTTCTATATAAAAAAATATGTTTCTTCTCATCTTTTTTTTTAAATAATAATATAAAACTATTCTAAGGTTATATTTAATAACTTAAATTTTTATATTGAAATGTTTTTGTAATATATTGAAATGTTTTTGTAATATAGTATCAAAATTTTAATAACTAAATAATTCTCATTCTTTTTAATTAAATTAAATAATTAAATACAAGATAATATACAGTACACTTGTTTAAATTTCAATTAAAATTATATTTGAAACTTTATTTAACATTTTAAATTCTTAAGGTAAAATATTTTTTTAATATATCTATGCCGGTCTTAAAAATCAGAGTATAAGGGGAAAAAAAACAACATGCATGATTCACACCGAAGATAAACATCCCTATTAGAAAATGAAGGATTAACTTGACGTTTCTGCGTTCTACCTAAGAAAAAAAAAATTAATGGCCACTATACAATTTTTTATCCAGGTATATTCATTAAGATTAGTTGAACCAAGACATGTATATAGGCTAAGCAAATAGTGGGGTTTTGAGAGTGATAGGCTGATGGCTACTTGGGCTGGAAATGCATCTGTCCACACTCATTAAAAGCATAAATAATCTACCTCCCTGTTTTCTTAACCCTAAAGCAGTTCGAATTCTGATTTCTATAAAAACCCTTCATCAAGAAAACCATTTTTTCTTTCCTTCTTCAATCTTTCGACAATGGAAGCTGATGAGCACGTAGCTAGTGTTCATGGTTGTGAAGAAAAACTTTGACTATTATAAGAACTGATGCCCAGGTATTATAGCACAAGATCGATCATGTTCATGGTTGTGTTAACTTTGATTCTCCTTATGTTGCCTCCGGTTTTACCACCACTACCTCCTCCACCGCTGTGTCTTCTCTTTGTGCCGGTCATGATTATGTCTGTTCTAGTTATGTTGGCCTTATCTCCATCTTTCCAGGACCAATTGCTTTGCTGCATGGCGCCGCTACTATAGATAGCGTGAATATACTATATATAGAAAGGATGAAGGTATGCATGTGCTCTAAATATTGTACTCCATCTATATGATCCATAGATTAAATTAAGTACTCCATCTTTTTTCTTCTTTTTGATGAATGGAAGAGTTGTTTCTCCTTATTAATTTGTCATTAATTTTGGAGGAAGTAGTAAATTGTATATAATTATATGTGCATATATATAATTGTTTTTTTTTCCTTTTTGGTGGGGGGTTGTGTAGGAGGTCTAATGGCCTGATTAGCTTAGGTACTCTCAAGCTCATTTCATCTCCTTTTGTTCATTTGTATTTCCTCTATTCGTATCCAAGATCTCCAAGGAAACTTGCGCTACGAGCTAGGAGCCTATGAGTTTCTTTTAGTCATTCTACTCAGAAGCGATGAGGAAATGAAAAGGGAAATTGCCCTAATCTTGAGATGGGTTCAGAGGCGGCCATTGCTTCAAATTCTTCATGGGCCATTTGATTTCAGATTTGGACTCTCAGCTTGTTCATGAAGCATCGTTAGGACTTTTATTTAAAAGCAGCAAGTGATGATCTTCCTTTATATATATATATATATATATATATAGTGAGGGCATCCATCTTCAAGACTGGTATATATGTAGCTCCTTGTGCAAGAAATAACAGCAAGTTTCTTAGAGTACTAAAAGGTAGTAGATTTTTTCCATTCATGTTGTAATAGAAGAAAATGAATACAAATAAAGCTTTCAGTCATGAAGTTAATCCAGAACCATTAATTATAGGCTTCCTTCAAAATTTTCAATGCTTAAGATAATTTAAAAATCGCTCTGTTAGACAATGAAGGGCAAGATCGATGAGGGTATGGTCTATGTTGTTGTTATGTCTCACCTAATAAATGTCTGGGGCCTCTACTCACGGATGATTCATGCAATGCCTTGAAACAGATTCAAAGAACTTTTGAGCTTCCAATGCAATAAGTCCATGGCCCCCCTCTCTTATTTCATGATTTGGCACTACAGAATAGGTCGAATGGACAGAAGTTCTTTGTTGTTTTCTTTTCCCGTTTCCTTTAAGATTGTGTGTGACACGTGTATGTGTATAGCATCTGTACAAGCCCTGCCTTTGGAGCTCATTATTATAACAGACAAGCACTGTTAATGTTTATATGCAAATTTCTTGAGATTGAAAGTGAAGTGAGAATCTGTACGTACCTTCATGCACACTCCACAATAACTGGGGCTGAGATAGACATTTAAATTTGACGACAGGTTCCTACTTTTCGTTAATGGGGACCGAAAGCTTAATTAAGGAAGAGTACTTGTTGGGGGGGTGGTGGGTGGGTGTGGATGAGGAGGTTTGAGCTAAATTTGGGCATGGAAAACAAGCAACCAGAAGAAATTAATGCTGTTTCTATTAAAAAAAAAAAAACTTGGATGAACTAATTAATATGTAGGTGGGCTTTTTGGAGAGTGACAGGAACTAGCTAGGGGAGGTTAATAAGGAACAGAAATTATCAGTTAACCGGGAAATGTTCTTATTGTCTAACAAAATGAAAAGCAGCTAAATTGTGGAACAATTGACACCATCCTAACATCTTGGAGCATCTTGCAAAAAAACCAAGTGGGAAGCTTGACTTTAAATGATCATGAAATTCAATGAATCTTGTGGATTTTGAAACATCAATAATTGGTTAACTGTTGTTTCACTTGGTATAGGCTTCATCCTCGTGTTTTATATAAACCGATCGAGTGTGAGAGAAGATTGTGGAGCAATTAGAATCAATCAAAATAGCCATACGTAACAATCCAATATAATCATTCAATCCAATTTTTTTTTATTTTATTTTTTATGATATCTAAGGTACCGATTATATTTTCTACTAAATATTAGCTTTTATTTTTCCGGTAATCCGCATTTGATCTTAGTTTGCTTATGTTCGGCCATTATTTTTGTTCTCTTTTTCATTAACTCCATATTATGTTTTATGTTATCATTATCAATAGTTTTCTCCTTTTCAACATTTAAGAGATCATTTTATTATTATTATTATTATTATTATACTTTTCTAATAGTTTTATAAAGAAAAAAGATTTAGAAGATGCATGCAAACTATAGCCTAACCTTATTAGTTGATGAGGTTCATATATCTCCAAATAGGGCCTAGATAAATTATTTTTATTGTCTCTTGTCAGATAATAATATAAATCATATCTTGAAATTTCACTTAACATTTTATATTTTTGGATTGAAAAGATTCTTTAACATAATATAAAGACTTGTTGATTAAACAGTTATAAGTTCAAATATCATCATTCTCATCTAATTAATAAATAATGCAAGTTTTAAATTCAAAAAAAAAAATTATTAGGTGTGTTAAAGAAAAAGCTTATCATAATTCTAATCTTAATTAAAACAACTATTGAAAGAAGCTATTTTTATGAAAATCATCAAAATCAATATCTCAACTTTCTAAAGTATCAAATCCATCTAAATTTACTTCAAATCTCCATGGATTTGAGGGGAATATTAGAAAATATAATGCAGAGAAGATTATGGAGTAGTTAGAATCAACCAAAAAAAATCAAACAAGATCATTTAAGGATCTTAATTAGAGGTGATTAAGATCAAATTATTTATTAGATGAATATTATCGATAGATATAATTCTCTCTTTTTGACTAAGCATATGGTTTTGCATTGTATAATAATTTGTATTAGTGGAAAGTGGACATCAAGATTAGTTAATTATAAAGTACCGAAGAAAGTTTCAATTTGAATTAACAGTGTTTTTAATCAAATTAAATCGACATTGGTATTCGTAATCACGCCCGGAGTAAGCATTTCCATGTCTTTGGCATTCGCAAAATCAAAATATTCCATTAATTTTGATTGAAATCCTTCGAAACCTGTGCTCATCACTTTTCCTTCACGATATATAAGGTAAAGCAAATCGGTTTTCCTAACCAAATGTATAGCTTCAAGCTTAGATCAAAATCCTACCTGAAATTCTGCTAGCATATAAATATAGCCTCTCAAGCTCAAATATAAATGAACAAAAGAGTACTGAGTAAATATGAGACAAGGAATGAGGTTGAAAGGTGATAATATATATATATAAAGTTGGGACCATGAAAAGGATATAACCTCTCGGAAGGATCACTTCCCTTTCAGTACACTAGAATTAACCTGTCCTATATATATAGAGAGAGAGAAGTTTCCTCCCTTTTTTATTGAATTATTTTTGTTGGGTAGATATACATGCATGTTCAGAGGATGTGAAATTGGTATTGAAAGCAAAAGGAGCTGGTTTTCCATCTGCCAAAAGAGGTCCCTCCCTTAACCTCTGTGCATGTGCTAGTAATACAAGCCAACAGACGACATAAATACAAAGCCAGAATTCTTAAGGCACAACCTTTTCTACTCTTTTTTTTGAGAAGGAAAATGTTTTATAGCATCAATAAAAGCGAAATAGGAGATTATGAATGAAATTTTTATTAAAAAATAATATAAATTATATCTTAAATTTTATCTAAAAAATTAAATTATTGAATTAAAATAATTCTTTAACACTCTCATCCAAAAAAGCTTTACAGCTACATTATAGATTAATAAAGATTAAAAAAAAAAGCTACCTAACCAAAATATATAGGAAACAAAAACAAAATCAGACTGCAATAAAGAAATTGCATGACAACTAGGTAGCACAAGAGTCAATTGTTTTTCTTCTCCTCTTCTTCGTCGTCTTCTTTTTTTAATTTCCTCTTAGAATAGTATAACAATTTCCATTTTCTGGTTCACTGAACATGTTCCATCGCCACTATTTATCACTAGCTAGTAGCCCTCAATTACCAGCGGCGGCTAGGCTCTTTTCGCTTTCAGCTTTGATCAGTGTACCGCAGCCTACCAAGACGGCCAGAAAGTCTGATCTTTTTTTGTTGGTGACTGAACCGAATTAGTAGTGCCTGCCCTAGATAGTTACTTCTTGCCAAATTTTTCTTAGTGTGAATATAATTGACCTACACTGCAATGGACCTTCCTTAAATATCTTTAGCATGAGATCAAGAGAAAGAAAGGCTAAATGGGACCATATATATTTAGAGCTTTTGATTCTTCGCCTTGATGTAATTTAGGTGAAGCATTATCGGCAGAAAATTAATTTGCAGTACTGATTTTAATTATCTTGAGCATCAAACAGAAGAAGGATTTCGTATCAGAGTAAAACAATTTAGCATTTTAGTGATTTGGGGTGGGCGGGGACTCCTTTGCCTGTAATGGCGAATCAAAACGTCGCCAAAGGAAGAGAAAGTGTCATGTTTTGTCTTTTATCAAAAAAAAAAAAAAGCATTAAAACACATGACAATTTCACTCGACTCTCATTGGATATTCAATATGCCTTCTGAGTAGATTAGTGTCAAATCAAAGATGGATAAAAGAGAGGTGAGGGGTTCACCTACCCCATCACTTGATCCAGCCTTAACCCGATTATTTAACTTGTTTCTATTTTATGAATTTATAATTTATTTTTTCATATTCATGGAGGGTTTTTATGATTTTATATATATCTTTGCAGTTTAGAATCTATTTTATTATTTATAATTTATGGATAGAGATGTAGTTTTTTTTTATGAAAAGATATAGTTTTCTTAAAAAAAATCTTATCTAGATTGTTTTTTTAAAAAGTTAATTTAAAAAATAAATAAATCAAATCAAGTATCTAGAGGATACTTGTTGGGTGAAGAAACTCCTCCACCTGACCATATTTGACAGTGTTAGACATGTACATAGGCTATGAATTTAGATATTTAGAATTGAACAAAATCTAGTTCCAACCCGGCCAGTCGTCCATTGCCATCATTGATCAAAATCATGATATTTACATGACGATTAATGCATTTTACCTCAGTGAACAGCTTGCAAATTTTGACCTCTTGTGAAGGTAAGAAAGAGCTTTCCTGTGTATTTTATGAAAAGAAAGGGAAAAAAAAGCCTTTTATGTGTTTATGGGAGTAAATGAGTGGTTACTCTCTTAACTTATTTTAAAGACAGATATATAGATAATAAAAGATAAATCAAATCTGCAACCTACCAAAAAAAAAAGGAATATTAGTACGTACCCACACTAAAAAATATTTTTTTATTATCTTTTTTTATTAAATATGAATGGTTGCTCTCAAATCATTTAATTTAATAATCGTATTAATTACATCTGGTATATATATAATTAGTTCTCAAAATAGGAAAACAAAATCTTTCACTCCAACTTTTAATACTCATTGTTAGCACTTAAGGGAACAAATAAATATCCAAGAGGCGGAATTAAAGCTCATGCTTTAAACGAGATTCATTCATGTTGAAAAATATATTTATTTTCTTGATAGTTTATGATAGCACGACATAAAATGATGGTTTCTTTAGAAAAAAAAAAAACCATTCGCTCAATTTATTCAAACATCTAACCCTTTATTGTCGTTTCATAATGTGATGGTATTTAATTTCTAAATGTAGGATCGGAGAACTTGGTGCAATGAATCATCTAGAAAGACATGTCATGCGTCAATTTGCATTTATAATTACATATTGATCATTGGCCACATATTATTTAGAACCAATGAATTCTTGATATGTTGGGTTTGACTCCCACAAAACGTTCATATACGAGAGTCAAAGTTTTTATCAGCCCTTGATTTTTGGGATCTATACGTGTTCTATGGAACCATTTTCTTTTCGTTTCTCTTTTCCTTCACTTTTTTTTCTCGTAATTGAAGTCTAGATTTTCTCTATGATAATGTTTTTTAACACTAAGATCATGACACGTGATCTTAGACATTTTATTTGATGAGCTTAATATACCTTATACATGGAAGTCTAGACACCGAAAGCTTATCTATTAGTCGGATATTATTGACCGGAGTATCTTTTATTTTTGTGTGTGAAACCATGAACAATAAAACAAATCAAAGCAGATCAAACTATGCAGAAATGGTTATGAACTACATGAGGGATCGAGATTAAGAATAGTCCCTTTTAGAGTATCAGTTAATTTAAGACAAATGCAAATAGCAACTATATCCTCGAACAATTTGAGAAATTATTAAGTATATTGTAACTGGTATGAAAATAATTTAATTTCGATCGAGTCCTATATTTTTATTAGAGTCAGGAGTACAATTCCTGATATGCTGAATAATTCCCCGTTCAAGTGAAGAGTATATGCATGCACGTTTGTGTTCATAATTAATATTCAAGGAACCAACGTGGCTGGATAAACTTGACATCCGGGACGACTTCAATTCTTAAGCTTGTTGCGAAAAAAATCAATAGAAATACTTTGATATTGTTGTTTGAATGGGAATTCATTGTTGAAGGAAAATTATAGTGAATGTTAACTTGTGGTATATTGTGGAGAATTTAATTGGTTAGAAAAAAAAAATTATAATCAAACCTGGACTATTATAATAAAAAAAAAATTGACTCGAAGGTAGCTATTTCTTTTTTATTTTATTTTTTTTGGCTACATAGTACACCACCACCGGTCCACCACCACACCGGTAGTGACCAAACAGTAAGGAATTTCATGAAGGAGGTGAGGTGAATTTGTGCGTGTAATGTTTTGTGTGTGTTAAATGGATAGCATCCTTAATTTTCAACAGTTTTGACTTGTTGCCAGGGCAGAATTAGGAGTTAGGGGGCTGGCCCTGCCAGGAAAAACAAATTTTCAGCTATTCTTTTTTAATAAATTAGATTTTTAATTCTAAAAATAAAAATAAAATTAAAATTTTGACTCTAAAAAAAGAAAAGCAGCTTTCCTCCGTATCTGCTTGTTGCAGCAGTAATCAATGACATGCATGAACATGGACCACCCGATAGTTGTCTGCATAATGCATGCCTTAATTTCCAAAATAATTCCAGAGTCCTTCGGCAGGACGAGTCCTCCTAATTACTCTCGGTATGGTAATTATGGTGGCCAGGTGTGTGTATCTCAGACTTGATGACTTTTCATAGCATTCCAATGGTGACATTTGAGCAAATGACTACATCATGCATCAGCGATCACGAGAGCATTTTACACAGTCTAATTACTTTCGATGAATTATCCAACGACGATTTACACAATAACACGAAAAAGTTTAGCCAAAAATTCAATTTTTGTTATATCTTGATTTTTGTTTCCATAAAAAGTCAAAAAAGCATATTTACTTCTTATTATCCATATTCACATAAAAATTCTCAAGTCCTGAAACGGTGTGTGTAAATGAAATAATATTTTTCTTTGGATACGTGATCAGTTAATTTATTTATACGATCATTTTATACTTGGAAAAAAATCAAAGTCCAGAGTTGAATTTATAAAATTTTATTGCTTAATTAGAAAAGAAGGAGATTTTCTTGGTGTATTAATTGTCCTGGTCTAATATTTGAATGTGCTCCCCCAGTAACTAAAATTAATATCATATATTAGGCATAGAATAAACAGAGGAATTGCATTAACCGCCATTAATGGTCATTATTTAGTAGCTATATCATTCAGATTAGTTGAATCAGGACATAGCTAGCATTAGGGTTTGAAAGGGACTCATAAACTAATAGCCACTTGGCCTAATTACAATTCTCTAACCCTAAATTCGGTCTTTTAACTTCTCGTTTCTACATAAACATCCCTTCAGTAACCTGAAATTAAGTCCTTCTCTTGAACACTAAATGCGACAACAATGGAGGCCAATGAAAATGAGTTATGAGCTGGAAATCGAGGCGGGCTGGTGTTATTTGACTTGGAGAAAGAGAAAATTCAGCTAGCGCAAAGTTTGATGGTAAGCTATTGTAGAACAAGCTGTTTTATCATGGTTATGGTTGTGTTGACTATCTCTATTCTAGTTCTACCACTGGTGCTGCCACCATTACCACCGCCACCTTTGATTCTTCTCTTTGTACCGCTCATGATCTTGTCCCTTCTTGTTTTATTGGCCTTAAGGTCATCACAAATGCCCAACATGGACACCACTAGTGCAGTTTGATTACAAATACTGATTTCTCTCCTCTCTCTTCTACGATCCTTTGTTTGTCTGTTTAGAGCCTTCTGGTGGTTCATCCAAGAGAACTGGCCTGATATATATCTGTGCTGCAAGATTAAATCTGTACATCAAGATTATGCTTGATATATCATTTCCCTTGTTGTTTTCTTGGCCTTAAATCCATCACAAACTTTTTTTGGTTTTGCATTCTTCTTTTAATTAATCAGTTTATGAGGTGATTCTAATTCTCTGCTGATCATGTAAAAATTCTTGAAGAAAGAGGAGAGATCATACAAGCTCTCAAGTATACTTTCCAGTATTATTTGTGATGCATGGAGTGTATAAAAAGAAGCATTTGGTAATTATTGCTACTTCCTGAATATGCAAGATGGTGATGAAGATTCTCCATAGCTATGCTATTTGCTTTCTACTTGATTGTCCGAACAAGGCATAACCCAATTCATTGCTGTACGTATTGCACCATCTAACAATATGGCTTTTAGTTTCTGGTAAATGTAGAGTAATGGCCTTTACTTACTTGGGACAAGAGATCGAATCCATTCATAAGATGATTTTTTTTTCAAATTGCATTTTAATCCCACAGCCTGATTAAGATTGTATCGTATTGACTCATAAGAGCTATGAAGATTTGGGAATTGGAATTTCACGGGCTCGTATGCGCAGGCACCCGTGAACACACTTATATGTATGGATTTCGAGAATTTGTGAGATTTTCATGTTTCAACGGAAAGTAGAAATAATATTTTGGCATCTTCTTCTCTGTGATGTTTATGCATTTCTCTTACAAAACGCTCCATGCAATAACGAATCCATGATTTGATTGTTGATTTTCTGATGGAAAATCTAGATTGGTAAAAAAACCGTCATGTATAATATATTTCCATCTGTTTACAGCTCAAGACCCAACCTAGGGTCAACCTGGCCCGGGGCTTGGGTTGAGCGGGTTTATACGAGGCAATCTAAGCTAAGATTTAAAAAAAAAAAAAAAACCCACAACATCAGGCTTTAGGCCAGCAGATCAGAACAATGTCATGCATTTTGCGTCAAGGTTCAAAAGCATAGTGGAAAAGTGACGCGAATGACTAGCACTTACAATGTCAAAATAAATTCCAGCTTTTCACAAAAGAGGAGTAGAGCACAAAGCCGCAGGGATTCAATGAACTAAGAGCGATAGATATTCACAAATTAAGGTAATCTGCTGTCCAACTTGCACGATACAAGGGGTATAAACAATTAATATTGGTAAAGTATTGTGTTTTTTGATTGATTTTGGCTCGAGGGTTCCTGTAATCCTTGCCCCAATCTATCCATAATTAAGGTAATTTTAAATCTTGAGAATAGTGTTCGTTTGTGTATACAATATCAAAAGGGAAAGAGGTCCAGCTATTTGGTTGCTAATTTTAAATATCCTTACTAATATTATATCTTAGTTAGGTATCACTCCTCCTTCAAAATCAGCCTGGAACTGAACAATCTCACGTGTGAATTTTTTTTTTTTTTTTTTGGTGAAGATGAAACCTGGAGTTAATTGTTTTTCTATGTACACAATTGATCAATGGTGTTATTAGAAATACTAATCAGTTAATTAGATATATTTTTATCAACTGTGTGCCCATTTCTGATCTGTAATTTGAAGGATTCTGATTTTTACAGGTCTTAATCTCAATGTTTAAGCAACCACAGAGGTCTTAGACGCCACAGCACGCTTCGAGTTGTGGTCGTTAATTATTATACTGGAAAGCAAGAAAGCAGGTAAGAGAAAAATAATTAACGAACTAATAAAGTAATTAACTAGTATATATCAAGGTAGAATTCGAGTGGTATTTCCGAGGATCAACTTGGATTATTATGTGATCCCGACAAGATTTTGTGTTCACATTCTTTGTAGAAACCACCTAAATAAACAATAGTGTCTTGAGAAACAAAGAGAGATGCATTGAATCTAAGACAAAGAGATAAAAAAAGATGACAACCACTTGCATCACCTTTGGTAATTTACAATTTAGATGAAACTAATTGAATATCATAGACAAATTAATAAAAAAATGAAACTAGTTTTTTTATATGGGACCGTAGCATATACAGTGCTTTATGCTGATGAACCAATCCATGACTTAAGAGATTGCACACGCACACGAGTGCGTTTGTGTATATATATATATGTCAAACACGTCTTTTATTTGAATTTTATATATATCTAATTAGTAGTTGTAATATCTTCTTAATATCTATATATTCTCAAAAACATATATCTTCTTAACTAATATCTAAATTTAATATGCATAAAAAGGGAAATTTTTTTTTTATAAATCTTTAAGGTTGTGTTTAATTTAGTTAGTGTTGTATAACAGAGTAGATAAATACATTAAAAAAAATAAAAACATATTTGGTGCAGTGACAGAAATAAAGATATATAAAAATAAAATTATATTTATGATATTTTCATTTCATTACAAAAGAGTCATAGATCATGGAGATAGAGATGACATATCTCCCTAAAACTACTATTTTTAAAAATAAAAATTCATTTCAAAACTATATTAAAAATAAATTTATTTTATATCTTTAACTTTGTCTTTTCAATTAAATATATTTTTATCTTTTTTGTATGTGTTCAACTAATATTTTAAAAAAAAATAAAAATTCATTTCAAAACTATATTAAAAATAAATTTATTTTATATCTTTAACTTTGTCTTTTCAATTAAATATATTTTTATTTTTTTTGTGTGTGTTTATTCACTCTAGAATATTAACGATATGCAACCTAAATAATTTGTAAAGTGTGGGAATCTATGTATCCCAAAACACACACACATTTCTCATTAATGGGGGGATTAAGGTTGGGATTATTAAGGTCGGGATTAGAAATGTTTATTTTTGTGATTCAACATGTTTTTTAAATTGTTTTTTATTTAAATAATATTAAATTAATATTTTTTTAAGTGGTTTTTGAAGATTTTGATACATTAATGTTAAAAATCAAAATAAGATATTAAAAAATATTATTTTAACCTATTTTTAATTAAAAATATTTGTAAAAGCATTATTAGATACACATTTAGTACTTATAGTGCTTTTCTCTTTTCATGCACCCATGATAATTCATCACGAGCCTTACTCGTACGTGAAAGAGAGAGAAATATTATACCAAGTACTAGATAATCATTGGAAAAAGTGAGTTTGTTTTATAAACGGAAGCCTAGATTCAAGTGCTTTGAGTGTAGATGGAGAACACATTATTATTCCTACAAACTGCATGAATTTAATTAGGCTATATGTTAAGAAATAATTTTGAGAAATAGACGTCACTATAAAGAAATCAAATTACAATAAAGTTTTGTTATATATATATATATATATATATATATATATATATATATAGAGTTCTTTAATAAAAATTGTTGTAAAATCAAATATCAAATGTTTATACCTTGAGGGTCTTATTAAAAAAAATTTAATTATTAGGCTAAATTGATTTTTTAACATAACATAACATCAGAATTTTGATGAATAACCGTTCTAATAAGTTTAAATCACACTACATTTATTTATTTATTTAAATTAAAATATAATTAATAGGTTGAATCGGTAATTTCACGGTTAATAACAATTTTAGGAGGAAATTAATACTTTCCAAATCCTCATTGAGTACTGTTTTCATCAATAATTCAGCATTTATGGTTGATACCTAGCTAGAGTCCCATACCTGAACATCGACAAATTGTTCACATCTCATCGGCAATAACAAATAATGAAACAAAGGAAAAGGAAAGAAGATACCTTATGCAGTGGCCTTTAACGGTGATATTCATATTTACAGAACTCAAGGCAACCAGATGCTAACTTATTATGTTTTTTTATCCCTCCATCAGACAACTTGGAAACGTGAAATAGAACTTAATTTCAGATCATTTGATTATAAAATGAAAATAAAGGCATTTGGGAAATGTTCTGTTGTAAAATAGCTGGCTATAGGCGAGCAAGTGGCATTCTATAGTTTGTATTAATTGTTTTGTGAACCCATGTGCTAAGGATGGAATTTTTATGTTATTTTTAAACTAATCTACACATCAATCGAGAATTTTTTTTCAATAATTTTTAAAAAGGATAGCATAATACATTCACATTCACATTGGTGCTGTGTTCATCTAAAATTATAGATTTAAAGCTAGTTTGATGGATTGATTTGGAAAGCCTAGAACCTGGGCAAGGTTTTAATTGAATTTAATAAGACATCAACTTGTTAAAAACTTGTTAATCTTAGTGGATTTTTAATTATTTGATTAACCTGTTTAAACCCGATCGAAACCTGATAAGTTTAACACCAAAAAGATAAATAGAAAGAGCAAAACGATATTGTTTTAAAAAGTAATCAATTTATTTTAACTTGGTAACTCATGGATTAATTTGATTACTTAATTAGTAACAGTTAAATGAGCGGTTTTTTTTCATTTTCTAATTTCCAAGAACTATCTCGGGAAATTTTATTAATTTGGGTTAATTTTTGGTTTTTCAACTTGATTTTGGGTTATTGAGGTCATAAATGTATTTATTTAAGTTTTTATGGTGATTGTCGAATGTTTTTCAAGTTAAAAGTGGTTAAAAATGGATTTTTTTCACAACTTTTAGAAAATATTTTCTGCCCAAAATAAAAGGAAAACACTTTCCTGGAAACCAAGCTAAATTTTCTTTAACTGGAAAGTGTTTCTATTAACCGGAAAGTATTTTCCGTTGACCAACTTTTCTAATGACAAACAAACACAGGAAAGTTTGGAAAGTGGTTTCTCGAAAACTACTTTTCGAGAAACAAACACACTCTTAGTCTTAGAACTTTCTCCCTTGATTTTCTAGCTACCTCTATGGAGCCCAAATTTTGAAAAGCATATGACAAGTCATAAGTTACATTATATGATTTTTTTTAAAAAAAAGTCATATGTTCCATTATAATATTTTTTTTAAAAAAAATAGTGAACGACAAGTCATCTACGCTTTATAAAAACAAAAAACTTATTCACGTAAGCATAGGTTAGGAGACCCATGTGCCGGAGCTTTGTTTTTTAAAAGCTTGGTGCTCTAGGTCATTTAAATCAAGCTCATGTACTTGGTTTTTTTATTTTTATTTTTACTTTTTATTTTTTTATGAATTTAAATTTAAATACGCTATAAAAAATTATTATTCAATGGTGTCATCTTTCACAAAAAAAAAGTATATATTATAGGTTTTTGTGTAAATTTTAACTTTATTTTCTTCAATTAAAATGTGCCTAACACACACACACTCATGAATATTTATTAACATAAATTTTATGTTTTTTAATATGTTTTTATATAATTTTATCATATTTATCAATGTTTTTTTTCCCTTCAACCACATATAAAATATTTTGACTTTGTTTGAATTTTTTATTCTAAAACAGTGCTTATATTTTACAAAACATCACTATATTAGGTTAATAAGTGGTTTTGCAAAGTATTTAATTTTTTATATTATTAAATAAAAATTAATTAAAAACCCACAAAGTCAGATGGGAGGTTTTCAAGTTTGATACAGTAGACTAGATTTAATAATAGTGTTAAAAAATTTCCTAGCATAAACATTATTTTTTTACAATAAAAAAGAATTTTGTCCAACCGGGCAAGAAGTAATCTAGTTTTAACAAAATAAGAATATTACAAAACTAATTAAGTATTGCGCACCCATGTCGTCAAATATTTGTTGATGCCAGAGTTTCTAAAACTTTAAGAAAACCCTAGCCAAGGCTTCAATTTCTTATTAAACCTTTGATTATATATAGAAAGATTGCACATCGATCCAAGTGCATGCATCTCATGAGTTCTTCATCAACCTTATCTCATTCCCGGCCGTTCTTAGTATTCTACCAATCTTATGTGTCGCACACGTAAGAGCTTAATTTTAAAGGAATATTTGGATTAAAAAAGAAAAGGCAATTCAGTAATGATCATCAGCATCATGGCCGCACAATTCCACACCTTCGACATCTAAGTAAGAATTGGTCAAGAAAGGAACATTATGTAGACTTTCTGGGAAAAAAAAAGGGGGAGAAAATTGATGAAATAAAAATTTATGGTGGAGAAGAAAGGAAGAAAAGAACCCAAGATTCAAGAAAGGTGAAAATGATTTTATTTTATTTTTTCATTTTAAAAGGTGCCAGATTAAGGTTTAAAACAGGCCCATCAGGCTGAATTAATCTATAAGTAATGTTTTCGAATAGTTCTTGTTAATTATTCATTATCAAAGCTGGAAGATTTCTTAATTTTTGGAACAACTCCTGCTAATCCTTTATCAAATTAGACTAAAAATAAAACATTTACAGTACGAATTGTAATTTTTGGAGTGTAAGTAGAAGGATTAAACCAGTGTTCTTTTTTGCTAATAAAGCAATTAAGACATTGAGAGACTAGAGTAGAAGAACAGGAATACTTTAGGGATCAAAACGTATTATTACCTCCGAGCGAGTCCGGGTACAGAAGGCCGGTCCATGCAACACTTCTGGGCTGGTAGGTATTCAAAATACTAGTGGGTATGAATCCATGCAAAGCTACAGTAGATCCTTTTCCTCCTTCATCCATTTAGATTCAAACTAGTTTTAAAAACTCTGGCCAAGTTGCGACTTAAATTAAAAAATTTGACAACAAAATAAATTGAGATAATAAAAAATTATTTAATATTATTATTATATAATTTTAACGAGTTCACTTTAAAAATTCTTGATCTAACTCAAATCCGCCATGAACCACAATAAAATGTTATTGTAACCAAACTTCAATCAATCCATCAATGTTACCTCATTTTACATATTATAAATGAATCAGCACCAAGAAACATTTTTTTAAAAATAATAAAATAATATTATTTTAATTAAAAATAATTGACCTACATGAAATCAATAATTCAATTTGTTTTAGAACAGTTCTTGGGTGGATGTACATTAGGCATGCAGGTCGGAACTTTTTCAAAAAAAAAAAAAAAAAGAAGATTATGTAATGGACTCATTTAAAACATGTTAATGTGGTTTCCTGCCAAAAGTGTTTTCTGGGTGTGACTGCCTGCTCTACCCTAGTAGGCAGCCATTGAATTTCAAGCCTGAGAAAAGAGAGGCAAGGAGACGGACACATCAGAAGTTTCAGTATCCATTACAGCAGCTAGCTAAAACAGAGTACTCGGTGTCCCACACGCAACTGGCATTTCCCTCGACATTCATTAAATTTCCACGAAATTTCTTAGTTTCTTTTTCCAAATACTTCACCCGAAGGAATATATGCTCCAATTACAGTAGATTTATTCATATGTTTTAATTTTCTGAATTCAAATATTAAGAAGAAGTCTACGCTCAAGAAATTTCCACGGAAATCATGATAAGAAAGACCTTTTTGCTGTCGAGACTTGAGAAAACCAAAATCACAAGGTTTTAAATTATGGATCTAAAGAAATAATAAAATAAAAAATTACAAGGTTAATTCGGTCAAATTATGTTAATTTTAAATTTATAATTTCTTTTACACTTGATTAAGTTCTAATTCAACAGGATAAGCCGAGTTTAGTGAATGACAAGTTCACATTTAAGTGTTCATTTCAAGTGGGAAAAAAAATGTGATGAACAGTGATGGCAATATTTTTGTCATTTAATTCATAAAAAAAATCGTACGTAGTTTTCCCTTCTTTCCAATTTGAGAAACGACAATGTGTTATGTTTTCTTATAATGTACCTTTTTAATATAATTATTTTTACAAAAATACAATAATTCATGAGTAAATAAATAAAAGTCACTTGCTCTTTTTTTCACCCTTATGCAATATTAAGATGTATCTTGAAAAATATTAAGTGTCATTCTTTCTTTTGTTTCTTCATCTATTAGGATGTTCTTAAAAAATCATTTATTTATTTATTTATTTATGAAGACTAAATTTCTCTTCTTAAAAAAAAAATTTACAAAACTTTTCTTAAATCGTGAATCCTAGCTAAAAATATAAATAATAAACACACTTAATAGTATTATTATTAAATTTAGCTCAATTTAATTGATTAACACAATGAACTGTTAATTCAAACCTAACTTAAATTAAGTTTTAAATAAAATAAAAATTAAGTAGGAATTAACCCGGTTAAAATTAATCTATTCAATGATTAATCTGCTTAAAATATAATATTATTTTAATTTTAAAACATCACCTTTTATTAACTTAATTAATTTAAATTGATTCACTCAACTCGCAATCTCTTAACCTAGTTTAAGAATTGGATTGGGTTAAGCTAAGCTTTCATAAAAATTAATAATCAGTATATCTAAAAAAAAATTACAAATAGTATCATTTTCCAAATTAAAAGGAAAAAAAAGTGATTAAATGGCAGCCACCAGTAGTTAATAGTAATTACAACAAGACGTTATGGTTAGCTAACCAGGAGAAAGCTTGAATCTGATTGGTCACACCTTACATAAGTTGCCTGCAGCTAGACCCAGATAGCAGTACTGATAACGCAGCCTTACATCAATTCTATGACTATCACCTCGTACATATACTCCTCTCTTGTTCAAAATCCTCATCCAAATTCTCCTCACCTCTTCTCACCCCACTTTCCGAATCCCCATTTTGATCTGCGGCTAGCTGCCGGAATTAATGAAGCATTATTGTGTGGTGAAGAGTTTGATGTTCAAGTGTTTCAGCTTGAGATCAATAATCTTTCTTGTTTTCTTGACCATGTTGCTTGTGTTGCTGCCGTTGATGTTGCCACCATTGCCGCCACCTCCATCAATACTCATGTTTCTTCCAGTTTTGATCATGTCCTTTCTAATTTTGTTGGCCTTCTCTTCGTCTCAAATCCCTCATATTGCACTGCACTCTTCTACATGACAAGGTACTTCCGATCGATCAATTTCTTGAGTTTGCAAGAGTACCAACTTGCTAAAAACACCATGGATGGTGAAATCAAGTTTGTGGGAATGAACCAAGGCATCAAGTCTCTCTAGCTAGAGTACTGTCTACATGGAAGAGATATGGAAGAGATCGAAAGGTTCGATCCATGTAGAAAATGTAACAAGATATAGATCAGGATTTTGGTAAGGTGTTCTTAATTTCTTTGAAATCCTTTCCTTGTGTGTGAACCGAATTGTTTAATATTTGTTTTATTGTTTATAATGGTTACCTGAGAGAATCAATCCAATTTACATACTTGGGAAAAATTCCAAGACACCGGCAGGGCGACACTCGATTATGCCACAGAGAGTGGTGGCCGGATGTTTGTGTGATTCGGCCATGGCTTAGAGGTCATAATTGCATGTACAACTTGTGATGCGTTTGGATTTTCTACAATATATAATATCTTGAAACCAATAATAAGACTTTCGTTACAGAATCTGAGTTTCTTGTTTGAATAACAAAAGGTGAAGTCACGGTAACTTGAAGTTATGGTAACAGTAGCTAGGAGGCACCAATCTTTAATTCTGTCATGGAACTAGACTTTACTTTGGTTGTGGCAGGCGTTTTCTGTCCTGCCAAGGACAACAGCAAAGTATGCTGAAAACAGACTGTCAAGGACTGATCAGACATATGTGTTAGGTTCTTTGAACCATAATTTCCTTGAGTTTTTTTTTTTTTTTTAACACGGTAAGTAAAAAAAAATAAAGAAACACAGGTGGAAAAATATCTGAAAAATTAGCACATTTAAACGAGTTACTCGTTTGAAATTAAAAACTATTTTTTTTTCTGCTCGTCCCCTCTCATGCCGAGATCTCTCTCTCCACAACCAAATTAGTACCCAAAGAATCCTATAACACTTCTCTTTCTCTCTCTAAAATACACTATTATATCTTACCTTGATGTCTAGAATATTCAAAAATATCATATTATTAAAAAGTGATAACTTATCATTGATATAAATATCTACATAACATTATATATGTTCATTATATGTTATTTCATTACACCAATCTGGTTGCATTTTCTGAGATGTCTACGCAACCAGATGCATTATACCCCTGGTATCCAAAACAGAATCAATTAGTATGCAATATCATTTTACATTTATTAAATACTAGAATAATTTTATTGTGGATGATGATTGCTAATTAGTTTTTAATGTATATATAGATTAATTACTTGGTATGAAAAGCTCAAAAAGCAGCAACGATTATCCGTAGAAGTGTTGATGAGATAGGATATATTGTGGCCAACACCACGCTCAATTTATGTCGTGCAGACTTCAAGAGATTGAGGTTGAGCATCTTTAAGTAGCATTAACAGAAGATGAGATTGCTTATCGTTGAAGTGTTAGGGATGTTGGTCCGTCCACGAGCATTTCAGACCCGTTTACAAGCGATCTAAGTCTATCCACGAGCTGGGATGATATTGGTACTCCTTAAACCTACATGGATATTATATACTCAATCTCGAGTTGAATAGGATAAGAAAATTATTAGATATAATTACATATTATTATATATTATTATAATTGTGGATAGAAGTATAGTTAGTTTAATTTTTAATAAAATATAATGTTGTTTTAAATGTTAGTGTGCATTTGTTATTTATGATTTAATATATTATGTGCTACTTATGTGAATTGTGTTTTAATGGTTGTTTGTGATTATGCAAATTGTTTTGTTTTGGAAGGGAGTTGATGGCAGAATAAACTATATACGTCTTGTTTAGAGGAGTCGCAGATGTTATTTGCAACTCTCTCAACTATGCTAGTTTTCTAATTATTTTCTTGCATGTGTTACTTTACAAATTAATTTTTTTAAATGTGTTAACTTACCAAAACACATTGAGAGTGTTTTTGAACTCTAGCATGGTAAAAGTAATAATAAAATAACATAGTGCAAAATATATTTGAAAAAATAACACAGTTTAGAAAGTCATAGATGACATCTAGAATTCGCAAGTTGCAACATTTAATAAGGAGAGATGAAAAAAAAGAAAGAAAAAAAAAAGAAAAAGATCTTGAAGTCACACTAAAACTCCGATAATGACGCCGTCGGTAGCATTGAAAAGATCTCAATAAGACAAATCCAACTACACCAAGAAAGGTCATTCATGATGACCGGAATGGATCACACAAGCAGCTCAAAGGCAAGTGAGTCCCGACACCTTTGGACAGCTCTGTGGCCCACTTCGTTCACCGTTTGTGACTTTCTTTGGTGTCATTGGATTTGTCTCATTAAAAGTTTTTCAATGGCACATTTGGTGTTATCATTAAAGCTTTAGTGTGCCTCCAAGGTTATTTTTTTTCCTCTCTCCTCATTATAATTTATAAAGAGAGAGGAGAGAGAAAAAAGTTAAAAAAATAAAGAAACCACGAAGGCAAATCGAAACTCCAATGATGATACCATCAGTATCGTTAGAAAGATCTCGACGAGATGAATTCAATGATACCAAAAAATATCATAAATGACGAACAAAGTGAGTCATACGAGCCGACCAAAGGTGTCAAGGCTCACATGTCTTTAGACTGCTCGTGTGGCCTTTTCCGGTCACCGTTAGTGACATTTCTTGGTGTCGTTGGATTTGTCTCGTTGAGATCTTTACAACGATACCAATTATGTCATCATTAGAGTTTTGATGTGATTTTGATGTTTTTTTCTTTTCTTTTTTACTCTTTCTTCTCTCATTATTAAATGTTGTGTTTATCAAATTTGCAATTTGAAAGAATACATGATATTTGTGACATGTGAATTGTAAATATCATCTACAATTTTCTAAATTGTGTTATTTTCATAGATATTTTTGTGTTATGTTATTTTATTAAACAATTTTTTTTACAATGCTAGGAAAAAAAGATAGAAGAGAACTTTAGTTTTCATACCTCAAGTTGAAGGGCGGTGTTGATATTCCACAGTGCTGTACATCCTCGTTAGAGGTGATAAATAAATGTTTAATTGAGAAACTGTTGGGAAAATATATTGAGTTTTTTATATATATAAAAAACTTAAAATATTTTTCATAAAAAAAGGTACATAAAACTTGAATTTTGTTTTAGAAATTGCTTCAACTGGTTAATTGAGAAACTTTTCGGAAAATATATTGAGCTTTTCAAATGGAAAATGAATATTATTAGCATTAGAATTTAAAATATTTTTTTAATATTAAATAAATTTTTAATTGAGAAACTATTAGAAAAATATATTGAGTTTTTAAAAATATTTTTCATAAAAAAACCATAAATGGTATATAAAGCTTGAATTTTGTTTTAAAGGTTGTTGCAACTGGTTAATTGAGAAACTATTAGAAAAATATATTGAGCTTTTCAAATGACATATGAATATTATTGTCGTCATAATTTAAACTATTTTTTTTAATAATAAGTAAACATTTAACAATCATTTTAGGTCAAGAACGTAAATTATTGAATAAAACTTTAAGAATAGCTTTATATTAATTTTTTAACACATTAATTCAACTAAAAATTCTTCTTGATATTATATCACAAATCATCATCTCAATTCCAAGATTTAAATTATTAGATAAAGCTTTAATAATGGTTTTATATTATTTTTTAATGACATCAACCTAAAAATTAATGAATTTAAGCTAAAAAGATCACGAAAATATCCTTAATGAACACTAAAACCTTATCTGAGATATCAAATTTTTGACTGGAATAGTTTTTACAGCACGATTACTAGACACCTTTTACATTTATCACCACCAACATACCTAACAGCCCAGCTAAAAAGTAAAAGCAACAAAATATTGACTCAATATATATATATATAATGAAAAATATATTGAGTTTTTTTTTTTTACACGAAGCAAGCAAGAAAGGGATTACAGCCTGTATGGTATATGAATTTCATTTGGGGGTAGAAGGGAGCAGATTCTGGTTGTTTTTATAGTTTAATCTGCTTTTTAAATTATTTTTTATTTAAAATTTAGTATTTTTTAATAGTTTTGATTTGCTAATATTAAATATATATATATATATAATATATATATATATATATAACATTATTTTAATATATTTTTAATTAAATTTTACTTTTTCATAAGAACTCTACACTGCATAAAATCAATAAAATTAAGAATTTTTTTTATATATATTTTTGCTTGTCATCCGTTTCCACTTTTTAATGGTACTTCTCAATATAAAGGATGAAAAAATAGATTGATTAGAAAATAAAAAACTTTTGGGGATGGCCTTTTCGCAGTCAAAGGGATGATAATTGTTGTATCATGAATATAATTCCTACATGCATATTGCCGTCAATTATTCCAGTGATTTGGATCAATTACTGCACCCTTAATTGGAAGCAGATTGCTAGCTAGCAAGCTAGAATCTAAGGCCTTTCTTTAAACTCGAATGGCGAAGGCTATATCTGCTTTTACTTAGAATTTTTTCCCTCAACTCTCCATAATGATTACGATAATTCGAGCCTTTTGTAGTGAAATTAGCTTTATTTATTTATTTTTATTAATTTTGGAAACAGTATCCTCGATTCCCTCCAAATGATCGATCCCATATTTACCTATTGTGTTTCGATGAGAAATTTTATGGTAATTGAGGAGTAATTACTAATTGAACAAAAATATATATATTTAAATAATTTTGACACCCGAATCAAACTGAGTTTAAAGCTTAATTATAGCATGTTTATAAAAATCGAGCCTATATATAATCATTGAATATGAAGTTTTTCTTTATTTTTAAATCTGAAATATTTCTAAATTAATTCTCGTGTATTTAAATTATATCAACATATGCGATACCATCAAAAGTAAATTGTTTTATCTTATATACTAAAAATATTATTATCATTTATCTATTATTGTTTAATAATAATATCAAATAACTTCTTATAATTTAAATTTTTTTTTCACATTCAAAGAAACAATTAATCTAACCCGTAACATATTTGCATGCTAGTAAGTTAGTATTGTTCAGCTAAGATTGTGTTTGTTTTTGTAATTCAACCGTATTTTTAAAAAGTTTTGATTTTTTTTGTTTTAAATTAATTTTTTAGATCGTTTTGATGTACTGGTATTAAAAATAAATTATTTTTTTTATTTTAATACATTTCAAGTAAAAAATATTAAATTTTTTTTATTTTAATACATTTCAAATAAAAAATATTTTAAAAAGCAATCTAACACACGCTCTAAATCATAATATAAGATAGGTCTTTATAATTAATATATCACCATTGAATTTATATTCGTCAATGGCACACATTTTCCACATTGAGTAAAGAAATGTGGCGGTGCAAAATTTTTGGCAAGTTTAGCATTATTTTGTATACTTAAGGCACCTCCTCCATACTAAGGAAACCTGCATCTACTTTACCAAAATCAAGCAACAGATTCTCACCAAAGCTTAGTATTCCAACTGTTACAAATCTTTCCATTTATTGCAGATACAATTCTGCTAGAATTATAGCAAATGTTCATATGCAAATCTTTCCATTTACTGCAGATATTATTCTGCCAGAATTATAGCAAATGTTCATATGCAAATCTTTCCATTTACTGCAGATATTATTCTGCCAGAATTATAGCAAATGTCCATATGTATTCATTGCCGAAAGCAGACTTTTCTCTTGTATATATTCTACTCAACATTATAATGAAATTGTGTGGTTTTTCCATTAATTCTGTGAGCAGTTGTTTGATCTTTTATGGTATCAAAGTCAAATTCTCTCATGAGCAAACAGATCCTTCTCTAAAAATGTCAGCCTCTACAGATCAAACAACTGGAACCCACCCAAACACTCACCCTATCTCCTCCACCGAAAATGCACTCATTGCTCTCACCATCACAACACAAATCAATGAGAAACTGACGTCGTCCACCTTTCCTTGATGGAGAGCACAATTTGAAGCCCTCCTCATTGGATATAATCTTTTTGACTACGTTCATGGCGTTTTCCAATGTCCCTCCCCAGCTGGCACTTCTCTCATTGAGTTGAACAAAACTCATTAGGTTCGTCAGGATAAATTAATCCTGAGCGCTATTATGGCTTCTACCTCATCCACCATCGCCCCTCTCATCGCTAGTTCCAAAACTTCCCATGAGGCTTGGAAAAAACTTCATCACATGTATGCCAGTAAATCCAGAACTCGTGTCATGCAACTCAAGGAAGAACTTACCTTGATTCAGTGAGGAAATCGCTCCATTCATGCTTATCTGCAGGCTATGAAAGCCCTTGCTGATGAGATTGCACTCATCGATCATCTAATATCTGATGATGATATTACCCTTTACATTCTTAATGGACTAGGTGCTGATTTCAGAGAAATTGCTGCCCCAATTCGGGCACGGGAAACATCTCTGACTCTCGAAGAGCTTCATGACATTCTTATGGGGCATGATAGCTACCTGCGGTGTCTGGAATCTTCAACCCAGCAGCTTGTTGCCTCTGCAAATTCTTCTCACCATCACCGACAGCACAATGGCTCTTATGGTGGGTCTTATCCAAAGGGCTCTTATAAACCAAATGGGCACACTCGTTCTCAAAATTTCAGTAAAATTCCTCAAGGCCCATTCAAAGACAATCGGAGGCCTTCCACAACCAGGTACCCTCAAAGGCGTTACCAACCAAAATGCCAATTTTATGACCACATGGGCCATACAGCTAAGTCTTGCCCATAACTTCATCGATCAGAAGTAAGAGCCAACTGCACATCTGCCCCTCAACCAGCAGATCAGAAATGGCTTCTTGATTCTGCCGCTTCCCATAACATTACTGGTGACTTGAAGAATTTATCTATTCACTCTGAGTATGATGACACTGATGAAGTTGTTATTGGTGATGGGTCAAGTTTGGTAGTCTCCCATATTGATTTCTTGACTTTAAAATCACCAAAACGGATATTTATACTTCGTGACACTCTTTGCGTTCCTAATATTTGCAAAAATTTAATTTATGTTCATCACTTCGCCTCTTAAAATAATGTTTTTCTTGAGTTTCACCTCTTTTATTTTCTTGTGAAGGATCAGACTACGGGGGCGACATTACTAAGAGGAGCATGTGAAAGCGGCGTTTATCATTTTCCGAACTCACTGGTGGGCTCCAACTCTAAAATTGTTGCAAATGTGCATGAACGAACCTCATTTGACAGGTGGCACAAACGTCTCGATCATCCGTCCTTTAAAATTGTTAGAAATCTTGTCCATCATTTTTCTCTTCCTATAGCGCACAATAAAATGAACTCTCTATATTCATCATGTTTTATCAATAAAGCCCATCAACTTCCTTTTCGGTCTACCAGTTATTAGAGTCATGCTCCCCTTGATATTATTTATACTGATGTGTGGGGACCTGCCCATTGTGTTGGTCTAGATGGTTCTCGCTACTATTTAATTTTCATTGATCATTACACAAAATATATGTAGTTCTATCCCATTAATGCAAAATCTTGTGTTAAGAGCATCTTTCCTGAATTCAAACAATTTGTTGAGAAACGGTTTTAATCACAAATTAAAAGTCTTTACTCTGACAATGGTGGCGAGTTCACAAGTCTTAAATCTTTTCTTTCTCTTCATGGGATTAGTCACTATACCACTGCTCCTCATACACCCCAACAAAATGGCGTTTCTGAATGTCGGCATCGCCATCTAGTTGAAACTGGTCTCGCTCTACTACACGATGCTAATCTTCCTCTCTCATATTGGCTACATGCTTTTCATACTGCCACGTATATCATTAATCGTCAACTTACTCCTCTCCTACAAAACAAATCACCATTTAAAAGTCTTTTTGGCCAAAAACCAAATTATCTTAAATTAAAATCTTTTGGGTGTATTTGTTATCCCCTACTCAAACCCTATAACACATATAAAATTCAGCCCAAGTCCACTCCGTGTGTTTTCATCGGGTATTCTTTAACCCAAAATGCTTACCATTGTCTAGAACCCACAACAAATAGAATCTATCTCTCCATGCATGTCCTCTTTGATGAGCAACAAACCTTAGCCTCTTTTGGCTCTCATTCGTCTTCGTCCGTGTCCTTCCCTTTGTAAGTTGCCCCGCCCGCATCCTCTGCTTCACCAGTGTTTTCAAAATCTGCCATCGTCGTGGGATCATCTCCTCCAGGTAACCCCTCTTCCTCTCATTCTCTAGTTCTTTTACACTCTTCAAATAATTTTTCTATTTCGTCACTGTCGAACCCATGTGCAATTGAGCAAACCTGTGAGCCTGCCTCTTCACCCTTCCCTGCTTCACCGCAAAATCACCCAGCCTCACCAGTGTCTCCTTCATCCCATACTGTGTCTCCCTCAGTTCCCATAACCATAATACCACCACCATCAAATCGGACACACTCCATGACTACCTGATCCCTAAATAACAACTTCAAACCCAAACAAATCAATTTTGTCACCAGACATCCTCTCCCTCAAAGTCTCGAACCAATATGTGTTACCCAAGGTTTGTCCATGCCAAATTGGCGTGAAACCATGTCTAATGAGCTTACTGCTCTTATGAGACATGGCAATTGGGACTTAGTTCCACCCCCAGCTGGTTGCAGGCCCGTTAGTTGTAAGTGGGTTTTTCGTGTCAAACGAACAGCCAATGACACAATCGATCGCTTCAAAGCTCAACTTGTTGCCAAAGGCTTTCACCAACGCCCTGGGATTGATTATAAGGAAACATTTAGTCCTGTTGTAAAACCTGCAACCATTCGGTCTGTGCTCATTGTTGCTGTCATGCAAGGTTGGATTTTGAGGCAAATAGATGTTAACAATGCCTTCCTGCATGGTTAGCTTACTGAAACTGTCTATATGAGTCAACCTCTAGGGTTCAAGGATCAGACGAACCCTCATCATGTATGTAAGTTGCGTAAAGCTATCCATGGGCTTAAACAAGCCCCTTGGGCATGGTATTCAATGCTCAAGCGTGCTCTTATTCAACTTGGCTTTCATAATTCTAAGTCTGATTCATCCTTGTTTATTTATCACTGTGGCTCTGTTATATGTTATATGTTGGTATATGTGGATGATCTTGTGCTTACTGGAAATGATTCCAGCTTTGTGCAGTCTCTTATTAAGCAGCTTAGTGATCAATTTTCGTTGAAAGATATGGGTCCTCTTAATTATTTTCTGAGCGTGGAAGTTGTCTCCACCTGTGCAGGTTTATTCTTGTCCCAACATAAATATGTCCGTGACTTGTTGTCCAAAACCAGCATGGTTGGTGCCAAGGATATCTCTACCCCTTATCTCCTGGCATATCTTTAAAACTGGATGATGGCACTGCCTCTGTTGATATCACTGAATTCAAACGAGTCTTTGGGAGTCTTCAATATCTCTCCCTCACCCGACCTGATATTTCCTTTGCTGTCAACAAGTTATCTCAATTCATGTACAAGCCAATTACTACACACTGGACAATAGTTAAACGCCTTCTTCGGTATCTAAAGCAGACTATCTTCCATGGGATTCACATCCAAAAGGCTACTACCTAGCATCTCACAACATACTCTGATGCAGACTGGGCTGGTAACGTCGATGATCGCACCTCCACCTCCGCCTATATCAGCTTCTTGGGACACAATACCATTTCCTGGAGTTCAAAAAAAACAACGTGCTGTTACACATTCATCTACAGAGGCTGAATACCGATCCTTAGCCAATGCAGCATTTGAAACAATGTGGCTGCTTAGTCTTCTTAGTGAACTTGGCTTTCCACTCAAAGCGCCACCTTCTCTGCTATGTGACAATCTTGGCACTACTCATCTCAGTTTTAATCCAGTTCATCACTCCAGAATGAAGCATATTCAGATTGATCTGCACTTTGTGCGAGACTTAGTTCAGCAGGGGTCTCTTCATGTCAAGCATGTTCACACCCAGGATCAACTTGCAAACCTGCTAACCAAACTGTTATCTCGGCAGCGTATCGTGTTTCTCCGATTCAAGATTGGCCTCACTGATGGGACTCCTATCTTACGGGGGCGTATTAAGGAAACCTGCATCAACTCTGCCAAAATCAAGCAACAGATTCTCACCAAAGCTTAGCATTCCAACTGTTACAAATTTTTCCATTTATTGCAGATACAATTCTGCTAGAATTATAGCAAATGTCCATATGCAAATCTTTCCATTTACTGCAGATATTATTCTGCCAGAATTATAGCAAATGTCCATATGTATTCACTGCCGAAAGCAGACTTTTTTGTTGTATATATTCTACTCAACATTATAATAAAATTGTGTGGTTTTTCCATTAATTCTACGAGCAGTTGTTTGATCTTTTACTTCAAACTTCTGTTTTTTTTTTAATGGAGCATTTTAGACTAGATTTTTACTCAACCAAATATTAAAAAGATCATTCATACTTAAACCCACCCTTAAGAAAAGGGAAATTTCCCCTCTGATGGCAACAGCTCCCTTGATTCTTTCACAGTTATCGGCCATGTTCTTGCTTGCCAAGCATGCAAGCGATGAAAAAAACTGGTAGAATCATAATAATGTCAAAAGTTAAAGAGAAGGACAGGTTTTACTCACTCTTCTATGTCACGCACCAAGCTTTCATCATTGCTTTCTCCCCTGTCCATTCGCAGGGCGTCAGAATCTTCAAGTACTGGTGGAAGGTGGAAGGTGGAAGCTTAAAATACAAAAAGAGGCAAGGACGGCTCCTTTCACACGCAAAGGTAAAACTCCAGCATATGATATGCATTTTTTTCATTGTTAATAAGGTACAAAATAACAGTCACTTTAAAATGCATGGAGAATTAATTTCTCAGCTAAAAACGAGTTTGTTATTGTTTTACATAGTGATTTAAGAGTTTTTTTAAAAAAAAATTCATTAAAAAAATTTATTTTTAGATTTATTTTATATCAGCATATCAAAATTAAAAAAAAAATATAAAAACATAAATTACTACACCCCAAACAGATTATTAAATTAGTCTCTACAGTTTATTCTTTACCCTTTGATGTTAATTTTTTTTATTTTAATATTAAATAAATTTTTTGTTAAATATCTTTACTATTACTAGCTTTATATGTCAAAATTTTTTTTTTTGCTGGATTAGTTAATTTTTTGGGGTTAAATATCTTTAAAATTAAGTTGTTTTTCCTTGTTTTTTTCTTTCTTTCATTCACATGGAAGTATTTGTGAGATTCAATGATGGGCATAAAAGAAAATGCATGCATCTAGGGCACTCTGTTTAAAATAGCAGTAATGCTTTCAAGCCAAAATTCAAATGAAATTACCCAGAGACTTCCTTCATCGACTGCTGAATTTCATTTTTGATGATACAACAGGGGTTTGTTTCTTAAATTATTATTGTAGGCTTAATTATAAAAGAATATCATAAATTATCAGTTGAAAGTGTAAATAACTTGTTTAATATTTCATCCATAAATCTCTGTTCTAATGATAATAAGTTTCTTATACTTAAAAAAAATTGCGAATTCAAATTCTTTGTCTGAAATATTTATGCTTAAAAAATGTTTGATTACAATATAAGGTTGTCCTGGCTAACTATTGACTAGTAATGTTAATCATTAATTATCACTATAAATTCCTTTTTTTAGATTGTTTTAAAACTCGATTAGACGAGTGAATCTGGGATCCGATCAACATAGGATTTAGATCAATTCAAATTAAAAAAACTAAAAAAAATAGTTGACTCGGTCAAAAATCTAAATTGATCGAGTGATCGAATCTATCCTAATTTGATCCGACCATCATCTTGTTGATTTTTTTTTTATCAAAACAAAAATATTCTCTTTAAAAAAACAAATTGTGGACTACAAGTCAAATTTTAAAATTATAGTGAAAAATAAAAACAAATTGTATAAGTCATACTCTATGAAAGTCTTGAATTAAGGTGGTCCTATACCTAACAACAACGGTCAAAAGTTTTAAGCCGAAAAAGATTAAAATGAATACATTTCATCACAATTCTCGTGCAACACCCTTGAGAATACAAGGTTGACAAAAACAATGTTTCCATTCTTGAAATTATGGAATGAGCTGAATCAGGACACGGCGACTGGTGGATGTGCTTTGGTGACCGTCCAAGTATATGAAATAGCATCTCATCTCTGTCCTCACCTGGTCTCTCTCTAGCTATGGTGCCTTATATAACTTCCCCTTAAAGCCCAGAGGTGAAGTCTTTCACATAAAATCCTCTGTCAAGTCTCCACCATGCATGCACTAGGGGTTCCCAGCTCTGATAAAATGGCCGCGTACGGCAAGACTAGTTTATTTGGTTTGAGAATTTTGATGGTGTTGCTGATGGTTGTTGTGACTTCAATCATAATAATTGTGCCGCCGTTCTTGCCACTATTGCCACCGCCACCTCCAATATTTCTCTTTCTGCCAGTTTTGATGATGTCTCTTCTTGTTGCCCTGGCATTCTCTTCAGCATCTAAAAAGTTACCTGACTACACCACCCTTTCCAGTTTAAGCGTTTAATTCATACAAACACATGCATACATGGAAATTAATGTGGTGTTGATGCATAAAAAGTGTAGGCGATGCAGATGAATCGAAAGTTATATCCTTTAGCATAAGACTGTGTTAGGAGAAAATGTACTGTGAAGCTTTTTCTTAATTCTTATTCTTCTCTTCTTTTTCTTCGTTTTTTTTGTAATGATCACTTTAAATATAAGAATTTGAAGCTAATTGTAGTGGATTTTTTTTACCTGATTGAATATTCATAGTTTGATATATTTTTTTATTGAAATCAAGATGTAATCATGATTGCATTTTGCATAATGGCAGGAAGACAGAGAAGGGGAAGAAAAAAACAGTGAAACAACATTCTCACTGTTCTTTAATTATGTCTTTCTTATATATATATATATTTCCTTTCCTGGAAAGCAAGTGGGTTCATCTTGCTGGGGTCCGAGCTGACATGCAAGTGTTGCAAAGGTTACAGGCTGCAGTTACTCAGCTAGCCACCTACCTAGCCAGGCACCGTGTATGTACATGGAAAGATCCTGACAAATGTTCGTCTCTCGGTTTAATGGCTATATGGCCGAGAAGATCCTTGTAGTTTCTATTTCTATTATATATTGAACCTTGTTGTTCCAAAAAAGACATTGGATTTCTAATGTTTTGGTTTTTCGAAAAAATACTTTAGTTTTCTCCCTGGATTACTAGATTTGAGATTTGTGATAGTTTGATTATTAAAAATATAATATTATATCAAGAATTATATTTAAAAAAAAAAAAACTAAAAGAGCTCAATAGATTATGAGATAATTTACTGTGGACTTGTACGGTATAATTACTATTTTGTCATTCTTTATACAAAGGTTTTGCCTAGCTTGCGAGAGTAGAATGATATTTTCCATGGGGCCCAGAGATATATTTTTATATTTTGTCATTCTTCATACAAAGATCTTCAAAGATCTTGGGGAGAATTTCATGGTTTATATTTTTATATACAGTTGAATTATATAGATGTCTTTAAAATCAAAAAATAATAATAATAAAAGGCTAAGAGGTTTTTGTGTAATTTTCATATTTATAAATAGTATATTTGCTTCATTCTCTTTAAAGTCAAGAAAATCAAAGGATGAGTCAAATGATATTTTAGTATTTTTCTCATGGTTATTTTGTTATGTCTTTTGAGGAGCGTGTGATGTCATTCCAAAACCAAAATTTCTCTGCCATTATATTGTCTGAAGTGTTCAGTGGAGTTAGAGCTTATGAGATGGCGCGTGTTACTCAAATCATGGTAATTAGTCAAGTTAACCTTATTTTACTCAATTTATTATTGTCTAAATAATTTTTTATATTAAAAAATTTGACATGCCTGCAACGGAGCTTGAAAAAAAAAAACATAGTTAACTCATAAATTTAAACTATGAATTAAAATTAAAGTTTTAAAATTAATTTTATATTTATTTCTAAAATGTTATATCATAAATTCAAAGTCCCAATGCAATGAACGCTAATCCTCCCAAAGAAACTTCACTCCGACCACGCCGCTGTGACGCTGCCCTTCAAGGTTTAGACTTTTCCTTCGGCTGCTGCCTCTGTAGATTTTGTCTCAGGCTCCCACCTCATCTTTCTCTAATTAGGATAACCAAAGCCATCTTTCTATATTGGCATGCTGCAGCCAGCTACAAAGTGCTTCTAAATTGAGTAGGAAATTAACGACGATTTCCCCTCCCTAATTAGGGTATTTAGCAAAGATACATGCATACAAAATCATTTTAATTTATATGGGATCAATAATTTGGTAGATCGATGAGCCATGAATTGATTGCATATATTAAAAAAGCAAGAAGGTTGGCTTATTACTTGACAAAATATTGACACCACACTTGAAGGCGAGAATCAATCTCAACCATCACCAACAAACGGCACTTGAACTCTAAAAGTTGTGTTTTTGGTTTGCAACTACATAAAAAACAATGTCTGATAAAAACATATCAACTATAAAAAAAATATATAAAAAGGAATAACTTTAATTGAGGTTTAAGGAAGATAACGAGGAAAACAGACATGTGCAAAGGGGAAAAGAATTTTTTTTAAAATTAAAAAGGTTAAAGAATAATATAAATTATATTATAGTGTCTCATTTAATATAGTTTAAATTGTTGAATTGAGATATTTTTTTAAAAGGTATTAGAGTTTTGCTATTAAAAGTTTGAATTCTATCATATATTTTTATTTTTTTAATTAAAATTAATTAATAGTACAAGTAGCGTGTATATCAAGTCTAAAATATTCTTACTTAATAAAATATATTAAAAAATAATACAAAACTAATCATTTTAAGTTGCAGGAATTAATCTGAAACTGAGGAAAGACAACAAAAAACATCAAGAGGTTGGTCTCCAATTATGTTTTAATGTCTGTGGGCGAATATTAAGATAGATATAGGAGAGATTCATCTGTATCCGGATATATTGAGTTGCAAAGTTCTTTTAGCAATTGTGGTGGTTGGTGCTTTACAGCCAAAACAAAGAAAATTAGTAGATGTTTTGCTAGCAGGTGGTTGCTGCCATGCCCTGCCCAAATGTCAAATTTATTTGTAGTGATTATTTTGGGAAGAAAACTAAGCACTTTTTATAGTTCTTATCTTTGTAAAATCAACATTTGGGGGTGTCGACACTTCAAAAAAAAAAGGTGTCAAGTTGTGTTTGATAACTCAAGAAAGTTTTGAATTATCATATTAATTTATCATTGGAATATTGGATGAATTTTTTATTTTATTTTTTAAAATTTAAATTAATTTAGCCAAGTTTTATTAGATCAATATCTTATTAAATTTAGCTTAAAATCGAACAAGAGTGAGGCTTAAGATCCCAAGTTACTCGTATCAACCAGTCGGCACAGACTAAATTTAACAACTGTGTTCTAGACTCAAAATTTTGGTTTTTCTTTCCCCCTAATGTCACTTCTCGACTGGACCGATCATATTATAGTTCTGTAATGACTAATTAAACAATAAAATATGAGAATACAACGTAAAAGATTACGGTAGAAAGATAAAAACATGATTAAGTGACAACAAACTCCACAATCTGAACAAAATTTAGGACAAGGTCGGATTAGAGAAATGACCATAATCACTTCTGCTGCACAGATCCACCAAATCAAATTACAGGTAGACTTCTTAATGGTGATCAACACGTATAGTTTTCTACAAGTCGTGATCATGGTGTAAACTCTCTTTTACTTTTCGTTTTTTTTTTTTTTTGGTGCAAAAGGTAAAGAGAAAACGGCCCGACAAAAAGAACACCACTGCTGTCGTCAAGAAGACTTTCCCGAAGCCTAGGTGGAGGGACAAGTCAAATCACCTCAGCATCTGATTGATGAGAACCAAGTTCAGCCACGAGGTCTGCGCAATATTTGCCTTTCCTCGAGACATGGTTGATGGCAACCTGCCGCATTCTTTCCTGTATGCTCCGAGTATCATTGACTATAGACCAAGGAGGATGCAAATTGCCACAGCTAAGTAAGAGAAGATGAATCGCCTTGCCAAGCCAGAGATAGACAATGCCGAATAGCCATGAGCTAAGCCACCAGGTCTGAAGCCTGTCCTATATAGCAAGAGAATCTGTGTATCCAACCACCTAGGTGATTACGAATAAGGCCACCATATCCAACCTTGCTCGGTACCATCCACGTTAAGCTTGACCATTCCAGCTGGAGGAGTCGTCCCAGTAATAATTTTACCTCAAGATCTCGGAGAAACAGCATAGCGAACGGCTAATTTTCAATCAACGACAAGTCTTTTTATGTGCTGGAGTTTTTTTAGGATATACATTTGACTGTCCCAACGAGTTCAGAACATGATCTGATTCGAGTTTTTTTTTTAACTTGTTTAAAAATTTTAACTCATTTAAACTCCATGACTTGGTAAGTCAATATATAATCCAGTCAAATTCTAGTAAAATTTAACTAGGCTAATTCTAAAATAAAAATTATCCAAAGTAATATTGTTCTAAATTTTTTTAAAAAAATATCTAAAATAATTTTATTTTCCTAAAAAAATAAAATCACATTGTTTTAGTATATATCCGAGTTAACTGACTAACATATGATGCTTTAAGTAGAGGGCAACAAGCATCGATGGATCCGGCATGTGGTAGTGCCCACATTGCCCAAAAAAAATAATCAAATAAAGTATATATCATGTTAAAACCGCTAATGGGTTTCTACATAAAGAAGAATTTAGGAAAATTTAAAATAAATATGTTTTGAGAATAAAAAAATAATTCTGAGAAATTATAATGGAAATGAGAAATAAAATTTAAAAAATAGTTGTGCAAAAAAGTATTGTTGTAAACCGCAATTAAAAATCGATAACGTTACCGTGAAACTGTAGCAAGTCTGTAAATGAAACAAATAATGAAAAGAAAAAATAAATAAATTTTAAAATAAGAAAGTGGTCTTGAGGATTTAGTGAAATAACTGATATGATTCTAGTAATGATTAAATAAGAAAATTCATATTTTGATTTAAAATCACCAACTGATTAATTTTACGCCATCGAACATGACTTTTAATTGGACTGTCAAACTAGACTAAAACTTTACAAAGAGCCTCCGGACATATCACTTTATCTTGGGTTAAAGTTTTAGAGTAGTCAAAATCTGTAAAAACCATGCAAGAAATTGAACAAAAAAATAACATATAGGCTCATTAATGGGATTTGAAAATTCTCCTTTTTCTTCCCCTTTAAAGAACAAAAAAAATAAGAGCTTCCTAACTAAAATCCTAGAAAGAAATCTATATTTAAGACAAGATAGAGAAGTCAATGAGCTTTCTAAGAACACACCCCCTAAAGTTTTTAAGAATATTTTAATTTTAGTTTTTAAATTTTTTATAATAATTATACATTCAACCTCATTAAAAATAATATATTTACTCTTTACTCTTATAATTATTATTTTTTAATGATGGCACCTAGTAAAAATTTTCTAGCAGGATTTTCAATATCCTATAATCAATTGACTATTAATCAATTGTGCAGCCGCCCATCTTGCAAATTGTTTAAGCAGCCCAAATAGGAGACGACTAAACAATCGCTTCAAGCTGGGACAGCTTTTTGACCACTCAATCGCCATCCAGAATCCTTTCTTTTACCCCAGCAGGAAAACTTTTAGCAAGGAACAATGCTCCTGAGTTCTGGGCTGTTGCTAAGTTGAAACCTGTAACATACTGTGAAAGACACCCAAGCTTTACCGTAGCCTACCAGCTTGAAATTATAGTTTTCAAGAGTTCAAATTATTGATTGTCAGTCGACCAGAGTCTATTATTTTTATTCAAATTACATCGTTTTATTTATAAAACAAAGTTTGATATTAATCTAATTAAGTATAGATCAAATTTGATCAACTTAACTAAGTTAACTAGGTATCTAGTCAATAACAATGAATTCAACTTGAAATATGACCCAAGCGAATCATTAGTTTTTCCAATCAATCATCTACCACCGGGTTTTAACAACCACGAAACAAACTAATCCCCTCGGTTTCTTGTAAGAATTATAACCTAAATTTCAGGTCGGGTTCGATAATATATATGCTCTACTTATTATTTATTGGATCCAAAAAATATTTACTCATTCATATCAAGTCAATAAATATCGGTTTAAATTAAATTGCCTTCTCTGTTTGCAGCTATATATAATAATAGAATAAGATCAACAATCTTCTTTTTATTATATACCTCAAGGCTTATCAAGCCTCTCAATAAACCAAGAAGAAGAAAAAGAAAATCATGGCGACGTTCTGCATGCGGTCCTTGGTAAATTAAGCATGTAATATCATTAGCTAGACAGTTTTTGTTTAAGCCCATAGTTAAACTGAGTACCAATAAAATAGTTAAATCAAAGTCTCCTGCGTATGCCAAGAAAAAAAATGTAATTCTTGGCGTGTATCTTTTGCCTAAGGATATCATGGAGAAATGAAATCAATTTATTATTATTATTATTATTATTATTGAACCTCAGAATTTTGACAATAGTGGAAGATTTTGAACTTGATTTTACATTTTCTGCCACAAATCACTAGAATTTCTCTAACAATGGGGATGCTGGATGTCTGGGTTGCAGATACAATTGGGTGATGATAACCTTTCTTCAATCGCAAAAACTTCATCGCCAAGGATACCAAAGCATTCTGTTTCCCCGATAAATCTGTGGAGAATTCCAAGTCAAGAATTCATCATCTTATATTTGACATGTACAGGTTGAGGTTGCGAATTCGGGTTTTTTCGGCTGGCCTCGAGGGTTTTCTAGCATCGCTAGCTTATGCAGATTGGAATGATGTCACTTGCCCAGCACTGGTTGCCTCGAATGATGCACAAGCCTCTGGGGTGTCTTCTTCACTGGGTGGTACTAGCTGCCAAAAGAGCGGTAGATATGTGTCCCACTCCTTCAGAATAGCAGCGCCTTTGCCGCTTCCGGTTTTTTCCTACACCGGAAAGGTGTTTGTGAGAACATTATGGTAGGAGAAATAAAATGGGAATTAGTTTGCAAAGTGCGTCTGTGCATATAAGCTAGTTTTGTTCAGTAGACTTACAACATGAGCTTCAATAAGGCTCTTTAGCTGCATCTGGCCAACAGGAGCAGTCACTCTTTGGACCTTCACTATTTCTTTATTTACCTGTTCAGAATTACAACAGATATTATTTTGAAGCTTTCCTCAAAGAACTGGCAAAAAAAAAAAAACAATTTTGAAGCCAAGTGCTGGTGAGGATTTCGGGAACGCTAAGTATGCATTAGGAAAGAGCAATAAGATTTATTGAGAGAATGATGGTGTACGTGCAAAGAGGCATTCTCCATAGTTTGAACCCGTGATCTGATCACAATGGGGCAGGCAACCTTACCACTGCCCCGAGATTCCTCCTCCATCAATCAAGGCAAGGAAGGGAAAATAAATAGATTGTGTAGCGGATTTAAAGTGTCTAGAGTGAAGCGGTATTGTACTTTTCAGAATTTAGATAATCCCTACTAGGGAACTGATGTTTGTGTGCGCTTGAGAAGCTGATCATGTCATAAAAATGCTAAGAAGCAAACGCACCAATTTGGAGTACCTTCGTGGAGATTCAATGTGAGTTAAAAGTACAAAATTTGCAATGGAAAAGTGTGGGGAGAGAACATTCCTTTTATTTTTTATATTTGATTGGAATATGATTTACAATTTCAAAATTTAACAACTTTTTTTTCTTCACAAAAAGTAAGTATATTCGAAATTCACATGAGCACAAACCTTGGGCATCAAAGTGTCATCCTCATCAAGCATGTACGCCAAACCTCCGGTCATCCCAGCAGCTACATTTCTACCCACTCTGTGACATGGAAATGTGATGATGGCTCAAAATTCTGAACAGTTCTCTTTGTATTGCTTGATAAGAAGAAAGATGTAAGGTAGGGAGACAATACTCACTTTCCAAGTACCACCACACAACCACCAGTCATGTACTCACAACAATGGTCTCCGGTGCCTTCAACTACAGCTTCAGCAAGTGAGTTTCTCACAGCAAACCGCTCCCCAGCTTTCCCTCTGACAAATACTTGACCGCCCGTAGCCCCATACAAGCAAGTATTCCCGACAATGGTGGCGTCCTCCGGAACAAACCCAGTGTTCTCCACGGGAGTTACGACCAACTCTCCTCCAGCCATACCCTAAAGGCATTTATATTGCTAGTTTCAGAAACCATAGTTCAGCAACAAGATTTAACAGTCTGTTAATAGGATTAGCACATCATATTAGCTTAACATTTGAACGATCCAAATTGATGTTACATTATCATTTGAAATTATCTGTTCAGCATGTTAATTATGAAACTGCCAAGTTAATTCAACAGTAGCAAAATTCCAACCCGAACCATCTAGTCAAATTTCACCACAAATACAGAACCAACTAGCAAAAAGATTAATCAAGAAACTCTCGAAGCATGATGGCTGAATCAAATAACCAATATGCATTTGAATTCAACTTCAAACTTCTCAAACCACTACATAAGAGTGGAAGATTTTCCCAACAATACCTTTCCCACGTAATCATTGGCCTCTCCTATTAGGCGAATATTCATTCCAGGTGTCAAAAAACATGCAAACGACTGCCCAGCACTCCCAGTAAACCTGTTGATGTGAAGATAACTCATTTAAATTGAGAATAAAAGAAACTGTCATATTAGTCGCTAAAGTTTTAGTGCTTGCTATCAGGAAAGCCACATCTTACGTGATGTTCAGTTGCCCAGCAAAACCAGTGTCACCATATTTCTTTGCAACCACACCTGCTATACGCCCACAAACAGCACGGTCCACATTGTATATTTTTATGGTTTTATTGATAACTTTTTCATTCTCAATAGCATCTAGAATCTGGAAAAATAAAGATAATTTTTCTTAGAAATACAACAAAAGGTAGCAAGGCACCCTGTGAATGCATGCACATAATCAGTATGCTGTCTATGCTACCATCATAGAACCAAAATGACCATAACCAAAACAATGAGTGAGTACAAGTGATCGTAACTTCAGTCTCATAGCCCATGGAATTTTCTCAATGTTTTCCAGCAAAAATATGGGGGCACACCAAGACACTTCCACACAGGAAGCAAAGCTCACCCCCTAAAACCCCTCTACAACTAAAAGCATTGATCCAAAATTGAGATATTGATATGAAGCATACCTCTGGATCTGCTAGAACAACATCATCTAAAACAGGACCGTTAGAGTGTACATCTTGGTTCCTGATATCAGTACTGCTCAGTTTTGGTAATCCTACACTCTGGAAATAAAGTAGAAGCAATGTTATAGATATGGAAGACAGAGAAAGTCCACATTGGTGAAACACATGGTGGGAAGTTCAGATACTCTTTCAGGACATACCGACATAATATAACTGAGATCAAGATGCTGAGTTTTGACAAGGGAAATATCTCGTTGTCTTAACAAATCTGTATGCCCAATGATATCATCCAACTTCTGATAACCCAGTTGTGCCAGCATGCCTCTTACCTGGCCCACATACAGAAATGCAACAAGAATCAGGACAGATTTAGATATAGCTTGGAAAATGTCAACCAGAGACCAAAAAAATAGAAAGTGCAAAAATTCCATCAAAATTATCAAGGCAGAAAAAAAGATTACCTCCTCAGCAACATATAAAAAGAAATTAACAAGATCACCAGGCACACCAGGAAACCGGGCGCGTAGTTCTTCTCTCTGAAGGAAATTAAATTTGAAAGAATAAGGCACTAAAGGGATACACAAAATGCAAATCACATATATAATTCCATTGATACCTGACTAGCAACACCAACAGGGCAATTATTAGTGTGACAAATGCGGGCCATTACACATCCCGTAGCAATCATTGCGACAGAACCAAATCCATACTCGTCAGCACCCATTGCCGCAGCCATCAGGACATCAATTCCGCTTTTGAAGCCCCCATCAACCCTAAGGATCACTCTTTCTCTGAGCCCATTTGCAATGAGAGTCTATAAAAGATTGCCAATGATCAAACAGCACACAGAATGTGAGAGAAGCAGACCACAGGGAGTAACATTCTATTCACACGTTGAATATAATTACCTGATGGGTTTCTGTAAGTCCAAGTTCCCAAGGACCACCGGCATGCTTAATGGAACTTATGGGGCTAGCTCCAGTTCCACCATCATGCCCTGATATCTGCCAAAAAAAAAAATAGAGATAAGAGTCAGCACTCCCAGTCCGCACTTCTTTTGTGAACCTAATCAAACCAATTTTCTTTGACGAGAATTTTCCACCTTTTCATTTGCCCACATGGATTGATAGCATAAATTTGTCGTTCAGGAAAAAAAAAAAAGCATGAGTGCTTCTGCATAAGAACTTGATATTCAGTTACATTACCTGCAAGTGATGGCGAACTGTGTATAGGGGTTTGGAAGAAAAGAGAGGGGTTGGGATGGTTGGGACAAAACCCCACATTGAGATACCATCTTAAAGCTGGAACTTGATCTTTTCAGAAAAAACAGTATGTATTCTACTTTACCACATAACATATACAGAACACAAAATTAGGCTCTTCTAGCTGATAGTGTCAGGGTAATTTAACTTTTGACCTTAAACATCTACTAAACTTTATGCTCAATAGTTGTCTTAGAAGAGACATTTCCAAGAACAATCAAGAGTCACTTCGTTAAAGGGACATATTTTACCGAAAGTATATTACCTCTTCATCAACAGCCAGCAAATTACTTGAATATACCAACTTTGGAAGATGTTAAGAACTTATAATAGCATGGAATGAGGATCCAGAGAACAATCAGGACATATTAAGGCTCAGGCTCAACAGAACTACGTCAACGTATCATGAGAAGGTACCTGTATAACATCAGCATTACCCTTTGCTACCCCAGATGCAACTGTGCCAATACCTGCTTCTGCCACAAGCTTTACAGATACCTTAGCCTTAGGATTGACCTGTTTGTTCAGCAGACATTGAAGTTGTTACAATTTGGGGAATGGATCTTCAAGTTAATAATGCATGCAGATCCCAGATACAGTAAATGATTACCTGATGAAGGTCATAGATCAATTGGGCAAGATCTTCAATGGAATAAATGTCATGGTGAGGGGGTGGAGATATAAGTGGAACCCCAGGTTTAGAATTTCTCAGCCTCGCAATATATGCACTAACTTTCTTCCCAGGCAATTGGCCACCTTCACCAGGCTTGGCACCCTGTGCGATTTTGATTTCTAACTGAACAGCATTGACCAAGAATGTTGGAGTGACACCAAAACGTCCTGAAGCAACCTGAACCAAACGCAACTAGCTGTCATAAGATAATTCTCATGCCAAGATGCACTGGTGAAAAGGCCAGTTTAAGTTGACTACTTCAAAGAGAGAGCACAATTTCTCTCCTAGACAGATAATATCAATGTATTAGCCACGCACTCATGATCCCCTAAAAATACTCAATCCTCTTGCACATGAGGTTACAAACTTGTTTGAAAGCTCCTCTTTCACATGAGGTTACAAACATGTTAAATTGAATGTCATGATAATCACCTGCTTGATAGCGCTGGTAGCAGTATCACCATTTTGAAGACCTTTAAGATGCGGCAATGTAGGGGAGTACCCATCAACAACATCAGTAAGTGGGGTCCAGCGAATTGGATCCTGGATGACATAATAATATTGTAAACAGTGATGTCTCTAGGATGTTAAAAAAAACCAATTACATATATAGTTCCATGTGGAGCTGATGGTTCATTACTATTGTTTGTGTCTGAGCATGCCCGTGCGTAATATATAAAGATAGACAGAGAGGTGGACAGTGAACAGACCAAGTGATAAACAAAACAAGCAAAGAGAACCAATCGATGAAAGACTACCTCACCACCTTCCCCTGAATTAGATTTTCCACCTAATCTGTTCATAGCAATGGCAATTGCTTCATGAGTTTCTCTTGAAATGGCTCCAAGTGACATCCCCCCGGTGCAAAACCTTTGAACTATGGATATGGCAGGTTCAACCTTTCCCACAGGAATTGGAGCACGATCACTTTTAAATTCAAGAAGATCACGAAGAACCTGCAATTGAAATGCTATCAGATTCTAATTACATGATTATAACATGCCGGTTTTCAAGGGAATACATTATAGTAACAAAAAAATTGAAACAAAAACTAATTGACTTCAGCACTCACATTCACAGGCCGGTTAGCCAAATGCTGCTGATAAATAGAAAATGCATTTTCACTCTTTTGGCGAACAGCTTTATGAAGCAATTTCGACATCTCTGGATTGTTTCCATGATATTCCCCTGTAACAAAAAAATTTAAAAATTGTTATCTTAAGAACGATTTTGTGGTTGTGAAGAATATAAGCAAGCAAATTCAAAGATATGTCAACTTTGACAGGATCTGTAATTTAGTGTCATCCTAATGTTCTAGTGAAATTGTAAGTAAGTTTTACAAATCACAGCTGCAACCAAGGTATTGATTCGCTTGTTGCTAAAAACACCTACCAATGTCAACCAGGTTATTATAGTAATGATAGTGGTAACTAAGTAACTGCTCTCTGTAACTGTCTGTATAAAATGTAACTGACATGTTCAGTAGTAATAGTACCTCCAGGTCTGAATTGTATAAATCCATAATTTTCCAGTCTTTTGGCCGTAGCCTCAGAGAAAGCTTTCACCCAGAAGGACAAAGTCTCCCTCGCCAACTGGAAAGAGAAAATGACAATCCAAAATAAAGATTAAAAGATTTAAAACTTAAGCGGTTGGTAACTACAATGAGAAAGAACACCAAATTTCCTTCACTTATTAGCTTATAGTTTACCAACTTCAAATTACCTCATCAAAAGTCACTCCACCAATATTTGAAACACTGCCACAAAATGCTAGATCAACAACCTCCTTCCCCAATCCATAAATCTCAAATATCTGTGCACCACAATAACTAAATACAGGAAACAAACAAGTCAATTGACCAGCAAACTTTACAAAGCATCTATAAATTGACTTCCAAAAGAGTTAAGAAAATAATTGAGAACTGGAAACTCTGAACTTGTACCTTGAAAGCAATGAGATGCCCATCTTAGAAAGAATTTTGAGAAGACCAGATTTAACTGCCTGGAATGGTAAAGAGATACAATAAGCTATCCATACAAATGTTATAATGCACCAATTCAGTTATATTTGGACAATGAAAGTCATTTTTCTTATAAAGGTTGAACATTAAGAACTGGAGGACAAAGCAACTTTTTTTATGCACACAAACATATAACTGTATCCATTTCCTTTGCTAGAGAACCCAATAATCTGAATAAATCACCGGATTTCAATTATTACCAATTTGTTAAATGTTGAACAAAACGGTTATACTACAAGAGAAATGAAATTCTATAGTTCACATAGCCTCAAACTTTTTTAACAAATGAAAAAGGAAATGCATAGGAAGGCTACAGCTAACATAAAGAAACTAAAATGAAGCTGAAGTACTATAGTTAGGCTCTGAAACACAGCAGTTTTAAGGTATGAAGAGCACTTGGATTTTTTGTCCTTCATTTTTATGTAGTGAAAATCTTTAAGCAATTTCTTGTTTCAAGGATGTACTAACCTTGCAAAAGTTCTTTTGAGCTTGTTCGATTGTTACAGTAGGCATCTTTCCATTCATCATCAGATTCACAGTTCTTTTACTCAAGCGCCATTGCCGGCAAGTTTCCAGTGCCAAGTACGGGCATATAGCACTGAAAAAATTATTTTAGCAATATAAAATATAATTTTTAACTATTCATGTTGTCAATGCAAGTTATAGACATGTGGCAATAACACAAGCAAAAGCAAAGTTTAAGGGGATGGACAGTGAGTTCTTACAAGATCCAACAATAAAAAAGTTAAGATAAGTCAAAAGTAAAACTGATTCAAACAGGATATTTAGAATTCTGACCTACTTTGACAAATGGAAGTTAATAATAAACCTACTTTGAAGCGATTAAGATACAAAAGAGTATGATAAATATGAAATATTATCTCATTAGGTGAAAGTAACAATTTTCCTGTATCTTGTAGCTTTAATTATGAATAACTCTTCAGACAGTTGTGAATGTTACACATCAATGTGTCTCGTTCCCAATATAGACTTTATTAGTGGTCAATATGTGATAGCAAAGTATTTAGGGCTCCGAAAAAAAGTATCCCAAACATAGGAAAGTAATTTGATAATGTTGTTTTACTAATCTAAAGGGAGAAAATAACAATGCATATATCACTATGAATACTTGAAATATCTTTAATAACTGTTTTATCCACTATTTTTTTAGCATAACCAAAATCTAAGAAAAACAAGGCAAAAGCATCATCTACAATCATTTAATGTGAGGAAGGAAACTTAACCTGGCACCATATCCAATCAAACAGGCAAAATGATGAGTGCTGAAGCACTGAGCAGTGTCTGCTACAATTGAAGTTGACATTCGCAGGCCATTCTGAATAAGATGCTGATGAACAGCACCAACAGCAAGAAGAATTGGGATTGCAGGTCGAGTGGGTTCCTGAGAGAGGAAAAGGATTGGAATCATTCAGAATTAGGAAAAGGATTGCATGGCCAGGAGAACTAAGAAAAGTGAAAGTAGGGGTCAAGATATACAAGCCCCGAGAGCTTGATGGCAGTCAGCTTACAATTTACGGATAGCAAAGCTTACATATTCTCCTATGTGGAAAGACTAAGATATGAGGGCTAGAGAGACAGTCACACCCATATATTACATTAGATAATTACAATTTCATAAATGATTGAGATCATGAAACTTTACAACAGCTGATGCTGTGATACAATATAATAGATTTCAAATATCCTGGCTAAGTAGATCCACTGTTAACCAATCAAGATGGATAGGTATCAACAAAAATGCATGCACCTTTAAATAGAAATGCACACGTGATTATATCCAACTACCAAAATGATTCTTAAACAGGAAAGTCATGAATAGGAATCATCAGCGATTTGCCCCTTACAGCATAAAAAGCACTGAGAAAGAAAGCAATTAGGGATGTATGAAAACTGAGTTAAAAATAATTGCTGAAAGTTTACTCTCGTGGAAAGTGTTATCAATATTAATTACTTTTAATACAGTAAATTCCAATTCATCACAAATGGAAAAGGGAAAACCAAGGGGTGATTACCAGATCATCAGATCGGTCAGAGAGAACAAGCAATTGGGAACCATTTCTAACAGCTTCATCAGCTGCCGCACAAAGCTTAATCAGTGTTTTCTCCAAAGAACCCTCAACCCCTTTACGTATATCAAAAAAGGTTGGTAAAACTTGAGGTTTTAAGTAGGGATCCTTCAGTAATAACTCAAGCTCCCCTTCATTTAGTACAGGACTAGACAAGATAACCTGGACAAAAGTAACAAATTTTTTAGTCCACCCAATATATGAAATCACTTACATGCAATTTATTGTAACAGAAGCATTATAAACATCATCAGATTCACTGTGAGGAAGCTAGGATGAATTCAGCACCTGTGAAGCATTTTCTGGTCCATCTTCCAAGATGTTTCCTCGCTTTCCGATGTTGATTTCAAGTGACATAACTAATCCTTCTCTGAGTGGGTCTATAGCTGGATTTGTAACCTGCATTCATGGGATAAGAACGAGCCAGCAAACAGTATATGACTTCAAATAAAATTGGTGTGGTAAAAAAAAGGCACATTCAGAACTCCACAGATGTTGGTTCTGAAAATCATAAAGCACAATTAAAAAATAAATACTAAAAGGCATGTTCAAAGTTCAAACCTGTGCAAACCGTTGTTTGAAATAATCATAAAGCATGTGTGGTTTTTGAGACAATATTGCCAAAGGAATATCATCCCCCATGCAAAATGTAGGCTCCTTCCCTTGAGAAGCCATATTCTCAATAACCATTTGGACATCTTCACTGGAGTAGCCGAATGCCCTGTTCCCATGAGTACAAAATAGTGAACAATATATTCACTCATGTTCAGTTTATGCTCAGAAATAAACACACAGTACTCATTATTTGTTGTTTTGTATCATATGTGATCAATATTGATGTACTGTTTATCTTAATTGTAGCATTGAAACAGAATGATTGGTTGAGTCTCTCGTTTCTTATCTGTTGAGTTTGAGAGTCTCAATCAAACATGGCCATGGTGTTGGACACAACCCACATGGTGTTATGAGATAAGTCTATACATTATACTAGAGATTTTTTAAACTTCATATAAATCATAACACAAATCCCAAGGTCAATTAAGAAGCAGATAGCCTTGAGTTGGTGCCAGATATAACTATCAGCTATGTAAAGTAAAGCGTTCAAAAAAAAAATCATCATTTATAATTCATAGCAGGCAATGATATTTAGCAAATTAAATCAATGTGCTTACTGTTGGCATCTTAAAATTGATTCATTGTCCATAACTGTTGCTGAGAGGAAGTTTGTAGACTTCAAGGATCGCATGTTTTCATGAACCCATTTTCCATACGGATTTGACAGTGCTACTCGCTTTTTAACTTCAGTATTCTCATAAACCTGCAAGCCAAAATACTGATCAATAGTCTAATCTAAATGTGGGTTCAAAGAATTGCCAATACTATCACAATGAAAAGTTGCCACTAGCCTGTTACATGTATAGTTGCACTGAATCTACCAAAATAAGAATTGGATCAGCATAGATAAAGGTAATATACAAAAGACAGCATGCATTTTCAGCAATTAAATATTACTTCATATTTCAAACAATCAAAGAGTAACATTAAATTAAATTAAAACTGTTTCTAAATCCACTAAAAATGTTGATGGTAGTATAAAACTAAAAAAAAATAAGACATTATTCTTGTAAGTTCTTATACATTCTCCATCAAATACGTTGATTTTCAAAAAAGAGAGAAGGTGACTCAACATTAAAAACACATGAGAAGATATCAGTATAAAAAAAATAATATAGTAGATTATAATGGTTGTAGAGTTACAATGAACTAACTAATTCCAGCGCAATTTACCTCATCAAGGTATCAAGTACATAAAAATAAAATGAAGCACAAACCTGGCCACCAGGCAAATCTACAGTTATCATCATTCCGGGACCTAGACGGCCTTTCATCGTTACTTTTGATTCATCCATTGGTACAACCCCAACCTGATTAATAAAAGGTGTGGTTAGCATTTTAAGAGCAGTGATTGTAACATAAAAGAACATGTTTAAGAGATGGTGATAATATGAAATTAATCAAATTATTTAATGATGCAATCCAAAATATTTTGCTTTACTGTCTACGAAGTGAACATGAAGCCAAATCGTTTACTCCTCCAAAGCAACCTGGTGTGAAAAATGATCCACCATGACCACAGCAGTTACAACGAATATATTTATGCAGTGCTCAAGTGGGTTTTTTTTTTCATGGGCACCGTGAAAAAGAAAAATAGGAATGATAAAAACAATATCAAACACCTAGAGATGCTAGTCAAAGTCAGATTTGAGTTCATTTCACATTAGATTCCATACTAATTGAATAATATTAGACAAATTATTTGATATTCAATAATATTAAAAAAACAATGCTTTAATTATCTAACCAAAGTTTCAGTTAACAGTTCAAGCAACCTTAATGTCAATTCTTTATTTAATAAAAAGAAACTCTAACAAAAGGAGGATTTTGTGATTTAGGACTACTGTGAGAAAGGACCCACAATCGGATTCCAAATACCCAAGTCATGCCTGATCCCACCATCAAAACAAGCCACCATTAAGCAATGACATATCAATCATAATTAAAAGTTTAAGCAATTTTACTACAATAATGCAAAAAAAAAAAAAAAAAAACATCAACATTTGAGGACCCTAATTCACTGCAAATTAAGAGCACAAATATGTGCATATCGTGCTCTAACATCCGGTTTCCTTTGAGATTATCAATCATGGAGTGCTTCCGATTTATAATATATGGGGAACACACCTCAGATGCAACATAGACAAAATTGTCGACTGTCCGCCAATATCTAGCAGGGCGAAGGCCATTCCGATCAAGACAAGCCCCAACTGTCTTTCCATCACTGTGCCATTTGAAATAATACAATAGCAGTCAGTAATGAGAACTGGAAAAAAAAATACATTAAATAATAAAGCTCCAAAATAAAAGATCAATATTCTAGACCACTACATATGTGTAACACATACATGTGCTTGCATGCGAGCAGTTCCAAGTGTATAAGCAAGCAAATTGTTATTTTACATCATAATTGACTCCAAGGAAGTTCTATTGAAAAACCTGATGTTATTACACCCCTTAATTCTAATTATACCATCACATTTGAAATAGAATAGAACAATCTTCCCACTTCCACGGCTCTATGTTTTTAACTATGCTTAAAATGACTGAATATCGAAACCAAAATCAAGGACACTTTCATATTGTGGGTGGGCACATCAATCATCATCTGTAGCTCTTTACTATGTGTCCCTATGTGCTACCATAAACTCCTGACGCCCCAGGGTAGTACAGGATGTCTGGAAATTTACCTGAATAAGAGTAAAGCAGGTCCATCCCAAGCTTCCATCTGACCCTTGTAATAATCATAAAAATCTACAACCTACAGAGAACCAACAAATCATGCATTGCCCACATGTAATCGCAACAAAATTATGAGGGGTAAATTTTAATTACAATCACTACAACTTTTTCAGTTACATATTTACTTAGTATCAATGATGAAACACTATCAGCGCCGATTTAATTCAAGAAAGAATCAGCAAATACATAGATTAAGGTGGCAAAAAAGGCATGACTGCCAAAATTCTAGAAGGAACAAAGCCCAAAATAAACTTGGTAAATAGGAAGAGATTTATGATGCTGACCCAATAAATCATGTTCTATGGATTAGTTAAATTAGTTTAGCATTCAGAAAGAAAAATTGTCCTAGTCAACTTGCAGCTTAATTGGAACTTCAAATCACCAACAGAAAATACCTCAGGATATTTGATGGTCAAAGTTGGATGATTCTTGTATGCCTCTGGTACGAGAACCATCAAAGCGTGCTCAGGAGTGCGCCCACTTCTTATTAACAACTGAAAAGGAGAAGAGCAGGGAAAATCAAACACAGAAGGGCTACATAAGAATAGCTAAAGAAGAATAAAAAATTTACCAATTAAACTGTACTAAATTGGGTCTACAGCAAACACACTTCCCCCCTTTGTTGTGGCTTGCACCCCATCGCATGTATCGGTTTTAGTTAATAATCCTGGCGATAATGATTATTCATCAAATAAACACCCATGTACCATGGTTTTCATTTAAGTATAGAAAGAGGGTCAAGAATTATTCCTTCAAAGTGCCAAAACAAAGAGTGACAACATTACCAACTTTAAGCACCAAAAAAAGGTAATCCAAAAAAGAAGTTGCCCCAGCTAAAATGGGATGCACTAGATATGTATGGTCGAAATTTAAAGATTCCAGCCGATAAAGTTCCTCATTCAGTCCTTGCTAGTGATATCTAATGAAAAATATGCGAGTAGACGTAAAATACTCAAAGTGAGTCCCACTATGATAAAAAAGGAAAGGACGTAAAAAATTGGAGAAATCTTCTCGAGTAGCTGCAGATGAAGGTTGAGGAAATCATGTAAGCATAAAAGTAGCAGCTCTTACTTCTGCTGCACTGTCAAGATTAGCTGAGTCTGATGCCTTTGGGTTCCCATAAGGACGGATTTCATTTTCTCGACCATGCCAAACAGAAGATTTCAATGAGGTTTCTCGTGATTGCATCCAGTTCAAGTTACCCTGAATACATTTTAGAATCAAAATAAGAAAATGCCTCAAAATGCCAACTACATTTCAGTACTGTAGAGAATTTTATAACCTGTATGGTGTTGATCTCTCCATTATGACCAAGAAACCGCATGGGTTGAGCAAGAGGCCATCTGGGACTAGTATTTGTGCTATACCTTCTATGATAAATGGCAAAAGGTGATTTGTAGATATCATTCTGAAGGTCAGAATAAAACAGCCTAAGAACTTCAGAACGAAGCATTCCCTTATAAACAATTGTTCGATTAGACAAAGAACAGAAATAAAGCTCATTTCCCCAACTTTCTGAGTTTGCCGCTCTTTCAATCAGCTTCCGGCAGATATACAGTTCTCGTTCAATGTCATCAACATCCTCTTCGTTAATAACTCTAACAAATACTTGTTCTATGTTGGGCATGGTTTCTTTTGCATAAAAACCAACTACAGATGTATTTACAGGAACAGGCCTCCATCCGAGCACCTCAAGGCCCTCTTGTTTAAAAATATTTACAATCACTACAAAACAATCACAAAGTACAGTTAATCATACTGATGCTAAGGTGAACAGAAGCATCCGTCATGCACATTAGACTGGAACAGGAAAATAAAAAAGAAGAGAGAGAGAGAAGTATAACTACAGCTAAATAGAAGAACGTATATATGTTTAGGGATGAAGATGGAAAACATTAGCCAGTACAGAAAACCAAAAGAATAGTGCATTAACATAGCAGAAAGAAAAAAACCATCTTCATTTAAATCAAATACAACAAGAAAACCAAATTCAACCCAATATCAAATTAATAAAAAAGGTCAACGTCTATAATTCAATAAACTAAATGCACCATCCTACGAAGCATCAAAAATGAGATAACAAACAAGCATTCATTCGCTAAACACAAACTTAACCGGATTCAAACCACTTCAGGCAGTTACCTTCTTTTGCTTCTTTCATAAGGTTATCATCTTTAGGGAAAAAAATCATTCCGACACCAGTATGCAATTTATCAAAAGAACCAATCCCTTCACTCTCAGCCCACTTATCGAATAGCTCCCACGGAATCGAAGTCATTAGTCCTGAACCATCACCAGAGTCATTATCTGCTCCACAACCTCCACGATGTTCCATGCAGCCAAGAGCTGTAAGTGCATCCTTGACAATCGCATGGGACGGCTTGTTTTCCAAATTCGCGATAAATCCAACTCCACATGCTCCTCTTTCTGATATTATATCTTCCAAGTTTGCTACCTATGGTCCATAAATAAATGATCAAACAAAAATGCACCTTATAAAACAGTATTTATAAGAAAAATTCTATGGTGTTCAAGCTATAACTACTGGTGCGTACGGCATAACAAAGATCGATATAAGGATTTTTTTTATTATTAACATGGATATTCGACCAGCTTGCGTACATCATGATCAATTCCATAAACCTGAAATTAACGATAATGATCACACTGATCGCTCCGCTTGTCTTCTTGGTGGAAGGGTTCAGCTTCAGTGAACTGAATTTAAGAAAGAGGCGGAACATCGCTCTCCGTGGCAGCAAAGTGAATACGAACGAGATCTTGATTCAGCCTTTTTCTGGTAGGGGATATACTCTCGATGAGCAGAAGTAGATGCACAATGAGATTTACCCTGGATTGCCCCAGTTAGTAGGATTAGTGCTCTATATCTGCCTGTCTCCTATTGTTACGAGAAATCCCTTCCTCGGCCGGACCTCACGTGTGTGACTCTTTCCCCCTAAGTTTGCTAGCCCGTCCATCCGGAAGAGTTTCCCCCATCTGGAAAGGGCTTGTCTGCCTCCTGTTACTGTAAACCTCAATTGGCCTTGAAAATACTCCAACTCATAACCATTTAAGAATAAATCCTACCTGACGAGTTAAACTATCCAATTTTGGTAGGCCTAGATGTGATTTTCTCTTCTTATCTGTCTATCTCTCTCCTATACCATAACTATTGGTAATTACAGCTTTAACACCATAGAGTATCTACGGGACTGTTTGGTTGTCTACATTTCTTACTCTTCATGCCTCATGGCAAACAAATAGCTAATTATTATCGTAGTATAGCATAATAAAAATATTTTAAAGACAAGAATATATAAAAATAATTAAATAATAAATAACTGGATTAGAAAAATTGAAAACACCAACAAAACCGAAACGAATACGTCTCTTTAAAAAAAAATATTTCAGCTTAAAAGGTAAAACGAATTAAAAGACAGAAACATACCTGCGGTTTCAAATCAGGAGGAGGATGAGGAGGAGAAGACGGCGATGAGATATTACGACGGTCAACACTGAGAGTGGCGTTGACTGGACAGGAGGACTTCTTTTTGTTAGCAAATCGAGAGAAACTCGAGGAAAAAGAAGGAGAAGGAGAAACTCCGATTTTCCTTCTAGTTCTCTTCGATTTACAGTAGAGTCCAACAAAATCAACAAATAATAAGTTCCTATTAACTGAGTTTGGTGTTGTTGCATTGACGAGTTGCGGAACCGGAGAGATTAATGGTGATTGAAGAGAAGCCATGAGAGAGAGTGAGTGAGTATCGAGAGAGGACGGAGAGTGGGTGTGTGTTGTGTGTGTATTGTGTGGAGAAGAAAAGAGGAGGGTTTTATTAAGAGGTGGATAAAAGAAGAAAAAGGACCGGTACCACCCGCGCCTCTTCTCTTCACTTCTCTCCCCTGCCTTCTACTCACCAGTAACCACACACTGCTCCTCTCTTTCCCTTTTACATGACGTTTTGTTTTTTTTTTTGGATTTTCCGCTCTTTCTTGGCTCTCGGGCTCACACTATTTTCTATGATTTTACGATCGTCATGGCTATGGATAACGTCTCAGACTCTCAAGTACAATTTAATTTTAAATTCAGATTATAATGACTCGTTAAAATATATTTAGTAATAATATATACTAAATAATTCTTTATAATATATATATTTTTATTGTATTAAAAAAAATAATTTAACCTGTAAAGGTCCTGCAAACTAGCGTTTATGAATACGGATGACTTGCTAAATAGTTAATGAGGGACTTTATTTTAAAAATATTTATAAAAACCAGAAAAAAAATATTTTCTATTAATTATTTTATATTTATAAAATTGCTTAACCCAGTGAACTTGAGCCTAGTTCATTTAAAATTTAACCCTTAACTTGTTAATTTTTTAAAAAAAATATTGAAATGATAATGTTTTGATTGTTTTTTAAATTTAAATTAACCGTGGTTGAGGCAACCCTCCCGATCTTTACACCCCTGTCAACCCCTGACTGGGTTTTACAGCTATGAAATATTCATAGTTGATAAATTCGACTCTAGACTCTAGAGGAGGGATCATACAAATCCTTGACTTTCGGTTATGCTATCGAAATTAAAACATACAATGCACGTGGCAAGGTACGTATGGCAACAGTGCATCTGCTGCTGCTGTAAACTAGCACACACTAACATCGACAATGATACGGAAATCTTTTTTAGCTTGTCGGTTTGTCACGTCAGCTTGCTTTTGGATTTACATGACTTCTGTTTTATTTTATTATTTTAGTAACAAGGGCGGCTTTGTTTTTTTAAACACTGTTTTCAATGAAATTTTATTTTTTTATTTTAAATTATTTTTTAAATATTTTAAATTGTTTTGATATTCTTATAAAAAAATTTAAAAATAAAAAATATTAATTTAATATTTTTCTAATCAAAAAATATTTTAAAAATAACTTCTACCATACTTTCAAATAATAAAAAAAGCATTTCCAACTTAATTCTTCTGTATTATTATTTTTTATTTAATAATAATGATATCTAAATTAGTTTATGTATCAATTTATTATCATTATATTGACAAATTTAACGTTTTTCAGTTAAATAAATGGCATTAAAATTTAAATTTAAAATATTTGTATTTTATTGAATAGCATGTGAAGATATTTTTATGAAAATATTTTTTTTTTTTACAACTTGACCTAAAACTTAAATCTGAACAGGCAGGGAAAAACATTTTTTTTTTTAAGAATGATTCTAGTATCTTGTCATCTTTGTCGTATTCTTCCACTCTCTGACGTGGATCGCCACACTAGCACGCGCCCCTTCGGCATCTGTTTTTATTCATGTTACTATCATCACCTAACCCTTGCATTGCAAATATGCAATCAAGAGCCCTTGTTAAATTTTAATCCACGTGCCAAGGACAATTTCAACTCTCCAGCTAGATTTATGATAATCAGCATCATGTCATGCATGATTAGTAGACGAGGACTCCAGGTGGCAAGGCAAGCCAGAGTAACATAAACAATGGATTTCCCAATTTACGATCCTTGTCATGACAAGGCTGACATCCGTGTAAAAATCGCATTATCCATCGATTTTATTATTTATCTTGAAACATTAAAAACACCCTTAGCAAAATTGAGCTTAAATTTAGATGGAGCTCACCGTTATTTTACTTTCTAAAATTGAATTTTGGTAATTTTCTCCCCTTTTTTTTCAAGAAAGAAATAGATTAATTTTCACTCCAGAACTAAATATTTTTGAACTCGTCTATTTTTTTAATTTAAAAATACTTATAAAAAAATTATTTTTTATTTTAAATTATATTTTTAATATTTTTAGAACTTTTAACATAATAATATTAAAAAAATAGATAACACCTTAATATCATTCTACCCTAATAATAATCATAAACATGGTACTGCATTCTTGCTTTATGGTACTTTTATGGGTGAATACAATGCATCGATCATTTCAAATGCCAGGTGTCCAATTCTCACTGATTTCAAGAAAATAATTGCGCAGGCTGAGGGACGCTCCCCGTCTCCACCAAATATTCTGGGAACAACTCTAGTATCGTTGACCCCAAGAAAATAAAACAAAGAGCGAAGGGAAACGATTATGTTTCTAGTGGCACTCAAAAATGGACTTTTACAAGATCTCAAGAGCCAGCCATCCCAAAGGGCCCAATCGAGGTTTCCTTTTGCTCTTTTGGGTCACAAAAACTTACAAGACGCAAGTCCTTTTCATGCCCCACCACCGGCACCATCCACCACCGGATGATTTTCATCCACGTAACCTCGTCTTCTTGACAGCCTGGGATTGTAAGGTGATGATTGTCCAGTTCACTTGGTGGATGCTAGAGGTCCAGAGCTATCCATCCTATACCTGGGCTGCACATATCAGGATGTTAGCTTTGTGAGTCTAAAGACTCGAAGCCCATTCAATTTAGAGCTAGAATTTATAGGTAAGAAGAACAAGCGTGAAAGCTGTCGAGTTTTATAGCATTAGAAATTAGAATAGTGAGTAATTGTATTTAAATTAATTTGTTAAATAAAAAATCTTAAAAATAGTAAATGCTATGTCATGGACGGATGGACATATTTCAAAAGATATGAGAGACAAATGCCAAAAAAGGAAGAAGACAAATTTAAACTCCTAAAATTAAAAAGCGGATTTTTTTGAAACAATTATGAGGATAATTGCTAAACTCTCGGCCACAGATTTCTTTTTATTATTTATAACCTAATCTGGGACATGTTTTAAGCTAAATTGAAAAAACATTAATCTATTAAAATAAAATCCAAGTGATTTATCCGAATTAAACCAATCGGAGTAATACCAAAATATTTATTATAAAAAATAACACCGTTTTAATAAAAATAATTAATACAAGTTGTACCCAATAATCCAAGAAACTTTATGAATTAATCATAAAAAAAACCAGTCTACCAACAATCTGATGTTTAATCAGCTAAACTAGAGAAAGCTAATTGCATTGGTTAAAACTTAAAAGCCCAAAGGCCTTTATATGATAGAAAAGCCCTCCATCAATACTCCCCGTTTAACTTGTGGCGGTGGTAAATCACCCGCAACAAAAGCCTATAACCCCAACCCAAATCCAACTCCATCTCTAAAAATAAAATATTTAAAAGAATAGATTGCCCCAATTTTTATTTCCTCCTCAGAAATAAAATAAAAATTCTCCCACACGCATCCTCCCGCATTCGAATCACTCAAACTCGCGTTCTCGATCTTCAATTCAAATCAAATTCTAGAAACACGGTATGAAAATATTCTTACCTGAATAAATAATTTAATTCCTTGTTTTTTTATTTTAAATTTATCCTACCCTAATTATAATTTAGGGTTTGATCGATCTCTAGTTTCCTTTATTTCTTCAACTGCTTCAATTTCTTCCGTCAGTAATTAATAGTTTTGCGCTTTCTAGAATCTTTCTCGCAATCATTAATTGCGCTATTAATTTGTTAATCAAGCCCTAAATCTGTGTTTTCGTCGTGATTTTAGCATTATAGTTTATTTTTGATAGACTGGAATGATCTTGTTAATGGTGTTTCTTGTTTGATTTGCAGGGGAAATTTGGTGGCAAGTTTTTTGATGAACAATGACGGTTCCGATGGATAATCCAGTGGATCTTTCATCGCGGGACCATGTTCAACGTCTTTATGACAAGGTTTGTTGTTGTTTATTTGAATATCCCATGTTGACAATTGAGGTTGATTGACGTGTTACATTATCTTTGAACTCATGTCTACTTATGATGTTTTGGGTTTGATTAATCATTGGATAATAATTTCTGCAAATTATGTAGCTCTATGTGGAAAGTGTTAGTATGGGTTTATGAAATAGTATGTGTTGATAAAAAAGAAGGCTGCTGATATTTAACTGTGATAGTCTCTTGTTGATATTATGTAAGATGTTTGTGTGTAGGATGCTGTAATACTATGTTGTTGTAATTATGTGTCTTGCTGATATTTTTGTATTTCTGTGTGATACTCTGTCAATCTTGAATATATGAGAAATGTGATGTCCCCGTCTCTTGACTATGCCAACAGGAGAATACAAAACAAGAAACCAAAATAATCCTGATTTGGTTTCAGGGGTGATTTCAAGTTTTGATAATGCTTTAAGCCAATTAGATAGGAGTAACTACTCCATCTACACTGTGACGATCTTGTCCATGTACTTGTGTTAAATAGAAATCAAATGTTAAGAGTGTTATAGATATGTCATCAATTTGAAATTTGGCAAGCATGAAGTGAAAACGTTCTAAATACATTAAAACCAAGTCCTGGGAAGGGAGATGCTTTACTGTAATGGCTGGTGGAACAAATGTTAAAAGCACCTGGGAAGAGTGTTATGGCTGGTGGAACAAATGGTGCACATAGGTAATTTCCAAAGGAAGTACAATAGATTTGCAATGAAAATTCTTGGGGACCAAGAAATTTACTTGGCGTGGGGGTATCAAGAAATTGGCTGGCAGGTGCCTTTAGTTCCATATAAATAGGGTGTACATTATATCTTTATCAAACATTTGCAGAGGGTTTGTGAGTATCAAAGCATTCACTTCAGGCATTTATTCTTACCTTAGATACGTTAACATGTTTCTTTCAGTGGGTTTTTGATGAGTGAGGTGTTTAGGAAATTGAAGGATTTTGTAGCCTATATGTTTCTTTTCTTAATGGTGGAGAATAGATACTAATGTAGTTGAGAGGCTTGAGTCCAAAAATTTTGTATTTAATATCAACGATTAGGATTGATAGCAAACTCAAGTTCTAGAAATATTTACATCGCCTTTTGCTCTTTCATTAAAAAGAAAGAAAGAAAGAAGTCATGAAGGTCTGTAGGTTAAGGTGGAAAGGAAGATATTATAAGTGGAATGGGTAGTTCACATAAAAGACATTATACTTTAATGACTAGGATGTTATTTACATAGGTGTCATGAATTGTGTGAATATGATTTTATCTTTTCAACTCTCTCTTGCTACTTGCTTATAAACATTTCTTTTTCACCAAAATCAGCACATTGAATTTTATTCTTACACTTGATCATAAAATAAAATAAAAATTATGTGAATAGCTAAAATTCTTAATTCTTAAAAGAGCAATGAATTTATTTCTTTGAAAGAAATGTAGCTTTCAAACCCCACAGCATGTGAGAGTATCATATGTTTTGAAACTAAATACAACTGTTGGCAGAGCATAAATTCAACTAACAGTACAAGTTACAGAGAATTACAAGTTCTTGTATGTATGCACGCATGTTATCTCACAAAAAAAAGGACAAGTAGTTCAGGCTTCTATGTCTGTCTGGTTGAGCTTAGAATAAGTGATTGACCTTTGTGCCATATAACTGCAGAATGTTGAGTTGGGGAATAGGCTTCGGAGGTCAGCCCAAGCAAGAATTCCATCTGATTTTACTGTTTGGCAACAGATGCGAGAGAATTATGAGGCAATTATCCTAGAAGATCATGCTTTCTCTGAGCAACATGAAATAGAATATGCTTTGTGGCAGTTGCATTACCGGCGTATTGAGGAGTTTCGAACTCATTGCAAAGCTGCTCTAGCTTCAAATGGTTCAGTTACTTCTCAGAATGGAACAATGATTGCAAGACCTGAACGAATTACAAAAATTCGTTCTCAGTTTAAAACCTTTCTGTCTGAAGCAACTGGATTCTATCATGATTTAATGTTGAAAATCAGAGCAAAGTGTGGTCTTCCTCTAGTTTCTTTTTCAGATAATTCAGAGGGTCAGAATATTATGTCTGGAGAAGGAAATAAAGCTACTATGATGAGGAAAGGCCTGATTTCCTGCCACCGTTGTCTGATTTACCTTGGTGACCTTTCACGTTATAAAGGCTTATATGGTGAAGGAGACTCAAAAATAAGTGATTTTTCAGCCGCGTCAAGTTACTATAAGCAAGCATCTTCATTGTGGCCTTCAAGTGGCAACCCGCACCATCAGGTTTACTTTTTTAATTCATTATTACCCAATGTGGTTCTCATTTCACAAGATTTGTGGTCTTCTATACCCTTCCCTTTTAGGTGTCTATCAATTTGTTACATTGTGTTAACTTGCATTCTGTTTATCTCAGCTTGGAATATTAGCTACTTATTCAGGGGATGAATTTGAAGCAATATACTGCTACTTTAGGAGTCTAGCCGTTGACAACCCCTTCTCAACTGCCAGAGATAACTTGATTATTGAATTTGAGAAGGTATGTTCTTATACATGTATTAGGTACTGAAATAATTGAAGTCTTCACTTATTTCCTTTTTGTCTAGGTAAGTTCCCTTTAATTTTTTTCTGAAAATGGAACATTTGGTAATAACAAAAGAGAGAAGAAAAGTACTAAGGCGGGAAAATGTATGATTCTAGAATCTAGAAGGCATGCATTAATCATTACCTCATTTTCCTTGACAGAATCGTCAAAGTTTTTCCCAGCTCTGTTGGGGTGCCAAAGCTTCATTGACGAAGAATGCAACAAGGCAAATCGGTAGGAGAGGAAGGGGCAAAGGTAGCAAAATGTCTCCCTTGAAAGACAATAAAAAAGATGCAAGTGCTCTAAAGAAAAACACATCCAGTATTCCCGAAACTTTAAAAGCTTTCAAAATTCGATTTGTCCGACTAAATGGCATCCTATTTACACGAACAAGGTATATTACCATGATATATTATAGGATTGGTGTTTTTTTTTTTTTTTTTTTTTTGCCTGGTTATCTGACCTTTTTGCCTTTTGTTTTTCCAGTTTGGAAACTTTTGTAGAGGTTCTTTCAATGGTCAAAAGTGACTTGCTTGAACTTCTGTCATCTGGGTCAAAAGAAGAGTACAATTTTGATTCAAGTGCTGAGGATAATGGGCTTGTGATTGTTAAGCTTATATCCATTCTTATATTCACAATCCATAATGTGAATCGGGAAGCTAAGCTTGAGTCATATGCTGACATCTTGCAACGCTCAGTTTTGCTTCAGAATGCTTTTACTGCCATCTTTGACTTGATGGGGCTCATTATTAAGAGATGCACACAACTGAATGATCCTTTGGCTAGCTTTCTGTTGCCTGGAGTGATGGTTTTTTTGGAGTGGTTAGCCTGTCATCCAGATTTTGCTACTGGCATCGAAGTGGAAGAGCATCAAGCTGCTGCTAGATTGTTCTTTTGGGAGAATTGTATTTCTTTTTTGAACAAGCTCTTTTCAAATGGGACCATGCCCATTGATGTGGACGGAGAGGATGCTTGTTTTTCCAACATGAGCAGCTATGATGAAAGTGAAACCTCCAACAGGCTTGCATTGTGGGAGGACTTCGAATTAAGAGGGTTTTTGCCTCTTGCTCCAGCACAATTGATTCTTGATTTTTCAAGGAAGCAATCTGTCACAAGTGATGTTGGTGTTAAGGAGAAAAAGGCATGTCGTCAGAGGATTCTATATGCTGGAAAAGCTCTTGTAGGCTTAGTTCGGGTTGGGCAGCAAGGCATGTATTTTGACTCAGAGTCGAAGAAATTTGCCATTGGTGCTGAGCCTCAAACAGCCCATAGTTTTGAGGTGGCTGCTTCTCTTGAAATGTCTTCTTTAAATGTTTTGGGGCAAAAATATCCAGCTGTGGAGAAATCGAGTGTGGAACAGACTCCGTTATACATGGATGGGGAAGAAGAGGATGAGGTGATTATTTTTAAGCCGTTGATGGCTGATAGGCACTTTGATGTCAATGCTCTTGAGTTGTCTACTTTTGAGGTTCCAAGTAATGCCTCTCAAGGCAAAATGGAGAGCTGTATAGGATCTGTTCCTGTCTCTTGTGATTCTTATTATCTGTCAAATGGTTTCAATAGAAGCACAGTTGGCCCTAAATCTCCTGCTTCTGTTGCCCCCCTGCATTTTCAAGCAATGCAACCTGCCACATCAAAATGGCCTGCCAAATCTGAAGGATCCATTCCCAATGGGCTGAACAACTTCAATTTGGGAGGGAATGGGCTTGTTATGAAGAGTGGGTTGCAAGAACACCAAGTACTTTTGCAACCTTCTGCAGTTTCACTTCCTCTTCCACTCTTTGTGAACCCTAGTGCTGGTAACCTGCTACCCGCTAAGGTTTCTGATACTGCAGTACACTTGAAATCTGAGCCAGTCATGTCTTCTGTCTCTGGTTTTGACAGTCTGTCCTTGAAGGCATCATCAGTGTTCTCAGCTAGTTCAAGATTGAATCCAGTAAGCCGTCCTGTTCATCACCTTGGTCCTCCACCTGGATTTAGCTCTGTTCCTCCTAGGGCCAAATGTGAGATCTTACCTGGCATTGGTCAGGAGAATTATGATTTGCATACGGATGATTATAGCTGGCTTGATGGATATCAGTCACCGTCATCAGCAAAAGCAACTGTGTTTAACAATTCTATCAATCACCCTGAACAATCTTGTCATCATATGAAAGCGAATGATGGCCTGACAGGAACAAGAATGTTTCCATTTCCTGGCAAGCAACTCCAAACATTTCCTATGAAAATTGAAAGCCAGAATGGCTGGTTGAACCGCCAGCTTCCTGATCATCTGAAACTATACCAGGAGTGGCAACAGCAGCAACTTGCAAAAATAGGCTAGCAGTCTCTTCCCCTGCTGCAGCAGTATCGTGGATGGTTACTTTGTATGATCGTTTCTTTGTGTGAGAGATCATTAAGAGGATGCAGATGGTAAGTTCATAGTATTTTTGTGATTGATGACAATATAGCGAAGTATACATTGCAACAAACCTTTACTCTCAGATCTTGCTGATCCATTTTCTTCATTGGGCAATGAAGAATATTTTGTGGGTGAACTATCTGTTTGCTTGTCATGACCAAGTAATCTTCATCTCTGCAGTGCTGCAAATGTTGAAGTCTTCATTGGAGAATGGTTGGTCTTGGAGTATTGCTGGTGCTTGCTCTTAAACGGGTTTGTCTCTGCCTCTTCTGCATCTATATTTACCATTTCTTCCAATGCAAATGCTTGCCATTTTTTCCATGCGCATCTATGCTGAAATGTATTTGAATGTGAGAGTGATCTGCCTAGTATAACCTCTACAACATTGCAACAGGCACATGAAAGGCATTCAGTTGGATTTTATTGTTTGGTTTGTTTTGAGCATGCTTAGAGCTCAACCATTTTTGTTTTGTTTTGAAGAAAAATGAATTCGATGATGTCCTGGACTAGTGAATTAACTTCAGCACATATAATGCCCTCATTTGAGCAAGTGAAGGTCGTTTTTAATTTGCAGTTACAGAGGTAAATGGAGTGTGCACATAAACAGACACAGAGTTTAAAGAAGGTTGACTAATAAACCTCACATGTGATCAGATGCCTTCATGAAACACAAATAGGTGAATTTAATATTTGATTTAGGTGTCCTCCGTGGGCTAGAAGGCCGGTTCCCCATCTCTCGTGTGTGTGATTGATTCAACCACTGATTGAAGCAGATGTACCACCTTCGAAAAAATTATGAAATTGTTCTATTAGCGATGAAAGGAAGATAGGACATCATCTATTTATATCTTGCTGACATCTTAACCTGTTTTTACACCCTTAAAATAATTGAGTGCTGATTACTAATTTGCGCTGTGTGGAACATTCATTCTGTGTGACTTAGCTGAGTGGGTTTCTTGTTTCTTAAACAGCTTGCACCAAGATTGGAGGTCTCTATGAATGGCAATCATTAAGAGGATGGGAATGGGATGTGTGTGCTATTGATGTTTCTTTTTCTGATGAATTGAATTGGCCCATAACCTGTGCATGGAAACGAAGGGTTCTCCCAATGTCCTCTGTCTGGGGGAATGAAATGGTAGCTATTTTGCATATTTAGAGGAAAAGCGGTATGTCAGAAGAGAATGCTACTTATTGCCCTGCTTCCTGTGAGGCGCAGCTGGATACTGTAGGTAGTTTGTGAGCTGCCTTGGATTTTTCAGAGTTTAAGATTTGCTTGACTGTGCTGCCATCAATATTTAGAGATCGACTCTGTCAATGTTTATGAATAAGGTTTGTGTTTGAGCTGTCAGACAATAATAAACAAATACTTGAAGTCTTATGATACATGATTTTGTAAACTTGAAACTGCTTTTTCATGTTGCCACGATGGTCACTGTCCACCAACTCTAGATTTCAATGTCATTACTTTCTCTCTCCTTCTTTTATCTTTTGTGTATTTGATTGGTAGAAACACAAAACAAGATCAACTGGATTCAAATGGTTTGTGGATTGAATAGGATTGAGTATAGTTTCTTAGTGGCTCTGCAACAATTTGATAAATAAACAAGCAAACAGGCTGTGGAAGTGTATAATTTGGCCATTAATAGATTCATGTACAAGTGCTAGATTTGGAACTATACTTAGAGGGAATCGTCTTCCAATTCATGTGCTGCTGTATACAGCATGAAAAGCTTCTACTAGCCCTCATCCCACCAAAAAAACATAAAAACCAAAGAGACTATTGGGCCTTAAGCCGCCTAGCCACTAGGTGTAAGGGTATATTCGGCAGACATATTTTTATGCCTTTCCTTTTAGTTATAACTAGTTACATTACCCGCATGATGTCGCGGGTCAATGGTTTTTGCATAAAAAATATATATAAAAAATTAAGATCTAAAAGTATTAAGATTTTTTGCAAAGCTATACCCAATAGTCTTGGGTGTGGCTGCAACGCCTGACCCAAGAGTAATATTTATAAAATTAATAATAACATTAAACTTGCATGACCTAAGTTTAAGTGGGTCTGACTGCAATACCAGACCCAATAGTCTTGGATGTGGGTCTGGCTGCAAGGACGTGTCATAAAAGTGTGTTAATTAAATAAATTAATTAAAAAGAAAAAACAAAGAAAAAAACCAAAATGAAGAAAAAAATTAATGAAAAAAAAGAAAAAAAATCTGAATTAACTAGGTTAACCCTTAAAACCAGGTTAATCCGTCAAACCTTGGATTCGTGTTGTGAAAGTTTGATAATTAAATGGAAAAAAACATTGACCGGTTATCACAAAATTAACTAGGCTAACCTGTCAAACCCGAGATTCGTGTCATGAAAGTTTGATAACTAAATTAAACGAAAAAAATTAATTAAAAAGAAAAAAAACAAACAAAAAGGCATCAGCCTTCTCAATGTGGACTCAGTGTGCAGTCTACGGTTAAAGACATAAAAACAGCAAAAAAGAAAAAGGAAAAAAAACTAAAAGCATCAGTCAATAACTAAATAGAAAAAAATTTTATATTGATGAACTAAATTAAATAAAAAAGAAACAATAATAGAAAAAAAACTTATAAGAAGAAAAAAACTAATGAAGAAAAAGAAAAAAAATCTAAATTAACTGGGTTAACCCGTCAAACCTGAGATCCGTGTCATGAAAGTCTGATAACTAAATAGAAAAAAATTTAATATCAACAAACTAAATTAAAAAAAATTAATTAAAAAAAATAACTAAATAGAAAAAAATTTTATATTGATGAACTAAATTAAAAAAAGAAACAATAATAGAAAAAACTTATAAGAAGAAAAAAACTAATGAAGAAAAAAAAAAATCTAAATTAACGGGTTTTAACGTCAAACCCGAGATCCGTGTCATGAAAGTCCGATAACTAAATAGAAAAAAATTTAATATCAACAAACTAAATTAAAAAAAATTAAAAAAAGGCATGAAAAAAGCAAAAAAAAAAATAAAATTTAAAGGCTTCAGCATTTTCACTATAGACTGCATATAATATTAAAAGATGAAATCGAAAGAACAAAACTAATGAGAAAAAAAAATCTGAATCAACCGGGTTAACCCGTCAAATTAGGTTAATCTGTCAAATCTGGAATTCGTATCATGAAAGTGTGATAATTAAATAGAAAAAAGATTTATTATTAATGAAATAAATTTAAAAAAAGATTAATTAAAAAGGAAAAAGCAAAAAGAAAAAAAAATTCTACATGAAGAAAAAAAACTAATCAAGAAAAAGAAAAAAATCTGAATGAGCTGGGTTAACCCGTCAAACTTGGGATCCATGTCATGAAAGTCTGATAATTAAATAGAAAAAATTTAATATTAACAAACTAAATTAAAAAAATAATTAAAAAAAAAAACTAAAAGCATCAACTTTTTCACTGTGGACTGTACTGTGCAATTCACAAAAAGAAACTTAAAAAGAAAAGGAGGAAAAAAAAAAAAAAAAGTGAATACATCATAATTTTACATACCAATCAAACTCGCTCGCATTGGGAGTGTCATAACGAGCAAATTTTCATGAGTAAATGAATCGGAAAGGCACTAACAATTGATCAACAACACCACACACATGATGAATACTCATATTTTGTTAAGTTTAGCAAGAAGGTAAACGGAGGCAGAGGTGACTCCAGGTATGAAGACTTCATTTGGGATCGATTGAGGGGCTACCCGTTGCTTGATGAAGTATGTGACCAAAGGAATCCCAAAGATGAAGAGGAATGTGTCTTTTGAGCCAAAACCTGTAAACCCTGAATGGATTATTACTTCTTGGATGATCTTTTGGAAGTCATCCTTTTCCAGATGTTTTCCTTTGTCCAGGGAGTGCTTCTGCATGCATTCAAATTTTATTATTGTTAATAATAGGCCGTCTTGATCATATGAACGATATAACCATTAATTAATTATTTGAGTCTATCCATGGCTAATATTGTTTTTCATTAAACATAACTAAGCACATCTCTGCACAATTAACACATCTTCTGCCTACTCTTAACGACTTTAGACACCTAAATAAATGAAAAAAAAATTGACATAGAAGTACTCAATCAACCCTATTTTTGGTAGAGATTGGATCATTTTATTAAACTCAATCCGATCCGCCAATCCAGGATCTAACCTACATTAGGTTTCAAATTAAATAAAAGAAGAGTTGATTTATTCAAACCTAATTGACCTGGTGACTCAACCCGTGATCCGATCGATCGGTTCAAAACCTAGTTCGACTTCTTTTTTTTTCCTTTCAAATCTACATTGTTTTACCTGGTTTTTAAAAAAAAAATATTAAAACAACACTATTTTTTATTGATCCGATCGATCAGTTCAAAACCCGGCCCGACTTCTTTTTTTCTCTTTCAAATCCACATTGTTTTACCTTTTTTAAAAACAAAATATTAAAACAACACTATTTTTTGTTGATCCCAGTTAACCCATCAGATAAACTAAGCCGGGATTAATAATTTTAGATCTAACTCAAGTTTTTAAAAATTATAAAATGTTTATAACTTAATGTAAGAATAAACAATGAGAAGAATTAAATTTTTTTTTATCTACGTTAATAACGATCCTTAAAAGCAAAAAATATAAAGGAGAAGACAATTATAATGCTTACTATATAAATTTCCCTGAGATTCTCAGCATCTGGGAGACGGAGTTGCGTGCTCTTAAGGCTTATGTTAATTTCTCTATAAAGAACAACAAGAAGAAGTAATTAAGTTAATCCCAATTATAACTCCTAATGAATATTAATTAATTATTTTTCAAGAACATCAAAAAATAAAGCCAAGAGATCAACATATAATGCAAGAAGAAGGTCGATATATATATACTGGACAATTTCGCATACTGCTCGAATGAAATATGGAGCAGAGGGTATCTCTTCCTTCGATGGTTCGTGTGATGAAGATTGGGGGTCATGAGCTGAACGCATTTTGTTGATGGCTTCTTCTCCAAAATATTTTTCATACTTACTTTCTATTATGTGGCCTATTTCCCTTTCCTTGTTTTCCTCACTCCCTGCATTCATTCATTTTTAAAGCGTTGTTAGCCTGGATTCTCAAATAATTATTTAATTTGCATAAATTTCAACAAATATATTTATCTCATTGGTTAATTTAAGGCTTTTCGCTAATTTTTTTTGTCTGAGAATTAATGGGGCAACCATGTTTTTTTCAGAAAAAAAAAAACAAGTTATGATATCTTGTAATATAGTATGAAAAATAATGATTTATCTGTTCTTTATTCAATACAATAATTTTTTTTGTTTTTTTATTAAGAAAAAATGCAACGATGCCATTTTGAGCAGGAAAAAATAGCTGTAACAGATCTAATGAGTAAGTTCATAAATTGAGGAATCTGAGTAGATTTCAAATCCCAACCTCTCATGTGTAGTAATAGAAATAATTAAAAAAGAAAAACTTGACAATCTTATAAATGCAATACCAACTTGGCTGATTTGATAGCCAAATCAGGTTTTTTTTTTTTTCCAATTTGAAAAATATTACATCTATTGACAGAATCAATTCCAAAAGAAAAACAAATCTATTAACAAGATCGAATCTTTAAGTGTATGAAGTTTCTTAGGAAGGAAGAAATGTTTCTATGATTTCTTGATAAGAGAAAAAAACTCGTCACTTTATAAGATTTCAAGGCCTTGTTCTTACTTTCTTTGGCACCAATTTCTTTAGACAATATTGACAACAGTCCAAGCAATTCATCTACACCTTCAAAATTTAAAGCCCTAGCCTTAAAATAGCTCGACAATAGCCCTGTGGGAGTTCATTAATTTGTTCTTATGAGCAACTCCCAAGACATGAGAACCCCACACAAAAACTCCAAAAAAAATGCATGAAAGATATCTTTTGATGATATAATTTCCATTTGCATCTGTTTATCAGCAACGATAATATAATATTTTTCTTAGAAATTCCCAAGATAAATGCAAAGTGCAATCTCAAAAGAAAAAAAAAACACGAGAGAGAAGGCCAGAACCGTACGTACCAGGAGCTAATTTCTTCAAGGACTGGCCCATGTCTCTTCACAAAATTATGAGAATGAAGTTTGGGGGGGATGATCGAAGTAATAAAAAGAGAGAGAGGGCTTTTATATGTTCATGCGATCCACAGGGCAATGAAAACTTGTACGTTGGGCAGAGTATATTGCATTCTTTCCTGGGAAGCAATGCTAAGAAGAAGCTTATACTGAATAAAACACAGGAGTTAAAGAATATGGAAGATGATTCGTGCCTTTCTGTACCCATTTTTCTACGTGGTTTAGATTGCATTTAGTATCAAAAGCTTAAAAATAATGTTTTTTTTATCCAAACCAAATGCAATTTAGCATTACCACGATCACTGTTGATTAAATAGATTACTCTAGGATAGAAATTACAGTTTAAATATTATGGGCTAAAAAATTTAATCAAGAAAGTTCAGATTTTAATTAGTTTGGAATTGAGATTTATTTTAGTGGAATAAATATTATTACGTGCAAGGTTAATTGGGGTGTTATTTTTAAGAGATTAGCCACATTATTAAAAATTAAAGAGGAGTAAATCTTGAGATAATTATTTTAAAATAAAAAACTTATTTATCTTGATTCATCTAGTCGGGATAAGGATTGCCCTTTGAAATAGTTAAAGAATAAAATTTAATCTCAATTAATATAAATTTCTAACTTTGAAAGAATAAATTTAAATCAATTAAAAATATGACCGATAAAATAATTTTTAAATATTGGATTAATGAATTCATAGGCATCATAATTATGGATGTCACATAGGATCCCATAATCCAATAATCAATTGAATTCAATAAACATGATGCGTGCATCAAATTTGATGAAGATGGCATGATTTGAGTGATAAAACTTTTAGATCTATCAACACAAGAGTTTTGAGAGGTTTAAATTGGGTTTACGAGTGTGATTATACAAGGAATTTTAAAGAGAATTTAAATACTTTTATATTGCTCTTAATTTATTGATATAATTGAATCTTAATCATGCAACAAATTAACATATATAGTTATTTAGATTAGAGTTACATGATCTATTATAATCATTTGATCAGGAATGGAGCAAGATCTACACTGGAAAAACATAATAACCCAAGCTTTCTAATTACTACAAGATTTTTTTCGATGATAAGAGATTTTCAAATTAGTTTGCATGTTGATTGTGATCATATGATTTTGATAGACAGGAAGCTGATGGGTTCCCTGCAAAAAACTTTTTTATAATATGTCCACTATAAAACTAGTAAAATTTAAATTTTAAAGTCAAATTTAAAAATTTACCCCTCCTAGAAAACTTTTCTTAATATAATTCTCGTCTCGGCCCAATTTTAGGATACATCCCTTGTATAAATTAGGTCATTTCTTTTTAAAATTTATTAAATATAAAAAGTTAAATTATGAAATATTTCTTCTTTGCTACCGAGTTAAATCTTTATTGTTCATCTACTGTTATTAATATTAGTATATTGGCTCGCGATTCACAATGGGTTATTATTAAATTTTTTAAAAATATCAAAAAAAATATTAAATGTATAAAAAATATTTAAGCCTCTTGAACTTAAGTCTAGCGTTCATGCAGACCCAAGGCCTTGCTAGACCCAATTGCCTTGAATCTGGCAACCATGGTAGATCCAAGAGCCTTGGATCTAGTAGCTTTGTCAAACCCAAGCCATTTGGGTCTGGCAGACATATCTAATTAATATTTTTATAATTTATTTTTTGATTTTTTATAAAAAAAATATGTAAATTATCCTTGAAGTATTCTAAATAAAAATCTTAATTAATTTTTATATATAAAAAAATTAAAATTCCTTTAAGTATCCTCAACAGAAATTCTAATTAATTTTTTTATAAATTTTATTTATTTTTTATAAAAATAAATATTTAAATTATCCTTAAAATATCCAAAACAAAAATCCAAGTTCATAAATTATTTATAAACAATAAACCATCAAAAAAATATAATCTAACATTTTAAATCTAAAAATTCAAATTATATCTTCCTATTGAAATAATTCATTTTTTATTGTTTATAAATTATTTATACTTGGTTTATAAATAATTTATAAACCTATTTTACTTGGATCTGGCAAACATGTTTGACCCAAGTTTACTTGAATGATGATGATGATGATCATAACAACAACAACAACAACAACAACAACAACAACAATAATACAAATAACAACAACAACAACAACAATAACAATAACAATACAAACAACAACAACAACAACCATGCCAGACCTAAACGTCATGGCTCTGGCAAACCATGTCACACTCAAGATATTTGGGTCTAACAATCATGTCTAACCCAAGTTTAGTTGGGTCTACTAGACTCGCGTTTGGGTCTGCTACACCCGTTCTTGGGTCTGACATCAAACATGGTTGCCACACCCAAGCAAATAGAGGACAATGGTACACTTTAGTTGTTAGGAGAGAGAGAGAGAGAGAGAGAACATAAACAATCGATCACCGACTGCAATTCAACCATAATATATTTACACATAACAACAACAACAACAACAACAACAAAAATAACAATAACAATAACAATAACAATAACAACAACCATGCCAGACCCAGGCGCTTTGGGTCTAGCAAACCAATAGTGCTTGAATCTAACAACCATGCTTGACCTAAGTTTAGTTGGATGTGATAGACCCGCGCCTGGGTCTGACAACCCCTGTCAGACCTAAGCAAACAACAAATAAAAAGAGAACAATAATGCACTTTAGTTGTCAGGGGAGAGAGAATAGAAAGAAAAAACACAAACAATTGATCACCGATGGCAATTTAACCATGATATGTGTACATGCACCATTTAATGTGGAAGATGACATATTTACGCATCCAGTGTTAAGACGGTCGGCCAAATTTGACCACCGGAAAACGTCTCACGCGTCTTTTTAATGGCGTATATGGAACACGCTCCAACAACTTTATGATTAAAAAATAAAAAATACAACGTGAAAAATACTAAAATACAAAACGTTCCAATATTCCTTTTAATTACATAAAATACACATATAAAAAATAATAATATACACACAAAGGCAAAGCTTTTTTTTTTTATCTTTTATGAGGTTAAAATTATTATTTACTTGTACTTGAAAATTAGAAAAACTTGGATATTCTTGTGAAAAAAATCAAAAAAATATTTATCTGTTTATGAAAAAATAAAAAATAAAACTATTATTATAATTAGCATGAAATATTTGTCGATGGAGAGTGATTTCCGCTCACTATATTTAACTTTTGTTATATGGATAGTCAATTAATGTTACGCGCAAGACGTGTAACACACTGCCCACTCCTCTGTTTATGTAGGACGTGAAACACACCGCCCACCCCTCTTTTTGTCCAAACGTAAATTACTCTTTTGTCGTAATTACTCTTTTTTTACACGTCTAAGTGTGGAGGAAAAAACAGGAGATTAAAATATTTTAATTTTTAAAGTTTATACACACACACACACCTCATTAAGAGAGACTGTAATTTTTAGAGGAGATAAAGAGGGACAAGAAAAGGTGTTAAATGTGATTTGTTGTTTTTTATATATTAGATAATAAAGATAGTTTTTTTTTTAATTTTATTTAATTCAGGGTATAAAGTGTAAGTTTTAAAAGTATAATAAAAAAGTGAAAAACAATGAAATTATGAATTTACGACAAATTAATCCCTACCCAGCTCTATACTTAGCAATGAAACTCGTAGGTTGGGCAGAGTATAATGCATTATTTCCTAGGAAGAAGCTTATACCGAATAAAACATAGGAGTTAAAGAATATAGAAGATGATTCCTGACGATTAAGTTATTTTTTTCTCTTTGCATTTGTGTATTTGTGTATGTGGTTTAAATTGTATTTAGCAAGAAAAGATATAAAAATAATTTTTTTTTTCAAACGAAACATATTTTAAAATGACATTATCACGTTGAAAAATAGTGATGTGGTGTTAATTAAATATTATTACTTGCAAGGTTAATTAGGGTGTTATTTTTAAGATATTTTCCAAATAATTAAAAATTAAAGAGGATTAAATCTTGAAATCATTATTTATATATATATATAAAACATATTTATCTTGATATATCCGATCAAGATTAAAGGTCTATTTGGAATTGTGGTAAAATCATTATTTATATATATAAAAAAACTTATTTATATTGATACATCCAATCAAAAAAAAGGTTTGTTTGGAATTGTGGTAGCGATGACGATTCAAAATATTTTTTGCTCAGAAATACATTAAAATGTTGTTTTTTTAAAAAAAATATTTTAAACATTAGCATATCAAAACGATCTGAAAACATAAAAAAAATTATTTTTAAAAAAAATTAAATTTTTTAAAAAAACAGTCTGCACCGCCGCGTTACCAAACATGTGGGTTGTCCTTGAAATGGTTAAAAAATAAAATTTAATCTAGATCCATATAAATTTCTAACTTTAGACAAGTAATGATTAGGATAAATCTAAATCAACCGAAAAGGATGACTCCGAATCAAATATTTTCCAAATATTAATTCAATAATAATTTAATAAACAAGGTGGGTGCATCAAATTCAATGAACATGGCATGATTTGAGTGATAAAAACTTTTAGATTTATCAAGGAACATAATAAATAGCCCATGTTCTCTGATTTTTTTAGATGATAAGAGAATATTTTCAAATTAGTTTGCGTGTCAATTGAGAATACATCCCATTCATAGATAATTGTTTTTGGACAGTGGTGAAGACAGGAGGCTAGTAGGCCTTGTAAAAAATATTTATAATATTTCCATCATAAAAACTAGTAAAATTTCAAATTTTACCCATCCTAGAAATTTTTTTTTAATTTTGCACCCCTGAAAATAATTCTTGGCACCGTTCCATTTTTAGGGCAATATATACATCCCTTGTATAAATTAGTGCATTTCTTTTTAAAATTTAAATCTAAAAAGTTAAATTATGAAATATTTATTCTTAAAATTTAAATCTAAAAAGTTGAATTATGAAATATTTCGTCTTTACTACCGAGTTAAATTCATATTATTCATCTACTATTATTAATATGATAGTCAATTAATTAATATTAAAACTGTAACAAAACATTAACAATTATCAAAATTTTAAAAATAGATTTTTAAAAATAACCACAAAAATAGTTAATCATATCAAAATTTTGATAAAAACTTGAAATAAAAATAAAAGTAACACAAATAACTTGTTATTTATTAATCATCAACGAGATAGAGGATAATAATTATTTATAAATTGAGTTTTTATTATACTTACATCTTATTTATTTATATTTGATAGAAAAAACTAGATATTTATATTTTATTCATCAGGTATTCATATAGATATATATATTATTTGAGCATTATTTATTATTCAATATAAAATAAAACAATATATCTGTATTAGGATATACATATATATATTATATTGAACTTAAAAAATAGAAATATTATATATATTAGATTCAAATTAAGATGGATAATATTTATGCTCAGTGTATTATATATCAAATAAAATAAATATTAAAAAACTCATTCTTTAGGTCAAATGGATGAATGTCTACTGGAGAATAAATTGTGATACTATGAATCTTTAATAAGGCGTTGGATCTTAATGACTGCTCTTTTTGTCCAAACGTAGGACGTGTAACACACTGCCTGGCCCCCACGATTGTTATTGAGAAAAAAACAAGCCCACTTAACGTCCACTCCAATCACGTGTCACGTGTGATGACGTGGTCCGTATTGAACGGAAACATGGCACCCTACAATAATCTAACCTCCAACGCTCATCCACATATATGTTGAGGATAAAACAGAAAATTAAATGATTTTTAATTTTTAAATAAACCGGGACAAGAAAAGGTGTTAGATATGATTTGTCGTTTCTTGTATATTATATATAAAATAATTATTTTTTTAAAATTTTTTTTTATACAGAATATAAATAATGTCTTGCAACTCCATACCACCCTCTTGTCTCGTAAATGTTTAAAATTAAATAATATAAGAGTTCTTCCAACTTGTCCTAGCAGATTTGAGAAGTTTAAAGAAAATTCTATCGGCTAATAAAATAAATTTTGATGATGAAATTAAAAAAAATTAATAAAAAAATCTCATATTTGCCTTTTTAATTAGTTTGTATTAGAACTAAATTGAGTGAAAATTATCTTGATATAATAAATTTAATTTAACTAATTTAAAAAAAACCTAAATAATTGTTAAAAAATATAAGGATAAAATTAAAAAAAATATAAGAAAGAAAAAAAGAAAAAGGAAGGGGCTAAATTAAAAAAAGAAAAGAAGAGATTTTTCCGAGTATGTTCGTTGTATTGGGGAATAGGTAAGGTAAACAAATAATAATCCCTTTAAATTTCAACGACGATATGACTCGTTAGATGCTTACACGTCACAAGGATATTCATACCATAACAAGGAAAGGAGAGAGAGAGAAGCGCGTGTAGAATGTAGATAATACTGCCACCGGTTTTCTGACAGAAGCTGCCAATCATTATTATTCATTTACGTAATTCACTTTCCTCGTTCTGAACAGCAACCTAAATTCCCACCAAAAGATTGTTATCTTTTCTGTCATCGCCGTATCCTTCTCGACTTCTAATTTTAGCCAACCATGTTTACGCACAAAAGGGAGAGTACAAAAGTGTAACCGAAGCCACAGAAAGCAAAACCAAATTTTTGTCCAACAAAGGCGCTTAAATTACTAGGTGTTTTAATCTTTCTTCGCTAGCTAGCTTGCTGGCTAGGTGTTTATTTGCTTAATTTCTTCGATTTCCTATGGCAGAGAAAGGTAAGGAGGAAGAAGCAGTTGAGTATTATTTGGAGGACGAAGATGGTGACGAGGAAGGAGAAGCTTTGAACCGGGTTGAAAGTAGTAGTAGTGGTGATGGTGGTGGTGGTGGTGGTGATGAAGATGATGATGGTGGGAAATATGGGACTTTCTCTTCTCAGCAATGGCCTCAAAGTTTCATGTACGTAATTTGGTTTTGAATGATTAAGCAATGCTTATTTTATCCCTTACCTTTGTGAATAAATTAATAAATGAATCCCACTAGGCTGCATAGAAAAATCTTTCACTAGCATTATTGTTTGATTAGTTTATATATTTATCCATTTATCTATATATTGAAGCAGCTTTTCATGAGAAGATTACTGTCCAATTGTTGATTGCATAATTTTTCTTTAAGATTTATTTGGAAAATCATAGGACGGGGGAACAAGTTACAAGTCCAATAATATGATTTGCAGTTTTTTATAGTAATCTGGTCACCCGAAATCATTTATATGTCCTTCTTGCCTGCCCTGCATTAAATTCCCTCTATCGTAAGTTTGTTGATTGAAGTATATAACAACTAATGTACTGTTAACGGAAAAAGATAGTCTTGTCACAATATACAGGTTTTTTCTGTTCTACTCAGTTATTGTTGCTCCCTGGCTGCATTGGCAGCTAGAAGTGAGTGTTTAGATGGTGGTTGAGTAAGAAAGCTGGTGCCCGGGGCCAGACTTCTGAATGCATCCACTTTAATTAGTGCAGTCAAAAGTGTGTATTTTCTGCAAGTTACTTATGGCTGGTTACCGAAGTTCAGTATTGAGGAACTTATTTATCATTGCTCTGGCCTAGTCAAGAATTTAATTGAAGAACTTCAACAATGCTGGCCTTTTCTTTTGTTTAAAAACACAAATTCGGAGATGAGTTCTCCGTTAGAATGAAATGTGTTCAAGTAGAGCTTCTTATAACAACCTTTCGTTTTGCATTTTATGGCAGAGAAACTATCTATCCTTACACAATCTCAGTGTCACCAAATTTTGGATTTCTTCGACGTGGACCAATTAACCAGATCAGTTCAAGTCATGAAAATTGTAGTAAAAGTTTTTCAGATGCGGATGCAAAGACTCCCTTTCTGTCTGATGTTGAAAAGAATTATCAGAAAGAAGAGTCGGATAGGATCTCAATAGCACGGTCATCGTTTTCAAAAGCTTCATTTCATACTGGAGAAGTACCTGTTCCTCATGGATGTAGCTTCACTCAAACTGTCTTCAATTGTAAGCCCCCTTTTCAATTAGTCCTATAATATGTGAACTTTAATTTTGTTTATTCTGTAGTGTTCTTTCGGTTGAAATTGAGAAATGACTTTTTTTTGGAACAGCATTTAATGTAATGGTTGGAGTTGGGGTTCTGTCTATGCCTTATACAGTGAAACAAGGAGGCTGGGCTAGTCTGGTATTACTTGTTGTTTTTGCACTTGTGTGTTGTTACACAGCCACTCTTATGAAACATTGTTTTGAGAGCAAGGAAGGCATCATAAGCTACCCTGATGTAGGAGAGGCTGCATTTGGGAAATACGGACGTCTAGCAATATCAGTGAGTTTTCATGTAACTTAAGTGCACATTATTGTCTTCCTTGTTAACAAGTTTTATCAGGAATGGTGATATATATCTGGAAGGTTCATCAAAACTAATAATCGTGGAAATGAAAAGGAATGCTGATATAATCATAGGCTATATCTGTTTTGTTTTGTTTTGTTTTAATTGTTTCATGCTTTTATGTTCTCTTCTAATATTGCAATCTTGGGTCTTGGTGCAGATCATTTTGTACACAGAATTATATGTAAGTGAAACATTGATTCTGATTTTACAGTCTCTTCTATTGTATAGTATATGCTATTAGTTGTCAAGCAAATTAACGAGGCCTATCTTGTCAACTTTTGCAGTCGTACTGTGTAGAATTTATCACTTTGGAAGGCGATAATCTTAGCAGGCTATTCCCTGGAACATCTTTGGATTCCGCTGGTTTTCATCTTGACTCTAAGCACTTGTTTGGAATCTTAGTTGCTCTTATTGTTCTACCAACTGTTTGGCTAAAGGATCTTCGTGTGATCTCGTACCTTTCTGGTAATGCAATCTTATCCTGTCATGTGTCTGTCCCCCTTGTATTGAAATATAGAAGCAATGAAGCATCATTGCATTCTTTCACATTTCACCTGACCTTTTGCTTTCATCTTTCTCTTGCAGCTTGTGGGGTTTTAGCGACAATTATGATTGTTCTTTGTATGATTTTGGTTGGTACTGTCGATGGAGTTGGATTCCATGAAAATGGTCCGTTGGTGAAGTGGAGTGGAATTCCATTTGCCGTTGGTGTGCATGGGTTCTGTTATTCAGCTCACTCTGTGTTTCCAAATATCTACCAATCAATGGCTGATAAAAGACAATTTACCAAGGCAGTAATAGCATGGTATAAAACTTTGTTCAACTATGGTTCATAAAGTCTCGGGTGCCTTTTCAATGCCTTCTTGTTGTTTTACAGCTTTGTATTGAGCTTTGTGATTTATGGAGGTGTTGCAACTCTGGGATTTCTCATGTTCGGTGAGCGTACATTGTCTCAGATAACCTTGAATATGCCAGCACACACCCTTACATCAAAAATTGCTTTGTGGACTACAGTAAGTACATGATTTTAAATTCCTCCTCTGCTTACTGTAAGGTTTATTTGTTTACTGAAGTGGGATTCCTTCTTTTTTTCACAGGTTACCAACCCGCTTACCAAATATCCTTTAGACAACTAATTTCTTGAATTCTGAAGAGCAGTAGGTATGATTTTCTGCTACAGACAAATAAATGGTGATTCTAGAACACCTTATGACGGATTCTTTTGCTACGATACGATAGTTGGTTCTTGGCTTTAGTTGATTAATTGAACGATCCTTTTTACTTCCTTGACAATGTACAAATATGCACTTTTGATGAACCCATTGGCCAGGAGTATAGAGGAGCTACTGCCTATTAGAGTTGCAAATAGTCTGTGGTGCTACTTTCTTCTACGAACAGCGCTCGTCGCATCTTCTGTGTGCGTTGCCTTTTCTATTCCTTTCTTCGGTAAGTATCGAAAGCTGGCTTTCTTGGTTCCATCTCATATTCTTCACGGGGTGAAATTCATCTTGCAATTGTCTTGTATCTTAATCTCTGGAGATAAATATTCTGCTTCAGTGCACAGTTTATGATGAACCAGCTGGTTCTAATGCAAATGATTAGAATGATCTTGTGAAAAAATTTCCTCCGATTCCACTAGAAGTTAGAAGCAATTCAATGTACGCATATCTTTTTTCCATCAAGTTAAATTTTACTGAACTCAGATGTCATAATGTTCTTCGTTACAGGTCTTTTAATGGCTTTGATGGGTTCTGTCCTCTGTATATTTGTGGTACGTATAAACCTTTGAGCAAACGTATTATGCATTACGGAATAACTTTTTTCCCCTTGCAAGTTCAAAATGTTTTCAACTTGTATTCTTGTTTATAACGAACATTGTTAGAACATTTTGATCTTCGTTGACAATTTGGCGCGATAATCATCCGCACCATCATTGTTATTTGAATATGAAAATTGACTTAGTTAATTTCTGAACATGAGCTGCATCTTTCCCACTTAGCATTTGCTTCCATGACCAAGCTTGTTGCCTCGCGCGATACTTCCTTTCTCTCTTTCTTGTTTATGGACTTCGATATCCATTTTTATCGTTTGCGTGGCTATATTCAGGCAGTAATATTACCAGCTTTATGCTTCCTAAAGATCATGGGGAAGAAAGCTACAAGGACACATGTAAGCAACTCTCAACTATTTATTTAACTTCAACTGGTTTTATGATTAGTATTTCTTTTCACTAACTTGTTATTAAAAGGAGTAATTACCCTATTCTCGTCTGTAAACAGGTTGTCTTGAGCTCAATGACTGCTGCACTGGGCATCATTTGTGCAATCGTAGGAACATACTCTTCATTATCAGACATCGTGAAGCAGTACTCATGAGATACCAACAGCCAAACGTTTGATCAAGTAACCGGTGATAAGCATCATTTCCTGCGATTATCTGTTTCCATGACTACTTAACAAAAGGGCCTTGTAATTTTTAGTGTTGAAGCTCATCATTTCCCATACCTTTCCTTGGAGAAGCTATATTGAGCACAGTTTTTCAACATGAATTAGCAGAGGCAGCTAAACAGCAGCACTTCAGGAATTTTGATTCTTGGATTCAGGAATTTTGATTCTTGGAGCGTTCTTGTTTCTTAATTATTTATTCATCATTTAATTTTGGTGCTGCTGGACTTTAAACCATAGTTATAAAATATGTTTCTGCTTAGCAAGCAAATCCTGTGATCCGTGGATTCGAAACGGGTCTGGATTGGATTGAGATTAATGTATATCTATGTTTTTATTTCTACAAAAATAATATCATTTTCTTTATAAAAAAAACAACTTTTTTTTTGAAAAAAAAAAAGGGATTGACTATGCGGATTCGTAAATTGACCTGACCGACAGATGACCTAAACCAGGTTCTATAACTATGCTTTAATCTTCTTATTAATTGGTAGATATCAGTAGTCACTGGTGGACTTGGGAAGAGTTGTCGTCCTTGATGCGATTAGCAGAGCAAAGAACAATCTGGGCCTAAGTAAAGAATGATGATAGAAATCTGTTTTGTTGACATGCTTTTGGGATACTTGGGTTGAGCTTTATATCTTGCTAGATTTTGGATCTTATGAATAAATTATTATATTTTACTCCAACCCATTTATCCATATATAAAAGCAAAATTTTCTTATTCTAATCCATTTATTCACAAAACACATAATAATAAATAAATATCATAAAAAAAGGACTAAAATAGGAGGCTACTAAAATTAAGTACAAGTGGCTCTCTCCAATTCTCCCTCTTTTTATCGGGGGAGTATTCGGCATTGTTTGTTTATGAATTAAGATATGTTTGATGGGTTTTGATTAGTTTAGTGGTTTTTTTTAAATACTGGTTGTTGAAGCAAGAATCAATAATGTGTTTAAAATGTGAAGAAATTAAATTTTATGGGAATTTTTTTATATCTTAAATTTTTTTAATGTAATTATTGTAATGATTTTAGACTGTATCAAAATGTGAAGTTTGGATGAAGAAATTAAATTTCGAAGGCGTTTTTTAATATATATGTAAAAGAAATTTGATGCCATTTTTGGTAATGATTGCAGGCTGTTAATTGAATCTCTCTTGTTGTTTCATTTGCATGGTTTTTATGTGCTTTAGAATCATTATGTGATTCTATTGTAATAGAACGTTGAGAAGCTTGAAGCTTTAATCACTGCGCTTGAAGATCACATAATCTTGCTATGTTTTCTGTATAGCGGAAGATCAATTCGAAAAAGAGAAAAACACAAAGCCCCAGAAGCTCTTCTCCCTCATGCAAAGGAAAGGAACCGACCCATCTGGGACCCTGCCTCATTGTGTCCAGTACTGTCCAAGGGAGCCAGTGCTCCTGATCTAGTTTTTCTTCACCTATGGAAAGGACAGATTTCCCCTCCCATTTCATATGGTTTACTTTGCATCTGTTTCAATGTACAAGAACCAATCATGGCTAGTTGTATACACTTGATAACTTGACCCGCATGGTGATACATGCTAGTGTATATGGTGTGTGAACCGCCTCAACTAACCTTTAGCTGTAGATTTAAACCTCAAAAACCACTATCTTTTATTAGGGGGTGAGCAGCTCTGCATTTCTGCAGAATTATATGGTGAAATGGGAGCTATTTTGTTTGAGAACCCTGCATGCATTGTTTTGCACAGAGCAAGACGGGGGTTACTGGTGCAGGAGATTTTGGAGGAGCTGTTAGATACGGAGCTGATGCCGCTGGACGGCCTTGCAGGAGAATATTTTGGATTACTTATACTCCCAGTTGATTGTCAAGGTGAATTCTGTTTTATAAATGGGCATTCGCTTTAGCTGTTGATAATGCTTTACTTAATTCGCGTATATTACCATAGAATGAGAATGTTTGTAATTCTTGTTGATAATGCTTTACTTAATTTTTTCCAAGTATTTTGATGTAGGCTAATCTATAATAGTTCTAAATATTATGCTATGAATCTACTAGTACTTACTGGTAGATAATATAGAAAGCCTGGTAAACTCGTTTATAGGCAAATAAAACAGAATTAAGCTCGAAAAAAGGCTTGTTCATGTCAAACAAATAGTCTAACAAAAAAAAGCTTGTAACTTTCGACCAAGTTCATTGAATTAAGCTTAAATTTTATCAGGTGATTTTATAGGCTTGATTCTATAGGGTCGGCTCTCTACCACCAATTAATTCCAAAAAGACTGATCTCATGCTATGTTGGAAAATGCTATTTGAGTCAACTTCATTTTTTTTCTATTTTTAGATTGTTAGTTTAATTTCAGATTTTTTGTTATGATGTCTTTTTTATTTTACTTAGAATTCTGATTTTTTTACATTTAAAATGTTCGGTTTCTAATCTATTTAAAATGTTAAACCTTTCAATAAGACCACACTGCAAAAAAAAAAAAAATCAGCAGTAAAGAGCGTAATTCAACCACTTCTATCTTTCATTAATGCGAGTGTTGTTTTTTATATTGTTTTCGTCTGCGAGCTGTTCTAGGTGTGAAATCCTGCTTAATTCGACCAATATTTGAGCAGCAGTTCCCCAAGTTAATATTTAGGTCCTGTATTTCAGCATATTATGGGACATTAATTACGAATTCAAAAGCAAAACCCTCCAAAGACTAGTATAGTCCAGAAGGTCTGTGTAAAGCTTCCATTTTTGGCGTTGCTTGTGGAAAAGGAGCTCCAATCTTGGCCAGGAAAAGAGCACTCGAAGGAGAAGTTGGCTAACCATTCCTGAAGCTGGAGAATCCTGCCGGTATAAATGGATGAAAGATGCCCTTGAGGAAAGTTTCACAAATGGCATGATGATCAAATGATAAGCAGATAAAAAAAAAATTCCAATGATGAAATTCGTCTGCTTCATCTCCAGAAAAACATTGAATAGGAAAAAGGTGAAGAAAAAAACATTGAATTGTTCATGCATGCTTCGGATGCACCAGTATGAGGGTGATTTTGCCGCTTCCCTTTTTCTTTTCTCTAGGGTTAGGTATAGGTCACGACAAATGCCTGTGCTTTAGGCATGCAGAGAGATATATATGGGGTCCGTTTGTTCGTATCCCTGTCTCATTTCTTTCTTTCTTTTTTCTTTTTTTTTTTATTAACATGAGTGCCGGTGAACTTATACGTACCTCGACTAATCTCACGGGCTCTGAAGTTAACGACTATGTAAGCCTCCAGTAATCCTGAAATTTATAGAACTCGAACTGGTAGTTTTTAGAGAACAAAGTTAGAGTCTAATAAATTAAAATACATCCCTAAGGGTTCTGTTAATGCTCATTTTTTTTTACGTGGGGTGTCCGGGCCAGCTTACGCGCACCACGACTATTCCCCACGGCCCACTGGACATCCTGCAAACCCAGGAGCAGGTAAGGCACCGCGGGAGTGACAGGCGTGCACATAGAGGGTCGAACCCGGGACGGGGACGGAACAAGTCACACGATTGACCACAGCAACTAGGCCCTCAAGTGCGTTAATGCTCATTTCTTAATTCTACATTGTATGGTGTAATGAATCATTTTCTATTTTTTCTTTTGTTTGACTCAAAATTTATTTCAGATCATGGTAATATAATATAATATTTTTTTATTAAAATAATGTTATTTCAAACTCTTTAAAAAGATATCAAAATTTAAATTTACTTTACACAATCTGTAACTTTAGACTTGAGTTAAATCGACTTCAAACCATGGTGTCTGGGGATCTCGAACCATGATGTCCGGGGCTCAAATCCTCCTTACCCACAACTAGCAAAAAAAAAAAAAAAAGGATCTTTCCCTCTAGAGGTAGAAAAATCATGATTGGAATAATGATTATTATTTATAGGTAATGATACTGGTTATAACACCTCATCAACTCAACACTTCAATTCAAGATTTAGTCTGAACCATATTAATAAAATACCTAGCTTTTTTACTAAAATAATGTTATTTCAGACTCCTTAAAAAATATCAAAATTTAAATTGACCCCACCCAATCCATAACTTTGAACTTGAGTTAAGTCGACCTCAAATTAAGATGTCTGGGGCTCAAATTCTCCTTGCTCACAACTGGCCAAAAGAAAAGGATTTTTCCCTCTAGAAATAGGAAAATCATGATCGGGATAGTGATTATTATTTCTAGATAATAATACTGGTTATAGCACCTGATTAGCTCAGTACTTCAATTCGAGATTTAGTTTAGACCATGTTGATAAAATACCTAAAACTTTTTTACTAAAATAATGTTATTTTAGACTTTTTTTTTAAAATATCAAAATTTAAATTGATCCCATCTAATTTATAACTTTAAACTTAAGTTAGATCAACCTCAAACTATGATATTCAAAACTCAAATCCCTCTTTGCTCACAACTGGCCAAAAAAGAAAGGATCTTTTCCTCAAGATGTAGGAAAATCATCATTGGGTAGTGGATCCGAAGCTATCAAACCTGGGTGTGGGTCTTTTGTCAAAAATGGAATGTACTTATTTTTTCTTGTTTTTCTTTTTATTTCTTGTTATATTGTAGCCATGATTAGAGTTCTAAGGTGGTAGTTAACAGTGCTGCAATGCAACCTGGGCCGAGCCTGTACAGTAAACCAAGCCCGGTTTTGGTGCAAGAAAAAGAAAGGTATATATATACTTGATCCATTGATCATCTTACATGGTTGAGCTCTTAATTAAGGCCTAATCTCCCCCATGGAAAACTTTTTATATTAAAGTTTTCTTGGGATTTTATCTTCTACTTGTAGCATCTCCAGAGGAGGACCAGGTCCTCTTTTAATGCCTATAAAGTCAATGATTGATTCAAAGGATAAAAATAGCAATAACGTCACATGCATGGTTTGACATTTCGACTACTTCTCATGGAGCTCAGGCTGTCATTTTCTTAAACCAGAAAATTAAGCAAAATACCTTGTTTATCAAGGATTAATTAGAACCTTATTGGTTAATCAAAAACAACTTCAATGGAATTCAGCCTGTTTTTTTTTTTTCTAAATCCAAAAGATTAGGTACAATTATAGGTTCATTTACAGCCTAATTGGTTGCTCAAAAAGAATATTGAAGGATGCTCTCCGGTCCTGTAATAGATCAATGATTGGCAGCTGCATGCCCAGGAAAAATCTAGCCTTGCGCGATCAATTTGTTCAAAGCAAGATGCGTCAAGGTATGATCCTCGTGCTTGGGCTGTTGAACTTGTTGCCACCTTTTCCTGCCAAGTCAAGAACGTGGTCTTGGTTGCGACCATTTCCTCTTTTGAGATGGGCTGGGCTAAGGGCTTGTCTCTGCCTGCCGACAACGTACAAGACCAAGTACTGCTAGTGCTAGCTAGACAACGGCACTGAAGGCTGCAACCAAGTCATGTTCTCTAGTCACGAGGTTATTTATTTTTGTTCTCTTGCAGCTTGAGCAATGACTACTCTTGAAATGTCTTTTACGTGGTAAGTGAAAATACAAAAACCTCTGCGTGTTACTGGCTACCGCGGTGGCAGTCTTTATTTTTAGGTTGTGTATGCCTTTGTGAAGACCTTCTATCTCATGTCGACTAAATAATGTGTGTTGTTTATAAGAGTTAGCGTGCTTTGATAATGTTTTTATTATGAGCTGTGTTAAAAAAAGAAAAAACTCCCTTTTTTAGGTTCGAAAAAAATTTATTCAATGCACAAGTTTGGATATAAATGAATATAAAACTTGGCCGGATAGATCAACTTAATAACCTGGTCATTCAGTCTTTAATCTTAGTTAGATTTCAAATTAAATTGTGTGTTAATCTTGGTAACTCAATCAAAACTTAATGTTTTTTTAATATCAAATCAATTAAAATCTAGTTTGATTTAAATAAAAACATATTAAAAAGATGTGATTTTAATTTATTTAAAAAAATTGTAATAAAACCATTAATTTTAAATAGATTATAATCCATATAAGATAACTTAAACTCATAACCCTAGCGTTAAACAAGGTTTAATAACTTTGACAACATATATAAAATTCTACCAAAGAAAGACATAACACATAAAATTAACTAATGGAAAATATCACGATGGTAAGAAAAAGAGTTCATTTGGGTTAAGTGGTTGAGTTTGTATTTGTTATTAAGAATAATTCTCAATAGCGCACAAACAAGCTTTTACTGTTGCTTGTTTTTTTAAAAAAAAAATAGCAGTGGAACCCTCCAAACACAAACACGACGATTAGCAAAAGAAATTCGAGAAAGAAGGAGCTGCCCAACCAAGTGTCACTAAAGACCAGACTTCTACAATAGACACTTTTCGAGCTTTATACATGTGTAATAGCCTCAAAACTAACAATATGATCAGACGATTTTTTTTGTGTTTACTGTTTCAATTTTAATAATAAATATTAAATTTTATTAGAGAATAATATAAATTATATTTAGAAACTTCACCTAATAGTTTAAGCTATTGGGTTAAAATAATTTTTTAACATTGTATCAGAGTCTTGATGCATGACCAAGCGGTCACAAATTTGAATCTCATCATCCTTATTTATTTGATAAAAATTAAACAAAATGTAGAATGAGTCCGTGCAAGTTTTAAACCCAAAGAACCTTTACTTGAGGAGATGTGTTACAGAATAATATAAATCATATCTTGTGACCTCACTTAACAATTTAAATTATTAAGTTGAAATGGTTCTTTAACAGATTTTCAATTTTGAATTGCTCAATCAAGGCGTGCAATGCAAGATTTTGATGGATTGTAGCTTTTAAACAAAAGAGATCGAATGAAAATTAATTCCACCATTTATGTTTTAGTTTTTTTAAAAAATAATTTCTTAATTAACTTGAAGATAATTGTCCACAGAAAAAAGTTATCAGTGTAAAATTTTTTAGCATGGATATAAAAGAGATTAATAACCTTTAGTTGTTGGTATAGGAAAGGGCCATTTTACCCAATATAATTCCTACACTTTATTTTTTAATAAAGTAGATTCAAATTCAAGTAATTTTACTAATCATTATATTACTCGAGATTTTTTTGAATATTCTGATTAACCAAATTAAAATGAAATAAAATAAGGTTATCTAAATGCAATGTAGCTTTTTTAAACTAGTGTGTACATAATGATAGAGGTTGCAATCGCAAAAAAAAATAAAAATAATGGAGGGTGAAATCGTAAAAAAAAATCCAATTCTAAAAATGATGATGAAATCAAAACAAAATTCCAATTTCATTAATTATTTAAAATAAAACAAATATTAACCAAAAGATTAGGGACTAAATCAAAAGGAAAGAGAAGTTCAAGGGATGATTTAAAAAAATTACAAAGCAGCACAAACATTAAGGCTGAGAAAGAAAAGAAATAAGAAAAAACAAGAAATGTTTGCTGGAGCCAAACCATAGAGAATTTTGTCGCACGCATCGTCTTAATAGGGAGAAAAAACACCAAGACAAATTGAACACCACCCCAAAATGATATTTTTAACATTTTAAATTAGTTGCACGCACAACGTGAGGATGATGGAACAACTAACATGCCAGAGATTATATATATATATATATATATATATATACACACACACACACACTTACTTTTGATGTTTTTTAAAGATCAAATCGCTCTTAACTTTACTTAGTAATAACAAAAAAACTTAAAGTACAATGACAAAGATGCCCTTAGACCCAAGGTATAAAAAACTAAATTCCAAGATTAAGTGCCTATTTTTTCTTTGCTAATCAAACAAAAAGGAACAAAAAAACCCTCATTTCAAGTCAAGTTATATTTTGTAGTGCAAAGTTGTTATTCTACTATACACTTTTCATATGAAAATACAAATAGAACCCTACATGTTACCCAACAAGTTCTCACCTTCAAGGGTATTAATGTTATTTCACTGTGCATTCAAAAAATAAATACTCACATTACTTTCAATCAATTAAAAAATATCATAATTGTCTTATGGCAAACATGATGGTGCCCTTAACCATCAACAATTTTTTTAAAAAAAGATAAGATGGTTAAAATATTATTTATACCCACAATGCAATGTATTTAGGAGAACAATGTTTTCACCAACCTTTTAGTTTTTTAAAAATTTTAATTTTAATTTATAATATTGCCTTGTCTTTCTTCCTTGCAGCATGAGAAACACTAGTAAGAGCATTACAAGGTTATTTTGTATGATATAGAAAAAACTTAGACATTACACTTCCTATTTGTAGTAATTTCAAACCTTGTTCTAGTTTTTTTTTCCCATGTAGATTGGAAAATTAATGGCAGCCTGATAATAAACACAAATTGCTAGCTTAATATACCTCTTATCTCATATATATATCTCATATAAAGTTTTGATTTAAATCTTTTTGAATATATATTTATAATTTAAAATATAATTCATATTTATATATCTCGTAGATGGTTCATTAAATTTTTTTCATCGAAAATAATTATAATTTAAAATATTTTTGACATATTTTTCCCCATCACTCCCTCTCTCTCTCTAGACACAACCCTCGAGTTGTAGATGAAATATATATATATATCCCACTAAATTATATTATTTTTTAAGATATTTTCAGTATTATATTATTTTCTCAATTTCTTTTCTTACCATGCTAATTTTTTTTTTTTAAAAAAAACTCAGATTTCCTACCAAAGTGAATATCTATCTATATGCAAGTTCTTTGAAATGATTAAGCTGTTCAAAACCATCTAGGTCTAGTATTTCTGATGAGACTGAACATGTTTTTTCCCCCCCGATGAATCCTGTCCACTGCTAACAAAAATATCACTTATGGTCATAACAGTACGGTAGTACAAACTTGCCAAGATTATAGATGTCCACTTGTCCGCCATGGGCTAAAAATAGTGAAGGACACTTGAGCGAGATACAAAATAATTATATTTCAGAAAGCATGCATGCATGCACTAAAATGGTGAGAGAGAGCGCATCTGTTAATTGTGATCTGCCCTTAATGTGGAAGAGAGAAGAAAGTAGAAAGCTAGTGGATTTGTTCAGTCTCTTCAGATCCTTCACAGAGAGAGGAACCATAAACCTTTTTCTTATGGATTCAATGAACCCTAGAAGGTGAAAAAAAAGACAAGGAAATTACGTTAAAGAAAAGACAAGCCCTCATAAATCTCAAAAGCTAATCGTACATTGCAAGTGGGAACTAGCTCTGCTAGCAAACAACAGCACATACATCGATGTGCCGCATTATCTGGGCAATTCAGCCTGCGGATGTATAGTACATCTATCTCTTAGCCCAGCCAGCCTAGCAATTAAAATCATCCAGGTTTCATTAATCATTAAACTGCAAGAAAATTAAGCTACTTCTAAGCAATAAGTAGTCGTATAGTATTTTGTGTAATCTTATATGAAGAGTTAATGCTGTTTTATTTGATTCTCCTCACTAATCATCACTAGGACGAGGTTAATCAACTAATTAAGAAAACCTTAATTACTTTTGGGGATGCCTTAGAAAATTAACAACTTGAACCATTAACTTTTGACCAAGGTCGCGCTAACCACTAATATTTTCTATAGACAATGACCACTTGAAAATCCAATATATCATGCTTTTTCACACCACCTCTACCTAGATGGTGTTTAGTTTCAGTGTTAGGCCTTCTTTGCTTGCTAGCTAGCTTGTTTTTTTTTTTTTGGTAATAGTGGCTAGTTTTGGCTGGGACCCTTTCTTGTGATGTACTTTGCTTGTTTCTATATATATTTTTTGCTTGTTTATAAGATTATATAAGCTGGGTCCCGTGACTTTGTTTCTTGCACCACTCCTAGCCTGGATCTTCTGCTACAATTCTCAGCACCAAACTTGTAAAAGACCTTACTCAAAACGAAAACACACTTGAAAGTTCACTAATTGGCACTGGTAGAGATAAAGGAAAGCAAATTGTTATTAATATGAACATTTCAACATTAAACTAGAAGTCCCCACACAAAACTCCTGCTAGTTGCTATCCCTTTTCAATATTAAACTACAGAGAAAAAGGTTAATTACACAGAGAAAGATTAACCACGTGATTAATTACTATGGTACAATATGGGAGAAACATACCCTAAATAATAGTAGTAGTAAACTGGGCCAAAGAGATCTTACTCAAATTACATTAATTGCAAGGCTTCTCAAGAGTACATCCATGAGTTATAAGCTTCATACCATAATTTTGATGGCATTTTCTCTGAAATATCCTCTAACATCTGAGGCATGAAAACATCATCAAAAGACTCAAATGGGGCATCTTGTCTTTCAGGCTGCACTTGACTAGGATCCTCTATGGGAACTTCTTGTGCATGACCACCATCAACAACAACAGTCTTAGAAGCATTCGGAACCGTTTGATAATTTCCACCGACATCACGATCATGGCCATCACTGTCCACGAACTTACTAGGGTCTGGCAATTCAGAATCTTGACCAGTGAGTTCTTGAACCAGAGCCCTAAATTCAGATGCACTAGCCTTGAACTTCATGGGGTTGGATATGTAAACTACTTTCATAGGCTTTTTCTTGGTTCCGGCAATTCTGTGTGCTTTTTTTTCTTGCACACCACCACCTACCGAGTGACTATGATTGTTATCCATGATTGTAGAGGCAGATGGATAAGCTTTGAAATCACAAGAGTGGCACTATATTTACATACAAAGATAATTGTGGACAGCCCAAGGACAAATTCTTTGAGGCTGCAGAGGAGATTTCTGAGAAAGAAAAAGGTGAGAGAGATAAGAGAGAAATTTGGAAGCTTGAAAAAGGGGACGTTTGGATAGTACAAAATAATGCAATCAAGAAAGTTCGGGTAAGGCATGCAAGTCTCAGTCGCGCCCAAAGCACGACTAGAAATTGCCTCCTCCAGAATATATATATTTTTTTCAAGCATAAATGACTGATGTCGTGTTAATTTGACGTCGCCGTTACCTGGTGTTTTTTAATTTTTAAGTTGTTTTTATGTGTTTTTTTGAATTATTTTGATGTGTTAATTAATATTAAAAATATTTTTTAAAAAAAATAAAAAAAATATTATTTTAATATATTTCTAAATGAAAAACACTTTAAAAAATAACTTCTACTATATTCTCAAATAGCCCTTAATGTTTTTGTCATAACCCAATTTTGGCCATTTGGCTTTTAATTTAATTTTTACAGGGTTTAAAATGAAAAATTAAAAGATCAGATATTTATTTCGATGAAAAGTGTGATTTGTTAACTTCCGTGAAAATTAAGGATTACAATGTGCTTTTGTCATTCTATCTTTATCTTCAAGATAATCCCTATATTCAAGATAATTTTTATCTTCAAGATAATCCTGGTCTTTAAGATAATGATAGTTATTCGCTTTCAAATTTGATTCTTAATTAAATTCAAATTTCAAATAAGAGAATGAGTTTGATTGAAACTTGGTTTCTCAAACACGAAGGGACTCTGGCATTATAAATACAGATCTCAGAGTATGAAAAGGTAAGGGAGGACGATTAGAGAGAAACCCTAAAAGAAGAGATCCCAAGGGAAGAGACGATGAGAGAGGAACCCTAAAAGAAGAGACCCCAAGAGGAGGCCATTACCAGAAACCCTAAAGGAGAGAAACATATATAAAAAAAAGGGGGGGGCAGCGAACCCTGTACTAGCCGCCGCCCCCCTCAACCCTTTTTTTTAGCCCAGTCTCTCTCGACTTCGCTTCCAGCAACCGCACGCGTAGGTATTTTTTTTAGATGTGCTCAATCTGTAGACTATTACTGTTAAATGCAAATATATCGTGCAATGTTTTTTTTTTTTCCCTACTTCCATCTAAAAATGGCAAATAATAATGAAGGATAAACAAGAAAAAATGACATAGAAAATTTCTTCTTCAAATTCATTTTTTGCGAAAATATTCACTGACGCCAGAGTCAGGAGTATCGTATTTTTGGATTTGTGCAGTATTTACGAACGCCAGAGTTGGAAATATTTATAGGAATTGTTCACTGACACCAGAGTCAGGAACATGAAAGGAAGAATAAAAAAGGAAAAAAGGAGAACAAATTCTTAGCAATTTTAGACAAAACCAGCAATGCAGCCTGGCTTAGGTAGGACGCTTAAGGGGTGATAACATCTTTTCTTTTGTGTAACCAGTCCCGTACCATAGAATCTTTGTTGACCAGTTAGGGTTCCTAGTGACCATAATACTAGGTGGCGACTCCTTAAACAAGACATTTTCCCTTAAAAGAAAACGATGTCAGATATCTGTTCTTTTTCTATACACCAGATAATTTTTAAGGCCGCCGCGATGTCGGGTGCAATAGTTTTCTTGTATCGTTGTTTTCAATCTAACTTTATATTTTTAATTAAGTTATTTTTATTTTTATAAAATAAATAATTTCTCATTCTATTATTCTGTTAACTCTTTTATTTAAATTAATTAAATTATTTATGTACATGACTCTGCATGTGAACATGTTAATCGTGTTTTAAAAACTTTGTTTTGAAAAATTCACAACGAACCAAACCTCTATGATCCCTCTTTGAAGCCCTCCTCTCTTGCCCTCTCATTCTCTCTCTTGTGATGCCCTCCTTCATCGAGATTAATATCATTTTAGATATAATATTATATGCATGATAGATTATGTTAATTAGGATGAAAAGATGAAAAAAATTTAATATAATGTGAGATTAGAAAATCCATCATTTTATAATGATAAAACTAGCTCAATTAAGGATATAAAAATATATTGAAAAATCATAATTAATTTCAATATTAATATACAAGAACAACTACAATATGATTGTTATTTTAAAAAAAAAAGCATAGGAAGAAAATAGTAGTTGTAATTTGAAGGAAATGATTCTCTCAATTAGATGATAAAAATAGGATATTGTGACCCTTATTTTTTTTTCACTTGTTATCAAATGATTTTATAAGAAATTTATACATGTTCTAAATAATAATATTTTAATACTTATCATGACTCATAATATATTTTTAGATGAACTCGATCACGAGACAAGAAATAAAAAACTAAATAACTTTATTATCTTGAAAAATATTATTAAAATTACTTTATCCGTCTGATTTTCCATTTTATTTTATTTTTTGTTCCAATTATAAACAAATCCACATCATTACACTCACCCTAATGTAAATTGTGTGATTAGATTAGGAAGATTGCAGTAACCGTGTTCAACACGCGCCTAGGATTCACGTGAAAGCAATAGGGCCTATGGGAGCTTGGAGTGATCGGTGTGTCGATAATCTTACGACGTGGCATTCATCTAAAGGCTGTTTGGATGTCTCCGACGTCGTCGCGTCGTCATGTGATGACATCATGGCCGTAAAGTAGTGTAAATCATGGAGCTCAATAGGTGGCTTTGATTAGGCTCGGCTGCATGAATGATCTAGTGTTGATTACCAATTTACCACCATCATAAATCACTGAACCCTCCACTGAATGTCCTCGAAATTCCACGTCATATCATTATATTTTTAAAAGAATCCAGAGCCTTTGCTCTCTTATAATTATATAAAAAAACAGTGCTTCATCATTTTTCTTTTTCAACTCTAGGAAAATGAGTTTCGTGTCCCTTAAATATTTATGAGTTTTTTAAAAATACAAGTCATTTAGCTTTGAAATAAAATAAAATCGATAAATATAATATAGATATAATAATTCACGTGTTATCATATCATATCATATTTAATTTATAAATTGAACTTATAGTATATTGACACAGTAAAAAAATAGGATGAAAAAAAATCTTAAATCAAATAAAAAAGATAAAGATTTATAAATCTTAAATCATTTAGCTTTTTAGATGTTTTTTATAAATGTATTTTCATTGAAAAAATATTAAAATTATATTTCTCTAATATATATTTTTTATGATTTTTGATTTATTAATATTAAAAATAAAAATAAAAATAAATCATTTCAATATATCTTTAAATAAAAAAATATTTTTAAAAAACATACTGCCTCATATTACAATGCACTTATGACCCAATGATCACCTTCCACGCGGAATTTTCCTCGACACGTATCATTCGAAACATTATCTTTTTCTTGAATCTATAAAGAGACCAAACAAGTTTGAATCTTGTCTGGTTTTCATTATTTGTGTCCCATGATCATTTCCCACGAACTGTTATCTTCTAGGAAGGATGTCACTTGTTTCTACGGTGCAAACATTTCTTTCGTTTTCTCAAAAATAATAATTTGTTGGCAATAATATTATAGAGTTTTGTTTGGTGTGGGACATCGCATACAAGAGAAACTCGAGCTGGGGCATTAGTGCTCGCACGTGTTTTGACTTCCTTAATTTTAATAAAGGAATCTAAGGGCTCAACGGAACACGCAATGATATATGATACTAGTCACACGTAACCACGTAACCTGCGTGATGTTTCGAGTTAGTTTTTTTTATATAAAAAACAATTAAGATTTAAAAGGATTAGATTTTTCTACAAAATTATATTCAAGAATTTTGAGTTTGGTTATAATGTCTAACCTAATAATAATAATAATAATATTAAACTTGCATGACCCAGTAGGTCTAGGTCTAGCTCTAATACCAAACCCAATAGTTTTGGATGTGGATCTGACTGTAAGGTCATGTCATAAAAGTATGATAATTAAATAAATTAATTAAAAAGAAAAAAATCAATAGAAATAAAAAAAACTAATGAAGAAAAAGAAAAAAAATCTGAATTAACTGGCTTAACCCGTCAAATCTTGAATTTGTGTCATGAAAGTTTGATAACTAAATAGAAAAAAAAAATTGACGGGTTAACCCAGAATTAACTAGGCTAACCCGTCAAACCAGGTTACCTGTCAAACCCAGGATCCGTATCATGAAAGTCTGATAACTAAATAGAAAAAAAAATTGAACATTAACAATCTAAACTAAACGAAAAAAATTAATTAAAAATAATAAAAAACAAAAACAAACAAAAGACATAAGCCTGTTACTAATGAGAAAAAAGAAAAAAAATCTGAATCAACTGAGTTAACCCTTCAAATCAGGTTAACCCGTCAAACCTGGGATTCGCGTCATGAAAGTTTGATAACTAAATAGAAAAAAAAATCGATGGGTCAAACGAAAAAAAATTAACTAACTAAACTAAAAAAAATGATTAAAAAGAAAAAAAAAACAAAAACAACTTCAGGTTAACTCGTTAAACCAGGCTAACCCGTCAAACTCGAGATCCGTGTCATGAAAGTATGATAACTAAATAAAAAAAATTTTCACATTAACAAACTAAATTAAACAAAAAAATTCATTAAAAGAAATAGAAAAAAAAGTGAACATTAACAACCTAAACTAAACTAAAAAAATTAATTAAAAAAACAGAAACAAACAAAAGACATAAGTATATTACCAATGAGAAAAAAGAAAAAAAATCTGAATCAACTGAGTTAACTCATCAAATTAGGTTAATTCGTCAAACCTGGAATTCGCGTCATGAAAGTCTGATAACTAAATAGAAAAAAAAGATCGATCGGTCAAACAAAAAAAAATTGATTAAAAAGGAAAAAAACAAAAAAAAAATCATGTTAACTCATCAAACCCGAGATCCATATAATAAAAATATGATTACTAAATAAAAAAATTCGCATTAACAAACTAAATTAAACAAAAAAAAAACTTCATTAAAGGAAAAAAAACACAAAGAAAAAAGAAAAAAACCCATAGGCAAAACAAAAAAAAAGGAAAACAAAAACTAAAAAAAAAAAAGAAAAAGTCAAATGTTTCACTGTGCACTGTGTGCACAGTGATACATTATATGTAAAAAACAAAAGAAACAAAAGCGGAAAAAAAAAACCTGCCGCTACAGTGAAAAACCCACGCGTTTTAGAGTATTCTATAATATAATAAAGCATAGGCCATTAAGTAAAATGACATTTGGGCTAACTTGATGTTTTATATTATTTTTTTTAATGTTGACTTGAATAGATTTAGCTAGAGCAATTAAATTATTAAAAATTTAATGAAATCTAATAAGTTTATACAAGTTAATTACTCGCATGATTTAACTAAAAACCTAGCTCAAATAAGACCCCAAGAAGTTCATATAGGGTTAATGGATGAATAATATATATAATCCTTCATGATGTGTGTTTTTTGTATTTTTTTTTTGTATTTAGGAATCAAATAGTATAATTCTTTTGTTGGTAACTTGAAGGATTAAAAACATGATTATTGCTTTCTAATTTGTTGTAAACGATGTCGGATTTAGCAACTACACTTACAAATTATCACTAGTATTTTAAGGTGTTATCCATATTTGTAGAAATAAAAAAAAAAGTGACCACTTTACACCTTAAATTCTAGGTCTACGGGTGTCATGGTCCTCGTCCACCCCGTCATCTTCATGGAAATTCACTTCAAGCACCGAATGCCACTAGACTTGAACCCAAAAAAAGAAAAAGAAGAAAAAAACACAATCAATCACCATTAACAAGATCAGGAGACTTCACAACATGTAGACTACTTTTCTGAGTGTGGGAGAGATGAGCAACAAGCGAGCGGCTTATTAATGGAGGCTAGCAAGCCACTCCGACCGACTCCACTGAAAAAGATCGATCTCACCTGCCCCTCCATGGAAGCAATGAATACGTACAGAGGGGAAGGGTGAGGCTAAAGTGGAGGGCACCTCCATATTTACATGAATATTTATTGCAATGAATGAAGGGTACGGGCTCTGTTGCATGCATTCCGTAGGCCAAACAAGACATTAATTGAATTTGACCATAGCATTTTGCTAGCATTAGGAATTGGCCCCTGTTGAATCACAGTGACTCCAACCTTTATATTATAAATTTAAGTGAATTATTTTCTCCTTTTTGAGAATTATACACATACAATCTCTTTATTAATTATTGATCTAATTAATAGGTGCGCATGAGACAAAAACGACTGTACAACAAATATAAATTTCAACTGTGTACTTATTGTCAAAAGAAAAAGAATTCACCATTTGAGTCTCCAACAATTATTTCAATAATTTCATATCCAATTTGACCTATAGACAAACATGCAAGCATACATTTCATGCTTGTTTGAGTAATAGTAATGAGATTCCTAATTATCATGCTCAGAATAGCTAGGATTTCCAGAAAAAGATGTCATTCGTTTGATGAGAAATAAAAAAGAATATCGAAAATTCGAGTGGTCAAGTGAAGTTGCCGGCTACTTTCAAAGTAACAGAAAGAAAAGCAACGACTGGAGTGGGAGAGTCAGAGTCGAAAAGAGGACTCAATCATGTAAAATGTGATTTAATATCCTGTTGTACTGGATGGATAAGATAAAGTCTAGGAAAATACTGCTAGAAAACTAAAAAAATACTAACAAAATATTACATAAAGGATCGATTACATGTATAAAAATCCTTTAGTAATTTTATTCTCGATGAAAAACCATCGTAAAAATTTATCTCTTTTGGGCTTTCTATTTTGTCTGCAATTCTGTCATCAGTTAGTTTACCAATATAATTTTTTATTGGTGATTTTAATATTGAAGTTTACAATCTTTATTTCATTTCATATACGTAAATCTATCTTTTAATTAATTTTATAAATTTTAAAATTAATAATTATATAAATTTTTAGTGATAATTATATTTGTAATTATAGTACTCGAATATCAAAAACCACAAATAAAATAAACCCATTAATCTCAAATTCTTACTACTACATTAGCTACTATATGGTTAACATATTTAAACAGTGCAGACGATAACCAAAGAATGTTGTCTCTTTCATGGGGAAACTCATCCATGTTACGTTAATATCTAACTGTATAAATATAAAAAAGAAACCCAAAGCACAATTAATTAACTTTTTCATAAATGAAAACTCAATCTAGCCAGTGAAAAATTGCAAGACGTCCGAAAGAAATGCAGGTACAGATAGCCACAGCATAACTGATATATATTAGGCAGCCCAAAAAGGACATTGGTGGAATATACATAATATATGGAAATATTCAATTAATCTACAGAAAAATTCCGACATCGTGCTCATCAATTTCCTTCTCCCAGGACTAAAGAGACGACTTATCTATTCCCTTGGCTCCAGTGTACTCTTCCACTCTAAAATTTGCCTGAGATCATTATGATGGGTAATGCTTTTTAATTAATAGTATATTTTAAAATACTTGAAAATAAGTTTTTATTTTAGATATCTTTTTTATTTTTGTTACCAACATATTAAAATAATAAAAAAATATCAATTCCAAAATGCTTTTTAAAAACAAATAAAAACAGAAGTAACCTCTCTTCCGAACATATATGTAATGACTTCAAGTACAAAACCCATTTAATTTCAACATGCGAATCAATAAATTAGACAGATTTTATAACTATAAAACAGCACTGAAAAAAAACCTTTTTTTTATATTGTGAAAAACATGCATTAATTAGCACATTAACATTTACAGAGACTGATTTATTGAAACGAACAGCATGCTTGATTAACAAGATCAACTGTTGGGGCAAAGAAAAGAATCAAATATATTTTAACTCCACTGCAAGAGGCAGCTTGAAGTTGTTGTCTTTCCAGCTCCTGCTTTTCCAACACAACAATTAAAGGGAATTGCGAGATAAGAACTCAATTCTAATGAATCATACATTAATATAATAAAATTATTATTATATAACAAGGAAAACACTTAAATATACATACAAATTATAAATTCAACAAATAAATTTTGAATAAATTAACTTAAAATATAAATAGAGGTTAAAACAAAAATTAATGGATGAGTCTTTTTATTTGATAGTGCTAAGTTTGACAAGAAATATAACCAATAGAGAAAGGTTGCATTGGTAGGTGGATCGGGTGGATGGATTTTAAATGGGGAGCTATAAAAAATCTTAAAAAATAGGGTTAGAGTTTGAATTGAATTCAAGAAAAAGTATTGGGGAAGAAAGAACTGTCGAGTTTTAATTTTTTTTTAAATCACCAATGAAAATTCAATTAGTAATTTGACACGTTATAAATGCTGATTAATTTTTTTTATTTTTTTATTCTATCATTGTTTATATAATTAGAAATTATTAACGGAAGTTTTATGTCACGGTTGTCTTCATTGGTAAATAGCCATGAAATATTCTGTAATTTTAATGTTTTTTTTTTAATTTTCTAGTAGTGAAATGTCTAGAATATTTATCAAATAATTTTCTTAATAAAAAAAAATCATCATTTTTATATGATTGTTAAACCAAACTAGAATTTTGTCAAAACATTCTACAAACTCCAATCCCAATAAGAGTTCGATCGGCTCAAATGAACTCTTGCATTCACATAAAAACCATGGAGACTGAAATATTTTCTACAGGTGATCGATCTCCATTAATCAAGTGACAGACTATAAAAGAGAATGAAGAAGCATGTCATGAGTAGTGGTTAAATATTTCACTCGACTATCCGATAACACCATGACATCAGTATTGAAGTTGAGCTCTCTTATTCAAATGAATATTTCTTTTCTTTTCTTTTTCAATGGATTAAGATAATGAATCTTGACCTAGCTACACAGCTAGACGTACGGTTGTTTTTCATCTCTAAATTTCAAACCGATTTAATTAAACGCAGCATCCATCTTGAAACAAATTATCCGGTCCTTGTATATCTTGCAATTAATGCGAGAAAAGAAGCTTAATTTCAAGATAGTCTCATAAACGTGCGTACGTAGTAGCATATCTGAAATTCAGAAAAAATATATAAATCAATCTTTAAACAGCCCTGGAAATCATAGCTTGCGAGCTACTACATAACTGTATAAACATACGTGCACTTGCACACAATCACACAATCTATTCCAGCTCATCTGACTCGTGTCTCCACAGAAATGAACGGCAGCCTCCTAGAGTTGCCCTAAATCCATCCCGACCAAGGATTCTTGGGAGCGGCAGCCTAGTGCATCCAGCTAATGGAAACCTAGGAAATCATAGGCTGTGGACATATTTGTTTTGTAGTAAAAGTCTTGTCCCCGTCTAAAAGCCAAACTCTGCTTTCTTCCGTGGCAACGTGGCCCCTCTCGAAGACGAGTACTCGATTAATAATGCTCGAGTCCCTATCCTCTTGCAATTCGACTATTAAAACGGTGAATTTGCAATGATAGTGCACGTACAATTTAATTTACTAACATTGTAAAACCCGCATTAATTCCTAAAAAATTAAAAACAAGCAAAAAGCCTCATGTTTTTGCTGCGTTCTGTTTTCTTAGAACACGTGTTTTTAAATAAATTTTTAATTTAATGTTTAAAAATTGTAGTTGAAATCGTATTTTTTTAAAGATTAATTTTTTAAAAAATATATATTTTTATGTTTTTAGATGGTTTTAATGTGCTGGTGCTAAAAATATTTTTTTAAAAAAAATATTATTTTGATGTATTTCCAAACGAAAAACACTTTGAACCGCTATCACACTCTCACTCTCAAGCACTTCCTAATTATAAATGCTTTAGGGGTGCGGCTTAAATGTATTTTTTTAAGATTCTTGTTTTATTAAAAAAATTAAATTAATATTTTTAATATTTTTTTATCATTTTAATATGTTAATATTAAAAATATATAAAAAATATTATTTTAATATATTTTTAAACAGAATACGCGTTAAAAAGCATCTTGTAATATCAAATCACACCACTTCCACCGCCCTTGTACAACCCTATTTTAATGCTCTAGGCTATATAGATAGCATGGTGATTTTCATTGGCACTGTATATTTCTATGCTATCATAGGAGTAATTTTCCAATGCATACCCACATGGCCTAATAAATGAAGAATTATGTCCACGATGAATTTATCTATGCATGAACCTAGATGACTAGCACAAAACATTGTTGATAGGAAAACCCATTGGCAATAAAGCTTGTTTCAACATGAATGTTGGACTCGATTAACAATCGAGAGGATTAGAATTTTCTAGGCAGATCGCACCTCTCTAAATCCCAGGCATGGCGTCAAAGTAAGATCAATGGGCCATTCATCTTCGATTGGATGGATATGAGAGGGCTTCAAGGGCACTGGGAATAACTGGCTGGGCTTTGTTGAGGTCTGAAAAGGCTTGATCTTACAAACCATTCTGGAGTAGTGAGGCTCAATGCCAGTGACCTGATGGTCTAGCTGGGTTTACCTTACTGGGCTCTTACTCGGCTAGCCAAATTTTATAAAGGCCTCATGGTTACTGAGCTGCAAGGTCTAGAATCTTTGTTCATTTACTCTTTGCAGCCTTCAACTGAAAGTCTGAGACTAAAGACACAGTGAGCTGAGTTTTCTAATAATAAAAGGAAGGCACAAAGTCCCTTGACGGGTGCTTATATCTCCTTGAATGGATTTGCCTGTGATATTTTTAAAATAATATTTACTCTCTTGTTTTTTGTTAAATAATTTTTTTGTGGGATTGAACTTCTGATCTCATAAATAAATAAAAAAATCCCTTTAATCTCCACGTCTTAGAATCCAAATTGAGATATTCAAAGACATTTTGAGATCAAATCTCATTTATGTCGGCGAGAAGGAGGTATTGAGTCAGACAAAAGACTCATTAGTATGTTAATTGAAATTAAATTCCTCCTTCAACGGTGTTTATAAAAATTTAATAAATTCTTTTAAGTATCAATTTTAAGATTTGAACCTAGAAAATCAAGAAAAGGAAGTAAAATTGTATTTGTTTTAGCGTTCAAAAAGCATTTCTGAAAATTATTTATTTTTAATTTTTTAAATATTTTAAATCAGTTTAATTCGTTAATGCAAAAAATAAATTTTAAAAAATAAAAAAATATATTATTTTAATATATTTTTAAATAAAAAAACACTTTAAAAAATAATCATTATTATAATTTCAAGCACGACCTTAACTGCGCAACCAACTCACATAATTAAAGTAATAAATAAATAAGAAGTTGACACTTGAAAAAAAATTGCAACAGAACTCCATATATAATGTGTTCTTATTCCAATAAGAGACTTTCAAGTACAAAAAAAAATATACATATATATAACAAAATAATAGAATTTCGAAGTTGTCTTTTCGTGGGGGAGCAGGTGATGAATGCATTTTTTTTAAAAAAATATTAACCTTGATGACCGTAAAGCAGTTTTGACTTTTGCTTCAAAAAAATTGCACGAGTCTCGATTTCTGGTAGGGAAAGGCTTCTATACATGAACCGAGACAAGCAAAAATGGAAAAAGGGGTAAGACTTGCACAACCTTCTAACCTGGCGGCCAAGCAACTGAGCATTCATGAACTCAAAGCTGCTGGAATTCACCTGCTGCTCTCTTCTACCGGGCTAATCACAAGCCCAGAACCAACCTTAATCACACAAAAAATACCCACGATTTTCTTTTCAGTGGTTGTGCGTTGATTTTATAGAATCAAGGACAATTATTCTAGCTATTACTCCTTTATTTTTTTTATTTTTTTTAGCATTTAGGGAATTATTGGATGAGTTTTGGTGGGACTAAATCTGAATGTTTCGATCACTAGATCATAAATAACTTAGTCAAATATGTAGAAAACATTTCTTTTCTGAAGGGACTAGATCACTGTAAGAAGACAAAGTAGAGAGTAGATTGAAAACTTGAGCCAGATTTCAAAAGTTCAATGTGTTCTTTGTTGCTTCTTTTCTTTTGTACCAGCTGTGTTAGGCACCGTTTGTCAATGACCCTCATGGGTTTACAAAGTTAATTTGGATTTATTTCAAAACAGTTTTGTTTTAATTAGAAGAAAGAACTTTGAATAATGTTGTTTGGATAAAAAAAATAAAAATCAAACAAGGTTATTTTGAACAACTTCTCCTAATAAATTATTGAAGTTAATTGGATCGAATCTCGTCTAGCTCATGGAATGACTCGATGAATTATTTAAATTTAATCGAATTAATAAAAAAAAACATAGCCCAGAAATCAACCGCTCAAATTGAATTTAATAAGTATGATTACAATTATTAAAAATATGAAGATGAGAAGCTTGCCATGATGTTTCGTTGCTGCTCTGCTTGTTCTAAAGTCGCCGCATTCAAGAGTTTTGGATCCTTGTCCAACCCCTGAAAGTTGACCTGGCTGTCTGGAGAATATTAGTAAATTACAGTTAAACCCTTTTGGTTCATGATTTTTATTAATCATAGATAAAATCAGACATATTCATAGGATCATGGAAAACAATCTACTAGACTGTCGCTAAATTAAGAATCTTTTGAGGTATGCCAAAGAGTTAAAAAAAGAAAAAGAAATAAGATTTCGTGCTCTTTACTAAATTAGGACAAAGATTCAATGCCCACTTCATATATTTCTGCAACGATGATTCTTGCCTGATTCCAAACAAATCCAACTTAATTTATAGATAACAATTACACATTTTTTATTTTTCGTTTTAAATGAATAGTTTTTCATAGAATTTAACCTGCATGATCTTTAAGATTCCTTAGATTGCATTTTGTTAATGTCCAAGAGAAAAACAGATGTCTAATAGATAAAAATATATATGTAAAAAAAAATAAATTTATAAAATAAATTTATTTATGATAATTTTAAAATGAATTTTTATGTTTTTAAAATAATAAAATATATCAATTTTATTCTCGTTGTTTTCAAAACTCTTAAAGAATACCAAGAACAATGGAATGAAAGGAGCTTCGAAAAATCAAAGCAAGAAAAAGAAAGTATTGATAGTATAACAGTAAATATAGAAAAAGACAGAAGGGGCAGTTTGGAATAATCTGAACGTCACGTTTCCTCCACTATCTCTTACCAAAGGTGGTAAATAATGAATATATATATAAATAAATAAAGAACTTAAAATTCAAAGGTTGAGTCTTTGAAGACAAAAAATTGTTTACTCTATCAATACAGAGAGTGAGAGGAAAGAAAGAACCAAGGGTTCATTGCACAGAACACGGAGCGACCTTTTAATATAGATATATATATATATATATATATATATATATATATATTTTTTTTTTTTTTTCTGTATATACTATTTTGTATGGTATATATATGCTCTGTAGTCTGTACAATAAAAAAAAAAAGTCAAAAAAGTTTGGAGTATTTATCTTCTACAAGACTGTTTCTGGTTAGGGTTTTTCTTTGAACTCTTCTCTTCATTCCACCATCTGGGTTTTGCTTAATTAGTCTTAATTCATTTTTTTAGCACTGATAATTATTTTTCTTGTTTTGGGTTTTTTTTTCTTACTCGAATAAAGTTTAAGGCTTTACTTTGTTTTTTCAATTTTTGGTGCTTGTAGCTTTGTGAGTAGAGAACAACCTTGGTGTCTCACAGATGCTGTTTTGTGTTTGAGCTTGAATTTCCCTTCTTGGGTTGTGTTTGGATAGAGGGGTGTTGTTTTCTTGTTCTGGTCTTGAGTGCTTGGTAAAGGTTGGTGCTTTACGTGTGATTGAAGGATTAGGTTTTCTTTTGTTTTTGTGTAGAAGTGTTTGGATTCTGGGTTTGGTTAATTTTGAGAAGGGTCTGTTTGGTTCTTACAAAAGATTGGTGTTTGTGGTGGTGGTGGTTGTGTTGATGATGATTCATGGGGAGTAGAACGCATAATAATTTTAATAATAATAATAATAATAATAATAATAATAATAAAGCTGTGACCGAGATGCCAAGCTATGTACCTCAGCTATCCACTTCTAATCCCATGTGAGTTGTTTTCTGTTCAATTTTTTCTTTAACAGTTTGAATTGCACAAGTAATTCTTCCTGTTGTGGTTATAAGTTATCTGGCTAAATTATACTTTCATTTCTATAATTTTTGTTGATTTTCTTGTAAGTTTGGATTTTATCGTGGTTGGCTGTCTGTTTCTGCGTTGCTGTGATTACTCTTGTGAAGTAATATAGACTGTAATTTGAGTGATAGCTTCCTGCTAATTGGCGACAAATCATTGTGTGCAGTTGAAATTGCTTCCTGCTAATTCACAAGAAATCATTTGTTTGCAGTTGAAAGATTAAATGTGGAACATTTTATTTTTTTATTGGTTCCCCTGAAAAAAATTGTGAGAAGAAACTCAAGTCTTAAATTTTTTGCCTTTTAATTTACTAACTGCATCATATTATATGCACATTTTTTGAACATTTAATGGAACTTAGACGAAAATGTTGTGAGACTTGGAGTGACTATTGTTCTCTTTAAAAAAGATAGTAGACAATGGCATGAGGTGTGTGTTTGTATAATTGTGTGAGGTTCTGTTTGATAGTATAGGTATTGCGAGGCTGTTTTGTTGATATCAGAAAGGATTGCAAAGGAGTTAAATTTGGCCCCATTGCATGATCACTGGTGAAGCCCTGCAATTGTATTAGATATTTGCAACTGTGGTATGGTCTTCAAACATCATATTTTAAAGTGGCTACATGTTGTTGTTCCACTGAAGTCTGGTCCTAGAAGGGAGGAATTTTGGAGAGAATTCTACACTTTTAGTGTTTTTGTGGTTGACTTGAGCGTGCATCCTTGTGGTTGAAGCCTGATATTTCACCATTGTACAGAGCAAGGGAAACATGTTTGAGTCTCAAAAGTTTAGAAAGAAACATTTACGTGATGGAACATCTTCTTTTTCTTCTTTTTTTCCAGGGATGATGGGGGTATTTAGTAGGTGAAGTATCTTTTGGTGACTCCTCATTTCTTACCTTTCTTTGCTGGATTATTATAATTTTCCCCTCCATTTTTTTTTCATGTGGTTGATTACTTTCATCTTTTGATTATTTAGGTTTATGGAGTTATGTTCTTTAGAATTTACAGTGTGTTGGTTAGATTAGAAAGGTTTACTTGAGGTGTCGCTGTCTATAAATTCTGCCGAGGCTAAATTTTTTGGGACACTTTGCCTTGCATTCTGTATAGTTATTCTTGGTACTCATGGTTTTGATGTTATATGTTTCAGTGGCACAGAAGCAAATAACATTCATCCTTCTCGAGTTTCAGACTTTGCCACATTTGAGCAATCTCTTGGGTTTCGCATAGATGATGCTGTTGATCTTAGCAGAAGTATGTAGTTGAAATCTTGACTTCTGTCAGAAGCAGCTTTCTTTCCTTCTCTGTATTGACGATCCTTAGATGCTTAATTTTGTTTGCACATCTTTGGTTTCTGTTAACCATTTTACCTTGTATCATGGCATATCTAATTTCACTAAATCATGCATAACATATTGCTGTTTATACCTTTTTATCAACTATTGTAGCTCAGGAGGCACTTGATTGTTATCCCCGGTCTTCCATTTGGGCTTACAGTCAATCTGTCAGTTGCTTAAACATCATCTTCTAGAACGGATTTTTAGTCCTGGATAGTGTTCTCAACATGGGTCCATTTTCTCTATAACATCTTTTCTTCACTACATTACTTAAAGCATTAATCTTTTATTTGGTTATCTTCTAGATGAAACATCGTCAACACATCCTTGCATGATGTTGTAGTAGATTGCAAACCAGATGATTTCAGTTTGCAGCAAGATCCATTGAGCATAGTTTTATGATATTGATATAGTTCACTACTATGTGATGATGTTCTTGATCTATCAATTTTTTTTTTTTTTTGATATTGATATAGTTTTATGCACCTTGTATCCTTAGTCATTTATTTTGTCTTTCAGATTCTATCTTTAATCAATTAAAATCTAGCAGCCAGGCAATAGGTGCTGATGTCCAGTTTGGCACTTTGAATAAGGTGAGCCTTTATCTTCCCTCCACGTTTCTTTGACTTTTATATTGATGATGGCGTCAAAGTTAATGGAGATTTTTTCCCTTTCCCTGTATCTTGGAATTCAGTCCCTTGCATCCTCAGATATAAATCTATCAGCTGCCATTGTGGGGTCCCAGACATTACCATTGCAAAAAGAAGTGCAAGTAAATCCAGTTTCTACACACAGCAACCATCCTGAGAATTGGGGAGAGACCAATATGGCAGAAGCCAGTCCTAGAACTGATACCTCAACAGATGACACAGATGAAAAAAATCAAAGGGTGATGTCTCTTACTTTGCCATGCAGCGTATTCTCAGTTTTGCAAAAGTTCATTGATCTATGCATCTCACTCCTTTCTCTCTCCCTCCCTCTCTCTAAATGTTTCCTTCTCGTGAAAAGGAAATTGTGTTTCCTGGTAGAATGTAGGCTGTTGGTCTGTTGTGGGTGACAATTTAGTAATTTCCTTTGCAGTTTGAGAGAGGACAATCAACTGCAATAGCAGCATCCGATTCCAGTGACAAGTCAAAGGAAAGAGCAGGGGATCAGAAGGTTGCATATATGCAGCTGGTTTTGTTTACATAACCACCACCCAACATTATGACATATTCATTTGTTTTTCTTTTAATTATTGTCATGCAGACTTTAAGAAGGCTTGCTCAAAATCGTGAAGCTGCCCGAAAAAGCCGATTAAGGAAAAAAGTATGTCCTGTGTGATCTTTTGTTGTCTTTTCCCACAATCCTTTGCTATTATTTAGGAAAGCTGTGAGTGCAAAGGATAGGTCTATATTTGTTATGAGTTTCAATTTTAAACAGTTCTATGCATTCTTCATGGAATTTGTTGTCTTTCTTTTCTCCTTTACAGGCATATGTACAACAACTGGAGAGTAGCCGGCTGAAGCTGACTCAACTGGAGCAAGAGCTCCAGAAAGCCCGGCAACAGGTTTGTTTTTTATTGTTTTCCTTTTCTGTCTTATTTTGGCAGGATTCCTATTGTGTCTTATATTTTGCATTTAAATTTCTTGACTGCAGGGAATTTTCATTTCAAGCTCAGGAGACCAAACCCATTCAATGAGTGGAAATGGTACATAATTACCTCTCATTTGTTTGATTTGTATTTTGTGTGGAGATGCAGAATTGATCATAATAAAGATGGTTTGTTTTCAATATGTTGTGGTTAATCAAGCGAGCATTACACTAGTGTGTTGAGATACTGATTTCTACTAGGACACTAGGATTGACAAATTTGCTCCATGGTTGCAATTAATGGTGTCCAGCATTTGTATGGAATAAATTGTAGCCCTCATTATGGTGCTTGTTATATTTTCTACTTGGAAAAGTTGGAGGAAGTGAGCATTATGTTATTGTGTTGAGTTACTGATTTCTACAATGACATTAGGGTTGACTAATTTGCTCCATGGTTGCAATAAACAGTGTCCGGCTTTTGTATGGGATAAACTGTAGCCCTGATTGTGGTGCTTCTTAAATTTGCTACTTGATAAAGTTGGAGGACTTTTCATGATGGGATCTGATTGCTGACCATAAAACACAAGCAATTAACATTTTCCTTGGAGATGCACAGTATTCTGAAGTTCAGAAGAAATATGCTTTGTGAGTGAGAGAAGTGTTGTATTCCAATCGCTGTCCCCTATATTTGTTGTTTATGAATGGATGTCTACTGTAAACAATGTTTCACATAGAATTGCATTCCACGAATCATAAGTGCCATCTCATCATCACACTTTCCTCCTGCTTCAACAGCTTTGGGTTGTTTGTTTAGTGCTCATGACAATCTTTATGGGATGCTTTTGTTTAGTTATTGTCACAAATTACAAATTAAACACCTTGTGCTGTGGGAGTCGAATATAGTTTGGCCTGCCAGCTGGAGGTTGGGCTTGAGCATCCTTTTGATTCTTTAGCCACAATCTTCTTGTGTGATTTGGATATTGTTGGAGCTTTACTCTTCCATTCTCTCCATTATTATTCTATTGTGATTCATATATGTGTCCTGTCTTCATTGCTTGGTGCTACTGATTCCAATTTATTCCACTGCACAGACATACAATGGTAGAAACAGTCTTGGCACTGTAGATCTTTAATACAAATCCTGTTGATCACGTTGTTCTACAGGTGCCTTGGCATTTGATGCAGAGTATGCACGGTGGCTAGAAGAACATAACAGGCAAATAAGTGAGCTGAGGGCTGCAGTCAATTCGCATGCAGGAGATACTGAACTTCATACTATTGTCGACAATGTTGCTTCACACTTCAGTGATGTTTTCAGGCTGAAAGGCACTGCTGCAAAAGCTGATGTTTTCCACATCCTATCAGGGATGTGGAAGACACCAGCAGAGCGTTGTTTCATGTGGATAGGTGGCTTTCGCTCATCTGAACTCCTCAAGGTGGGTGCTGTCTTGCCATAGCCTTTGCTTTATGTTCTCCCCTTTTTTTTTTTCTGGCTGTGCTAAGATGTGGCTTGTTAACAATATTTTGCTATTAGAGTTGTGTGTTCTAGCTATGAGAATGATGCATCTCATATTGGAATTCTTGATTTTACCATTGTCTTGTATGATGAGTGAAAACTTTCCTCCCATCTTTCATGTACATGCCCCGGTGATGAGATTGTGTGAAGAAATGGTAAATGTAGCGACAGCAAATTCCACTCTACACCATTTCTCAAAATCCAAACATATCATACCCTTCTTGGATGTTCTTTAATAATTTCAACACAAAAAAGGTGGTGATCATGTGGTTTATTATGTGAACTGAATGGAATTTGGTGAAACTGGTGCAGCTTCTTGTGAATCAACTGGAGCCTCTAACTGAGCAACAGCTAATGGGCATTTACAACTTGCAACAATCTTCTCAGCAGGCAGAGGATGCTCTCTCACAAGGGATGGAAGCGCTGCAGCAATCACTGGCAGAAACCTTGGCTAATGGCAACCCTGGCTCATCAGGTTCGTCTGGGAATGTGGCAAACTATATGGGTCAAATGGCCATGGCCATGGGAAAGCTAGGAACTCTAGAGGGATTCCTTCGTCAGGTAATAAAAAAAAATCTGTCATACAATCCTTGTCATTTTTATAGTTGCCATGTTGCTCATGCTTTGCCTAGGCTGCTCTACACATTGGTACTCAAATCACCATTGTCGTCGCTTCATTCATACTCATTTTGAATATAATTATCTTATTGGCATTTCATTGCTTATAGTTATTTTTTGCTTTGGTTATTCTCAGGCTGATAATCTGAGGCAGCAAACACTAGAACAAATGCACCGTATATTGACAACTCGGCAATCAGCCCGTGCACTTCTAGCTATACATGACTATTTCTCTAGGCTACGAGCCCTTAGTTCTCTCTGGTTGGCCCGGCCACAGGAATGAGTAGCAGTATGTTGCCCCCCAACAAAATTAACATGAATATGTACCACTTCACCACCCTCCTACTTGGCCTTCAGTTCTCATCATGCCATTGGGTGGACTGCCGCTGGTGGTCTTAGTCATCATCATCGGTGGTAATTGTGGTGCGGATAGGTCGTGATTGGTGTAATTATTGGTTTCATGTGCAGTTGTAACGCCAGATTTGCTCACACAGATGTATGCTTATCTTCTTGCTGTAAAACAAATAGCGGCCATAGTTGGTGTAATTATAGGTTTCATGTGCAGTTGTAACGCCAGGTTTGCTCACACAGATGTATGCTTATTTTCTTGTTATAAAACATCTAGTGTCAATAATTCCATAATGTTTGGTGTTTATTAGAACTGATGATGGGAAATAGGAGTGTCATATGTAACACAGGTTACAGTGCTCAATTGTTTTCCAGAAACCAAATTAAATCAGGATTGTAGTTTCTATCTGAGCTATGGAGATTTATCCCATTGCACGTTTACAGTGCTTGCGGCTTGTGTTCTATGTGGACCGGTCCTTGAATCTTTTAAATGCTTCTTTGCACCCTCTTGAAAACCAATACACGTGAAATCAAGATAGAAGTCCCTCCTGACAATCTGACATGAAGGTTTATCAAGGAATTCAAATGGCAGAAACTTGATACTCTCCTTCTTTTGGCTTCTTAAAAAATAGAATATAAGTTCTCGCTCGAATGCCAGCACTCCGAAAGCTCTCAGGATAGTATGGTTTTTTTCTTGGAGTTTATTGATCATTGTTATATTGACCGAGGATAGTGTAGTATTTTTACATTTTTAATGTACAATGAAATAATTAAATTACTTTTAAAAGCAGGATTTATTAAGTTGTAGTCTAGAGCTTTTTTGTATTTTTACTTTTTTCTTTAAACACGGTAAAACGATTAAATTACTTTTTGATGTAAAAATTATTTAGTTGGCATCCGGAGGGGTTTTCATATTTTTCCTCTGATTTTTTAGTTGTAATTAAGTTAATTGAGAGATAATTTGATATTTTAATAAATATAAAATATATGTTGTTTTTTAAATGGTTGGTGGGCAGGAGACGATTGTGCTCTTCAGGCGGCTAGTTTGGTGTCTCCTAGTGGCTAAACACCGCTTTCAATGATAACCTTGAAAGCTTTGTGACACCCTCTTTCTAATAATGATGTGAACAACAATGCATCAGTTGGGTTTTATTGAACTCTATTTTTCTTTTTTTTTCTCTCTCTTCTTCTTAAATTTTACGCTGACCTTCCAAAATATAAAAATGTCATATAATTTATTTTTTATATCTAATTTAATCTTTATTTTTTTAATTGTTATTTGTTTTGTTTTTTAATTGATTTTTTCTTCAATTTCATCATTCATCATTTGGTTTCATTTATTTTTTTATCAAATTTGATTTTCATTCTTTTAATTGTTGCTTGTTTGTTTGAATCCTTTTCTTAATTAAATTTGTTTTTAATTTCATCTCTCAATATTATATTTTAATTTTTTTTATGTCCAATTTAGTCTCCATTCTTTTTATTGCTACTTTTTATTGTTATTTTATTGTATTTTTTTTATTTCATCCTTTAGCATTTAGTTAATTGAAAATTTTAATTGTGATTTTCTAAAGTTTGCTTTCTATGTGGTTAGTCACGGGGTTTATGACCAAGGTCACGGGTCTCAAAAGTTAGCATGAGTTGACTTCGGTCTTTTTTAGTTTTTTTTTTTAATTTCATCGTTTAACAGTTGATTGATTGATAATTGTTCTTCATGCTTTTTTAGGTTTTTTTTATGGGGTTATCCTAATTTTATGTTATTGGTCGCATGGTTAGCAGGTTATCATTAGTTGACTCAATTTTTTTATTATTTTTTTTAAAATGATTTTTTTACAACTTCTCCCTTCAACATTAAATTGTTTGATAATTAAGTTTCATGATTTTATTTAATTTAATTTAATAGGGTTACCCCAATATCACAACTAAGTCTTAGATTTGACATGCTAATACGGGTGGGCTCGGGTAGGGGTTTTTTAACTTTTTTTAAAATATATTTTTTTTATTTTATTTTTTATAATGTTATTACATTCTCATTTGATTTGTGTTTCATTATAAAATAAGATTATAAAGATTTTCTAGAAATATATTTAGAAGATATTTTCCCATGGTGTTGGCAAACCTTCATATTTTAGTTGATTATTGTCAAAAACATTTATTAGTTTATTCATGTTGTTTGATTAGTCAGGCTTATTACATCTAGTATTCTCAGTTCTTCGAATTTTTTATTTTTTATTTTTAGAAATGTGTACCTTTTTTAAGCATTTTTTTTAACTTTTTAAAAAAATTAAGTTAACCTGCAGTGTAACATAAATCATCTATTTAAATAATACCACGACTATTAAAGAATTTGGCCACTAAGAGCATGCGCGCGAGCGTGCATAAACGAATAATGTTATACTTCCACGAATATTATCTCAAATAATAATTCTTTTACGAGGTTCTCAAATCAATGATTAATATTATTTAAAAAAACTGATTTAATAAACCTTCTAGAGAGAGAGAGAGAGAGAGAGAGAGAGGAGGGTATTTTCTCATATACTCAAAGGACACGAGTTAAATCATTTCAATACTAGTAATATTAGTAATATTGAATTACTGATGTGATTTTTATACAATTATAGAAATAAATCTATTAATTATATTAAATGAGAGAAACTTTTCAAATACTTTAATTACTTTTAAACACATATTAAGAAAATCATTATTATTAAACTCTATTTGACTAGAAGGTAACGTTTAGGAATGCGGTGCAAAACGCGTTCCATAAAAATTCATTTTTTATTTACTAAAAAATAAATTTTTTTATATATTTTGGATCGTTTTGATACGTTAATCTCAATAATAATTTTTAAAAAATAAAAAATATTATTTTGATGCATTTCAACACAAAAAACATTTTAAAAAGTAATCGCAATTACACTCCCAAACATACACAAATTAATTAGAAACCAACACGAACCATGTTTTACAAAAAAAAATAAAATTAAGAATTCAGTCAAAAACTTAACTTAACTCATGATTTGATAGACTCGGTTAAAACCTACTACTTTTTTATTTTTTTCAAACAATATCATTTTAACTTTTTATAAAACCTACTACTTTTTTATTTTTTTCCAAACAATGTTATTTTAACTTTTTTTTTAAAAAAATGGATTAACTTACTTAATCATGACGTTGACCAATATATACATCCAACATAGCAAGAGGAATGCAGATTTTATTGAAAGATTATAGATATTGAATTTGCGGGGCTCGTATTATTATTCTTACCTTATTGTTACTTATTGTGAGAATTTTAATGTGCGTAACTGAATTTGAAAGCCATGGTGATATTTATGTAAATTGTTGATATTGTTTCATGAATATTAATGATACAAAAAAAACAATGAAATAAACTGATACTATTTAGTGAAATTTATTTAATTATAACTAATTACATATAACATTATTTAACGAGAAATTACCAATTATTTTTAAATTAAATCACTTTTTTTATTCACAAATTATGAGTGTCTGGGCAGCTATCCTTTTGGGCCAGAAACCGAAGCATCTGGGTATTAAATGGGCTAAAGCCCTTTGTCAATAAGGCCCGCTAATGGCTCTATCATAAGCTCCCCGCTTCATCCAGCTCGGCAACAAACAACACAGCGGTAACTTTGTCGAACACAAAAAGAATCAGGCTTTGAAAGAGAGCAGAGCTTTTTCTCAATCTCCTAGGTTTTGGGTCACAAAGGAACTGTCTTTCTAATCAAATTTCTGGTTTTCGGTGGAGCTATCTTGTATAATAGGTATGGCTTTACTCTCTTCTCACTTTGTCTAGTGCTTTACTCTCTTCTCATTTCTGTTTGATTGCTGAGAAAATGAAAAGAGAAAAAAACGAAAATGCAATATTTGATGCTTATTTTTTTCCTTATGAGTTATTGTGGAAATTGGCAAATGGGAATTAATATACACTGCCTTTGATAGCATTTCTGCTTCCAAAGAAGAAGAAGAAGCAGAAAGATCCGTGCTTGATGGGCCTGTTTTGATTGTTATTACCTTTAATTGATTAATTTAGGTTTTTTTTGTATAAATACAATGGATTTATTCTGAATAATTGGAATTTAGAACAGAACAGAACAGTATTAAAAAAAAAAAAGAAGCTTTGAGGTGGATTTGTGCTTGCTTACGATTTTAGCTTGATTTGCTGGGGAGTAGGGAAAGTTTTCGACGAGGGAGAAACAGCCTGGCTACTATTGAGCTTATTAAGATTTAATTTAGTTATTAAATTTCAACATGTCAGCAATAACTTAATGTTTGCAGATAAAGAATCTTGACTTGAAGGGAAAATGCCGCATAGAACACGGCCGATGACTGCACTGCTGGTGTTCACTGGACTCAATGTGATCTTGGTATCAACCATTACTCCAGTCTATGATTTTGTTTGCTTCCTTCCTTACTGGGAAAGAAGGGTATGTTTGTAATCTTCGTTCCCATTTTTTGGTTACTAGAGAAGTGTTTTTTTTTCTTTCAAGTAGAGAATAGGGTTTAAGTATCGTCACATTAATTGATAAATCAGTATAAGATTGAGGCCTGGATGTTGTAATGATTTATTACATGAATTATTGAATCAAACATAATAAAATGCTGAGTGTGTATCGATGTGTATTGATTGAACATGGAGTATCAGAGAGGAGACATCCTTAAATCAGTAGCAGATGCACTCTGGCACCCAGAGTGTTTTCGGGAATGACAAACTTTAGCCAAACTTCTCTCATAAACAATGTTTCCTTTGTGAAGAGATACTATTAGTTTAATTTTACCATATTAGTTGCCATAATAGCGTTGTTAATATCTTGGTGAGTTTTTGACGTATTGAAGGAATAATGAACAAACATGGCTCCTTTGACATGTTGAACTTCATATTTGGTGATTATTGTCGCTCTTATTGTTTTTGCATGTCTTGCATTTGGTGTTTTAGAGAGAACGTCACCGTCAGGAGCGTCAAGCTGATGCCTTAACAAAGGGTTCCAGATGAACAGAGATGGGTCTTCGAGGTTAGACATTTGGTTGGTTTTGTAATTGATGTGTGTCATTTGATGATGTTCACCTATTTTTTTCTCCCATCAAAATATGCTAAAAAAGAAGAAGAAAAGATCAGGTCTTGCATAAAACTCCTTGATTGGAGCATGAAGTAGCACCTATTCATTTTTGTAGCAGAGAGAATTCATGGAGAAACTTGATTGAGAAATCAGAATGAAGTCTCTGAGGTTTGATTGGGAGATTTATGGTAGGCTTAGCAATACCATTCTGACACCCATGTAGCTTTTTTTCTTGATAAATACATCTTGCACTATAGCTAGGTCCACCTGATGACATGTTATCTAGTTACATGTTAATGAAAATGATAGATTTTCCTCCTTGCAAGTTTTAATTAGTTGCATGTTCTGTAGCTGTTAGCCATGATAATGCTAGTGTTACAAGGATCACCAGTGATGCAAACTTCAACTGAAAGTCCCTTTAAATTTAAACTATCACTTTGTGAAAGGAACATAGGTTATAGCTATCAGTTCATACAAGTTAAGGGTATTTGATAGTATGGTAGACGTTGTTTTTCAAAGTATTTTTTGCTTGGAAATACATTAAAATATTTTATTATTATTTTTTAAAATTGATTTTTGATATTATCACATAAAAACAATCAAAAAACACAAAAAAATAATTTAAAATAAAATAATTCAAGTTTTGATAAAAAACAGGATCAACCTCACTACCAAACACCCTAGTAGCAAATGAAACCAGGTGATATGTATTTATTTATTTTCTCTAAAAATGCAGTCGATTTTGTGACATTCAGCGTTGTTTCCTGGTGAGAAGGATAGGTCTTCGTGACTGTGTTTATTTGGTATTATACTGCAAGATATTTTTTAAGTGTTTTTGGTTTGAAAATGTAGTAAAATAATTTAATTTTTTAGATTTTTTTTAATATTAACATGTTAAAATCACCGAAAAAAATTATATATATATATAAACAATAAAAAAAATATAAAGTTGCCATTATTGTGGGAAAAGAAATATATAAAAAAAATAAACACGTTCGTGCGGGTATGCAAACAGTGTGTGGGAATGGCGACTTTTTAATTAAAACAATAAAAATAATTGAAAACTTTACGAAAATAAAAAATAATGGAGATAAGTGGGGCTCAAGCAGATGGTCAGATCCATTCTCTGTCATGTGCTCTTTACGCTTTCCTACTCGCATGTGCGTTTGTCCCATTTGGTGTGCCCAAACACTTCCATATCTCACCATCTGTGCGTATTTCTCTGTCTGTTCGTGTCCTTGTCACAGCTTCCTTCTCTGTCTGTACCCACAAATTCTTTCATCATTGATCACAGCTTCATTACCTCTCTGGATTCGGAGAAGAAGGTTAGCCTGAGGATTCAGAGCCAAGTGTGCTGCGTTTTTTAAAAGAATTAATTTTAAAAAAATAAAATTTAATGTGTTTTTAAATAAAAACATTTTAAAAATAACCCCTATCATAATACAAAACACTATATTAATTCATATGATATAGGATTTGTATTAAAAACTTGAATTTAAAAAGAAGTTTGAACATATTTAGGTAGTTTTTTTTTTTTGTAAAATATAAATTTGATCACAATATTTTTCAAGTCCGACTCTACATAAAGTCAACTACCTATAACTAAATTAATATGGTTATGCTCCTTGTAAAAAATAATTTTTATAATAATTTTATAATCTTGAAACCTCGTTTTACTTTTCCTTTTTTTTTTTCATTTCAAAACATCGTGTTAATACTACAGCCTGAAAACATCATTTTTTTTTTCTGCAAAGAAAAAAGAAAAGGCACTTTGCCTTGCTTTTTGGTGGAGGCAATGAGTACTTTCATGTCACCACCACAACGGTAAATTGCAGTGGCTGTGGTTTGGTAGTGGATCAGTTAATTTTGACCGTTGTAATTAACCAAAATGAATGCCAACCGTTGGATCTGGGTGGAGTAGGGGAGAGTAGCACGGTGTCTATCTAATTAGTTATTATTATTATTATTATTAATCATGGCTTATGATACAGATACTTTGTCTTTTTAATCTAATAATTTCTCAGCTGAAAATCATTTGTCTCACTTGATTGAGTGATTCTTTACGACTTAATCAAGTTCATGTGACTCTTATGTGGCAAATACATTGTAAGCAGATCAAATTATTGCTTTTAATCATTGGAGTTACATAACATGACACCACATTCAAGTCAATAAGCCTGGCCCCAGCCCTAGTTGTTACATTAACCCGTTAATCTTCCACCCATGCTGAGTTTTCAATTATGTCGGATAAATGTTAATCTAGTATACATTCGACAGACTAATTTATAATCTAATTATTTTATTTCTAGAAAAAAAAATCTTAAATCAACATCATTTTAAATCGATAGAAATTAACTTAAATTAATCTGTTAAATTTAAAACTTGAACTTTGAATTGAGTAATAAACTCGCTCGAGTTTAATAACTTAAGATAAAAAAATTAGTTATTAAAAAAAGAGAGCGATAAGTGATGTTTGTACTAATTAAAAGATGTTTAAAAGTGTGGAAGTAATTATTTTTTAAAAAACTTTTCGTTTAGAAATATATTAAAATAATATTTTTTTTATTTTTTAAAATTATTTTTGATATCAGTTTATCAAAACGATATAAAAATATAAAAAAATTAAATTTAAATAAAAAAATATATATTTACAAAGCGTTCCAATCGGTGTTTAATTCAAGTCCCTCCACTATCACAAGATGCTTTGGGATCCTATAAACGAAGTGTTAATTTGTGTAATGGTGGTTGGTGAAAAATGGATTGCTAGTTGGTTGGGGTTTATTTTGCGATGGCTATGTAACAAATTTTCGTGTCATCAATAAAGGGAGATGTTTGGTGATACAATCATGAAATTTAAATTTAATTCAATTATGTTCATAGTGTTTACTCAATTTCAGTTAAAAACTATATTATATAGTTCGAAATTCTTAAGAACTAATTTGATCATAATTATCACAATTTATATAGAATTATTTGAAAATCAAACATGTTTATCTAGTAACTATTCAAATTTTATTCACTTGGAAATAACTCTAAACAATTTATGAAAAATTATTCATTTATAACTAAGTCTAAATAATTTATTGAAAATTAAAATATTATAAAAATCTTAAACAAGACACACTCCATGCATGTATCAAGAAATTAGTATCTTAATAAAAAAGAAATTTCAGAAAAAAATCAATAAATTAATAATTGTGTCAGGCCTGAATCATCCCATATTTTTAATCAGTTAATCAAGGTTTCTTTTCTTTTCTTTTCTTTAACTTAAAGCCCGGGTCCACTTGCCATGCATATCCAGGTTTTAACAATAATCTTTAACAGCTTTCTAATTAATTAATAATCAGCATCTCTCCTCTCATTTAAACCCCCCGCCCAAACCCCCCTCCCTCCTTAATCTCCTCTCTCTCTCTCTCTCTCTCTCTCACTTCACCAATCACTAAAACACCATCTTTACATGAGCTGAGCCACACCGGATCTTTTCTTTTCTCTAATGGGAAGTAACCACCACCACCATCACATTATCAGCAACGGAGAAGCCGAGCCACTGGCCAAGCCGACACTAACAACGTCGGCTTCGTTCAAGACACGGAAGCCGGGGAAGGCAAATGCGAACAACAACTCGAACAGTACTGCAACTCTCTCTCGAGCCGGCTCTGATGTCGATGAAATCATCACTCTTTTACACGGCTCCGATCCCGTTCGCGTTGAACTTAACCGCCTCGAAAACGAGCTTCGAGGTACTAAAAGTAGCAACGATCATTTATTTATTATCACGGAAAAGTTTTGTTTTCTCTGGAAAATGCTTTGTTTTGTTTTTTCTCTAGAAAATTAAGCGTACTTGCGGCGTTTTTTACTTTATTTTTTTGAAATTGGTGATATTAGAGAAGTTGAAACCAGAATAATGATGAGTTTGGAGTTGCATTTTGTGTTAAATTACTTCGAGGTAATAACAACCATTAATTTTCTCGGAAAATGCTTGTATTCTCGAGACAATTAAAGGAAACTGTGTTTTTACGCTGTTCGTTTTTCTAGATTTTCTTTTGGATTTGGTGATACTAGAGAATTTGAAAGAAGAATAATAAAGAATTTGGAGTTGAATTCTGTGTTAACTTAGAATCTTAAATTGTTTTTAATTAAAAAAAATTCACCGTTTTTGGTGTCAGCGATGATTTTAAAAAGAGAACGGAGAGGTGATGGGATATTGTGTGTTGTATTTACAGATAAAGATAGGGAATTGGGAGAGGCACTAGCGGAAATCAAATCCTTGAAGAATTCGGAACGATCGAAAGAGAAGGCTGTCGAAGAGGTGATATATACATTGATATCCCGCCCTCTAGGGTTTTTTGCATATCGGATCAGCATTGAAGTTTTATATTGCTCATTGTATTGCCAACTGCTTTGATTTTGGAGGTCACAGTCATTTTGGGTTCCTTCACTGTTAGTAGTTAGCTAAACTTTTATGTTTTGAAAACATTGAAAATGTTATTGTTTCATCAATTAGTATATTGCCATGCCAATGTTCTTCTCATTTCCTTTAATGCTTATATATAATATATATGCTGTTGGGAATTGGAGTTTTATGATCGCAGATGATGGAAATGTCAACTGGTTGGAGTTTGACGTGTAAAAAAGATATTAGTTGCATTAGCTTTGCGAGGAAAGAAGATGCTTATTCCTTCCTTTGGTTTTGTGATGTCAGCTTACCGACGAGCTAGATAAAGTGGATGAAAAGCTTAAAGCTACTGAAGCTCTATTGGAAAGCAAGGTATTCTGAAGTTATTGGTTTTGTGTGATGAAAAGCTTATGAAGTCTTTTTCGTCTTAAAATAACGAGTGCATTATCATCTGCAGAACCTTGAGATTAAGAAAATAAATGATGAGAAAAAAGCAGCTTTGGCTGCACAATTTGCTGCAGAAGCCACGCTTCGAAGAGTCCATGCTGCTCAAAAGGACGATGAAATGCCTCCTATTGAGGCCATCATCACTCCGCTGGAGGCAGAGCTTAAGCTGGCCAGGCTGGAGGTATATGAGAAAAAATAATAATTAATATTAGATATGGACGTGGGTGTTAGATCATTGAATGTTGTAATTAATTTCTTTTCTTGTGTTCAAGATGAATCAATGAGGGTTCCTGTTCATGCATGATGTTTGGAATTTTAGGTAGCAAAGTTGCAAGATGATAACAGAGCACTTGATCGGCTCACAAAATCTAAGGAGGCTGCTCTCCTTGAGGCTGAGAGAACTGTTCAGATTGCTCTGGCGAAAGCATCCCTGGTTGATGATCTGCAAAACAAAAATCAAGAGCTCATGAAGCAGATTGAAATATGCCAGGTTTGTCTTTTAAAGTTTTTCCCTTGCAGGCTGTTCAAGAAAATGAGGATGGTTGCCATGAACTGCTGATGGTGGGATAGGCATTCAGTTTAACATATTTTGCACACTTCACAGGAGGAAAACAAAATCCTTGACAAAATGCACAGGCAAAAGGTTGCAGAAGTTGAAAAGCTGATGCAAACTGTCCATGAGCTCGAGGAGGCTGTCTTAGCTGGAGGCGCTGCTGCTAATGCTGTGCGCGATTACCAGCGAAAAGTACAAGAGATGAATGTAATGACTGCTATGTTTTAGTTTTGGGACCTCATTTCTTCCACAATATCTATGGTTACTCTAAGTTTATCACAAATTCTCTGAAGTGCTTCTGACTTTTAAGCTGACACAGGAGGAGAAAAAAACACTGGAACGGGAAGTAGCTCGTGCAAAGGTCTCAGCAAACAGGGTAGCTACTGTAGTTGCAAATGAGTGGAAAGACGGCAATGACAAGGTTATGCCTGTGAAGCAATGGCTTGAGGAAAGAAGATTTTTTCAGGTTGCTTACTATATCAATCTTCTTTTTTGATTCTTTGTTATGGATCTATGTGCTAATTTAGTATCATAACTACGAGTATGTGAATTTGTATTGATATATAAATCTGTTTTATTTTCATAGAATTATAAATTAATGAGACCGTTTGCAACCAATAAAGTTTTGCCAAATTTCTTTCATGACGCAGGGCAGAATTAAGACTGATCCCTTTCTATCCTTGCCCCTCTTTGGTTAGACAGGCAAAGCCTGTTCCTAATAAAAAAATAAATTCACGAGTTGCAATTTCTAGGGATAAAAAAAACAGTTCATTTAGGGAGAGGTTCTCTTCCTAGTTCCCTAGTTCTCAAATTTGCTTAATATATTTGAACGTCTTTTCTTGCAAGTTTAATATGTGCTTGAGGAAGTATTATTCTTAGTACATCATATTTACCGTTCCAGGAAAAATAAAAAAGACAAGGGGTCTTGGGAGATAATGCAAGACTGGATTCTATTTGTTCACACAATCTTCTGTATTCTTTCAGGGGGAAATGCAACAGCTTCGAGATAAATTGGCAGTTGCAGAACGTGCTGCCAAGGCAGAAGCACTTTTAAAAGTAAGTCAACCCATTATATTAAACTATCTACTTTTGTGCTCCATCAACTAATACTAACTTATTGATGGCTTGCTTAGGATAAATACCAATTAAGGTTCAAGGTTTTGGAGGAAAGGCTTAAAGCATCAAATGGTAATTCCCGTGCTACACCTGAAGGAAAAAACACAAGCAACGGGCCTTCAAGACGTCAGTCTCTTGGTGGAGCAGAGAATTTTTCCAGATCATCCTTCAATGGTTATTTATCTAGGAAAGCCTCAAATTCACAAACTGGTTCTGTCCGATCCAACGGTGCTGCCACATTATTGAGACATGCCAAGATGTCATCAAGATCGTTTGATGGAGGTAGTAGATCACTAGATGATAAGTTGCTTGTAGGTGGAACTGGTAAAGATAATGCACCTGCTGCTGCCTCTGATCAGACCCAAAATACTGAGAGAATCGAGACCGAAGAGATTGAGAATGGGACATCAACTGAAAATTCGAAATCAGAGCAAGAAGATCAAGTTTCAGGATTTTTGTATGATATGTTACAGAAAGACGTTATTACTCTGAGGAAAGCCTGCCACGAAAAAGATCAAAGCCTCAAGGACAAGGATGATGCAATCGAGGTAAGTAGATATAAATTATGGCCAACTTTTCACATCTCCCAACTCCTAAGGACATCCCCTGTCTTCTGTTGGTAATTTGTTTTGCTGTTTTGAAAATGGATAAATCAGATGTTGGCAAAGAAAGTCGATACATTGAACAAAGCAATGGAAGTTGAGGCGAAAAAGATGCGTAGGGAAGTCGCTGCAAGGGAAAAGGAAGTCGCTGCTATGCGAGTTAACAAGGAGCATGATCATAGGACGCAGCGCAGCAGTGCTCCCAGGGCTTCTCTGTTACTCCCTTCGAGGTAATGTTCTTTCTTGCAATGGAATTTTGATCTGGATTGCATTTCGCTAGTCTACTTTACACAGAGAGGTGCTACCACATGATTACTGCTTCTTTTCCTCATTACCCATTTAAGTGCAAAATTAAATTAATGAAATTTTTTCATCCTACAAATCTTCTGCTTCAAGTTCTATGCTTGATGCACTTTTACATGGAGAATTCACAAGTAGCTCATTAAAGCAAAGCATTTTCCAGTAAAGAATTTTCCTGGCACTATTTTGAAATTAGGTGTTTCATAAACTTGATACTTGGATTATTCCAGGAGCACAAGAAATTCTTACGCAATTGATGCCACCGAGAGACAATGACCAGACAAGGGCCTGTTTGATTATTCGGCTTTGTAGTCAAAATAGTTTTTGTATGTTTTCTTTGGCTCCTTTCTGTCTACATTTGTAAAGAACTGACTTGTATATTTTATGTATTAACAATATTAACATTAAAGAGCTTTAAGGTCAAGGGTGTCAAACGTGCATAGAGTTTCTCAATCCTTAGAGTTCAGGGTTCAAAATTGTAGAGAAAAACTAGAGTTCTTGGTCCTAAAGTTACAATGTAGAGAAAACTTTGATGTATTCAGAGTTTTTTTTTTTATACTAAATTCACTTGTGAAAAATAGCCTATAAAGTTGTTTAAACACAAGAAAACATACTCATTAGTAAAATTCTAATTCAATTTGAATCCTAATTTAAATAGGGAAAAGAATCCAAAAACAAAGGGAAAATAAAAGAAAATCATGAACAATAGCTTTTGGTCCTAATTTGGGCTTGAAAAATAAATCAGTTGGCAAGCTAGCTATCATGAAACTTACCCTTGAATTGTTAAAAATTGAACTTTATCACTCTAAAAAATAGATACTTCGAATATAGCCTATTTATAAACTAAACTTCTTTTACTAACACTTAAACTAAGTAAGTTCCTTTAGCCTCTTTCTTTTCATCCTCCAGACTAGTCTTGTCTGCAATTTCATGAAAGACAATACTTTTCTCTGTCATCTTTGACATCAACTTTAACCTCTAAGAAATTCTAACTTGTGTTTGGCTTCTCATAAGTTGATTTAATCTCAAGCTGATCATCTACTTCAATTGATCCCTCAAATTTCACCTCTACTTCATGTCCCTTTGGCATTTCAACGTGTTTAGTAACTTCATGTTATTCTTTTGAGGATAGCGATAATTATGGCTTTTCTGCTTCCTTGTAAGTCAACTTTATAGCTAGAGCATCTGATTCACCATCAAAAACATTAACAGTTAGGGTCAAAACACTAGCGTGTGTGAGTCGAGAATGGAAACCTTTTTTTTTTCTCTTCTCCTTCCAGTGCTTCAAGATCATGAGAATTAATACAGGATGCTAATCTAAGAGCTTTCTTGATTTCTCTTTCATCGTTGGTAGATAAAAAGTAAATAATAATAATTTAATTACTTATTTGACCAGTATAAAATCGATTTGTAATTGGCTTGACCAGTATAAAATCTATTTACAAACTCTAAAATTAATAATTTTTTCAAAGTTTTCCGTGATAGAATTAAATATTTATAAGTAGGAGCTCTATATTCTAAAACTTCAAACCACCATTCCTTAGCACCATGAGTAAGTTTGCATATGATAAATTCTATTTTTTAATAACTAGAAATCTTGTTCAAATAAAAGTAAGTTTGCCTATGTTTTAATTAGTAAAATCCTAATAAAATTAAAAGTCCTATCCAAATAGAAAGAAAAAAACGAAAAAAATTTCAAAACAGTAGCTTCCGGGCATATTTTGGTCCTAAAAAGGGATCTAGCTAATAAACCAGTTGTCCTTCTATAATTAAATCTTTAAAACAATATCATAAAATTTCAGCTCCATTTAATAGTTAAATAAGAAGTTATGCTTGTTTTCATCAAATTGCATAATGAACTCTACTGAAATTTCTCAAAACCTAAAAATTCTTAATAATTAAAAAACTAATATAACAAAGATAATTATACCAAAAATAACAACAACAAAAAAAGTGCCCCGTCATCAGTACCATCATATTAATACATAAGTTTTGTCATAATTTTATTTTTGTATGACGGCAACTTAGAGCGATAAGATGTGCATGATTGGATGGTAGATGTTAACATATAAACATTTTTTATTTGAAAAAAAGAGTGAACTCAACTTACTATTTTTCATAGTTGTTCAGACCAAGCTTGGCTTGAAGTATTGAACAAAAAATCTAGGGACTGAAGCCTGATCTAGATAAAGATTTGAATTTAACTGGATTAGATATTGATATATAATATAAAAACCGACTGATCTAATATCTAGCTAGATTACACTGAGAATACTTTTATAAAAAAACAAAATAATTTTATTTTAATGAGAATAGTTGATGTAAATTGATAACTGTAGTAGCTTACCAGGTCAATTCTTACGACACCTATGATGTTTTCCACGCTAACTCAGTGGAAGTACGGATTAACAGTATTTTAAAATATCTGATCCATCTACCCGGGTCATGGCTGGATCTGGCCACGGAGGTGACCAGATGTCTGGACCCAGTCAATTCAAGATAAAGCAGAGAAGACATAAAATATTTCGCGGATACGATTCACTGACTGAAAGGAGTGTGATTTTTTAAAGCTGTGATGAGTGATCTATCTCATACGCCCACGTAACCAGGTACTGTTCGGTCGATGGATTATTTCAAAGAAGCCTAATTAATGCTACATTGATGGTTAATTAAATTCTCAACGTTAAAGTGCCACCTAGAAATATGATTAAACACCGCCATCCCCTTATGATAACCCCTCGTGAGGTGATTGGAAAGTAATTAATGATATTTTATTAGATTTTTTTTAATCAATAAATAAATCAATAATGAGAAATACTAAATAAAAATATTTTTATAATTCTTTATGGGTTATGAATTTTTCTCAATTTTATATATTTTATTCGAAAATAAACTCCTAAAAATTATTCTTCTCCTTGATGCTTTAGCATTGGATGATGCACCATCATTAGGCATTGCAATTTAACTTGATCCAATAAATATTTATCCAGACAAGCTCATGGAATATGTGAGTGTTTTTTTATATAACTATTTTAAGCAATGGTGATCGATAGAATATTAACCCGGGTTATAATTTTTTTCACAAAAATAATAGGTATGCAAGTTATTTTAATGTATTTTTTTAGATGAAATATTTAAAATATGAATTGAAAATTTTATACAATCATCACACTAAGTAAATCAATAATTATTTATGTACATGAAAAAAAAATCGTTGATAATAACCAAAAAAAATTACAAAAATAAAACATTCGTCTAACTATATTTACTAAATTTATTTATTTAAATAAATAAAAGATAAATCTTTTTTAAAATAAATAATATAATTTTAATAAAAATGGTATACTTAGCATCTGCTGTAACTTAATTTAGGCAAAACAAAGGGCATTGGATGTGGTTGCCATCCCTGATATTTTATGTGTTTGGCACTGTGGTTGTTAGTGCTTTTCAGATAATTTTCTGTACCAAAATACATGTAAATGATATTTTTTTATTTTTTAAAAATTATTTTTGACATCAGCACATCAAAACGATCCAAAATATACAAATCATATTAAATTTTAATAAAAAAAAATAATTTTTTAAAAATATTATCACAGCCCCGTTCTTAAACGTCCACTTTGTATCATGGATGGAAGCATGGTATGGTGATGTTTTTTAATTTGAAATAAAGAAAATTAAAAAAAATAAATGTTTTAAAAAGTATTTTTAAATTGTAAAAACAAACATGTGATCGAGCTGAACAATGCATGGTTATTATTACATGGTGGACCTATGAGAAACGTCACAGCTTTCACAACACAAAAAAACAAAAAACAAAAAAAACAAAAAACAAAGAACAAAAAACATGCTTCTTTCAGTCAATGAATCGCATCCACGCATTATTTTCTGTCTTTTCTCCTTCAATTTGAAGGATCATTGAGTCCAGACCTGGTCACCTCCATGGCCAGATGCAGCCATGACTCGGGTGGGCTTGCTAGACTTGCTTTAAGAATTGATACGGGAGAAGATTTGGATCAATTGACAGTCAATTGATCAACCTGTAAGTTGAAAGTTACCTCCTCAACTTGCAATATTCATCCACCATAATCAGGCTCTGTAATTTATCCCCATCTAATAATGTTAGATTTCGACCGGAATCAATCCAATCCAAACAAGTGACTTTTGTTTTTTCATGTAATTATTTTATCCCATAATAAATATAAATATTGTTCTTTTATTTTATACTGGATCATAGATAGCATTCCAGTATTGGATATTTCTATGAATATTTGATAAATAAGATATGAATAACTAAATATTTTATCTACTGAACAATAAATAAAATATAGGTTGTGTTTGTTTTCTGGAAACTGGTTTCTAGAAAATCACTTTTCAAATTTTCTTGTGTTTATTTGTCATTAAAAAAATTGGTTATCGAAAAACACTTTTCAGTCAAAAATATTTTTTGCTTGGTTTTTAGGAAAGTATTTTCCTTTTATTTTTGGCAAAAAACACTTTCCGGAAATTATAAAAAATTTAGAAATGTCATACTATTTGCTGATTATATCAAAATTGGTCCTCAAACTTTTGATTGCTATATATATTTTGTTTTGAATATTTATTTTTCAATTTCATCCATTATAATTTAATTTTTATATTAATTTTAGTTTTTATTTTTATAATTGTTATTTGCTTTTCCCTTATCATTTTTTAATTGAATTTTTTTATCTATCAAATTTTATTCTCATTCTTTTGATTGTTACTTATTTTATTTGAAATAATTTATGAAATGTTAATTATTATTATTTTAATTTCTTCATCTTTCAATTTTTTTATTTTTTAGATTTGATCTCTATTATTTTGATTATTATTTATTTTATTTGAGATAATTTATGAAATTATATTTTTTTCAATTTCATTCTCATTCAACAACTTTTTAATTTGTAAGATTTGTTCCTCATTATTTTAATAAACTTGAGAAAAATAAAACATTAATAAGTTATTTTCCAGCTCATTTTCCATGATATAACTAAACACTGGAAAGTGTTTTCCAACTTATTTTCCATTACACTATCAAACATTGAAAAACAATTCACTTTTCAAAAGAAAACTACTTTTCAGCAAACAAATAGGGTCATAAAGATAACGAAAATCAAACGTGTACTCTTATTGTCATTTTTATCCACAATGATGTATCTTGGGCTCTTATATATATATATATATATATATATATATATATATATATATAAACTCTAAAAAAACATGGAATTTTCATTTCTATTGTTTCTATATTTTGACCAGGTGAAGTAAGTTGATGATTGATTTATTGGGTCATTAAATTGAGTCAAATTTTATTCAGTTAAATATAAAACCTAGCTTATACCGTACGTATCATAAATTGGCAAATCAATAGGTTAACATGCAAAGCAATACCAGGTTTAATAACAAAATAGTTACTCTTGCATATGTTTGTTAATGTTGTACGTTATGAGCCTGTTTTATAGTGTTATTATAGTTGTGGTTGTGTTTTTAAAATGTTTTTCACTTAAAAATATATTAAAATAATATATATTTTTTATTTTTAAAAAATTATTTTTGAAATCAGTGCATCAAAATGATCTAAAAACACAAAAAAATATTAATTTAAAGTAAATAAAAAAATATATTTTTTTCAAAAATATTTTTAAAACACAAAAATAAACAGGGTCGTCAAACAAAAAGTGATAGTTATGTTAGAGAATAATATAAATCATATCTTAGGACCTTACCTACCAGCTTAAGCTATCAGGTTGAGATGGTTTTATGACACGGTATCAGAGCCTTGATGACCAAGCGGTCACAAGTTCGAATCTCACCATCCCTATTTATTTGATAAAAATTAAGCACAAGGTAATATAAACATGTGCAAGTTTCAAGCCCAAAGGGCTTTTACTTAAGAATGTGTGTTCAGAGAATAATATAAATTATATTTTAAGATCTCACCTAACAGCTTAAGCTATCGGGTTAAGGTGGTTATGGTTATTTGACAAGTTATAGTAGGGTTTTGTTAGGTATCTTCTTTTTTTTTGTCATGGACAAATTTTAAATTTACCATTCAACTATATTAGATAATTAAACCAATTATATAATCAGAATATTTTTTATATCAATTATTTATTTTTTATTTAGATAATTTTATTGAATATAATTAATGAAATATATTGTTAATTATTTACGTGATAACCGTCAAAGAATGAAATGGAAAGGATATTTTTATTTTACAGTGAGAGTACTGGTGAATGATATATATATATATCTACTTTCCATTCCAGGCTTGAGAACTCAATATATTCGTTAAATCATCCCAACTACTTCTATTTATAGTGATATATATCTACTTTTCAACCTTTCAAAATCATTATCTTCCCAGGTTGTCTTCCATTTATGCTGTCACCTTAAAATGGAGTTAAAACTTTAGCAGTACAAGAACATATAAACCTTCTATATCAAGGACATCGATCGCGCAACATATGCAAGTGAACATGGAACTTGAAACAGAAGCCTGGAACATGAAGAACAAGCAAGTCGGAAAGAGAAAAGGTCATTTGTTGCTTGTCCCTTGCCCCTTGCAAGGTCACATGAACCCAATGCTTCACTTGGCCACAATTCTTTATTCTCATGGTTTCCTAATCACCATTACTGAAACACAGCCCAGCTCTCCAGTAGTATTCCCTCCTCACCGCCCTGATTTCTTGTTTGAATCCATTGATGGATTGGATAACAGCCCTAGTGAAATATTCAAAGGGGATGTTGTCACGTTCTTATACACACTTAACACAAAGTGTAAAGCACCATTCCATGATTGCTTGTCAAGGATTCAAACGAACAGCACACAGGGTCCTGTAACATGCATCATCCATGACGCAGTCATGTTCTTTTCCGTAGATGTTGCAGATGATATGAAGATACCAAGGATTGTCTTGAGGACAAGCAGTGCCACCAATTTCTATGGGCTTTCACTTCTCAAGCAAAAGGGTGATCTACTTGCAATCCAAGGTACGGTTAAACATACATAGAAAATGATGCTGTTCATATAACATACTGTCTGCATAATATCCACACAACTTGAACCATAACTCCCCAAGCTTCTAGAAGTTATCATACGGGTACTGTCGTTTTGAGTTATACATGTAGTTGATAAATCCAGCTAAACTGGGCCTGAGTTTTTAATTAATTGGAATAAAAATTAACCAATTTGACCCGATGGACTTCAAGTAATGCCAATTAACATCAAGGAAAATAAAAAATAAAATTAAATGATGTTATTTTAATAAAAATACCAGCTCGGTTTGGTAATACAAACTCTTTTATTAGATCGCAACCTTATACTTAATTACTTGTTAAATCCGGTAGTTGAGTTTAATTACGATGGTTGCTTTTAATTTCTTTTAAATTTTGTATTTATTTTATGTGAGATAGATTTATTAGTATATAACTAAGCAAGAAGTGGTAGATTTAGATCCACTTTATTTATTAATTATGTACATTTCTCTTGGCTTGGAAGGTTTTGATAATTAAGTCAAATTATAGACCAGCCAAAGTTCAACCAATTCCCACAATTAATCTGCTGACGAAAATATTAGGTATCCTTCATGTGGTTTTTATGTGATGCAATGGGGAAAAAAAGTATCCTCTGACTTGTAAAGAATTTTTATTGGACTTAATTACCTTAATTTCCAGGTTATAAACCTAGCTTGATCTAAGAATTTCTCATTTGAAGCCATTTTTTTAATTTTCACGTCCACATATGTTGTATTTTCTCTCTTTTCCTGATAGAATTATATAAATTTGGGTTCTGGTAAAGAAATAAAGAATAAATTCTTGATTTTTTTTTTTAAGAAAAGTATTTTTCTATGACTTTGAGAAACGTTTTTTTTCTTCGAGAAAATTATAATGACTCTCTTGATATTTGAATATGATAACATTTTGCCTTCTCGTGAATCTTTAATCCAAGATCAGTAGATAGTTTGATATTTGAAAACTTGCCCTAAAAATCCTAAATGTAAAACCAAATTAATGGGAATTAATAAAAAAAAAATCGTTAGTGATTAATCATATTCTAAACAATTATATCTTATAAAAACCTCTAATTAAATTTATAAAACACGAGAAGATAAAAGATTATCAACTCTCAAAACACCCATAAAAATTGCAATTATTTGTATTTTTTAGTTCATCATTTTTTTTATTATATCAATTTAAATATTAAATATTAGAGCGTCCTCTAAAAACAAATAAAAATTTTATTTTGCAAGAATCACCGGGTTTTTTTAAAAAAAAATTGCACTTCACATACCTGAATTAACACAATATTTAAGTTTTGAAGAAAAGATAAAAATATCCATGATTTAATTTATTTATTTATTCCCTTTTCTTACACCTTTTTTCTCCCTTTCCTCTTTCTCCTCTCTCACTTCATTCCCTTTTCACATTGACTGACCACACCACGTATCATCTTCATCCTCCTCCTCCTCCTATTCTTTCTCCTTGTCACCAAGGTCATCACATCCACTTTGTTAAAATTAAAAACAGATCACAAATCCTAATTTAAAATTATAATTCTTAATTTATTAATTCTTTTACTGCTTGGTGCCTCTTCTTCATTTAGTGAGTTTTGGGTTTGGGAAATGATGACGACAAAGATTAAATTGCTTTTGAAGGTTGTTTTATAACTGGCTTTTGTAAGATCTAAGTCTTTTAAGAACTTGGGCTTTTTAATTTGAATTGTGTGGTGGGTAATTCGAGATTTGATGGGTTTGGAGAAAATCATAGTGATGGTTGCTTGATTTTTTCGGGTTTGCAGTGATTTTCAAAGAACGAAAAAAGGTGTGTGATGTAGAGAGAAAGAGGCTTGAAAACACTAAAAATTTAAGAAAATCAGGGAAGAAGATTGTAGGCACTTACAATTGCAATGAGAGAAGAATGAAGATAGAGCTCTTGCTAGGTGTATTCAAGAGTTTGAAGATGAAAGGGGCTAGTTTTGACTTATTAATTCTTTACAGTTGATTTTTTTTTTAATTGAAACGAAACATTTTGTTTTAGAGTATTTTGACGTATTGTTAGGGTCGTGTGTGTGTGTATGTGAGAGAGAGAGAGAGAGAGATTCAAAGTATTAATTTGGTATGTATAATTTAAATTTAAAGCTAAATAAACCTTAAATTATGTAATACAAGTTTCAAATACAATGTAAAGTATCTAAACATAATCTTAAACATTTAAATATTTCTATTTAGTAATTACTAGATTATTAACCTGTTCGACGCTATGGGTCGAATTAATTTTTTTAGCATAAAAAAAATCTAAGCATAGCTAACTTTTTTATAGTAGAAAAAAAAATAAACTGGAGTTTATCCAATGTAATGTGATCGACTTGATTGGTTTTAAAGATAACCTAGACGACAGGGAAAAAAAACATAGTTTAACTTAAAAGTAAATCAAGATGACATCCTTTTTAAAAAAATATTAAGACGACAACATATTGAATCAATTCAGGTCAACTCGAGTTAACCTTTTAAATCCGTGACTCGGGTCATGAAATCATAATAACCCTAAATAAAGGAAATCGTAACAAATTATAATGCTTAATTCCCAATAAACTCATTGTTGAATAATGAAATTAAAAAAATATATTTTTTTAAAATAAAATGACACAATAAAATGACCTAAGTTTATCCAAATTAACTCGCAAAACCTATGATCTGAATCATGAGATTGTGATAACTTCATAAAAAAAACCAAAACAAATAACAAAGCTTAATCATGGACCAACCAAATATTGAAGATGTTGAATGATGAAATTAGAAAAAAATATCAACTAAAAAAAAAAAATTCAAGTCAATTAAGTTAACTCATTAAACCTGTAACATAGATCATGAGACAGAGATAATCACAAAGATATTAAAGCACAACAAATTATAAAGTTCAATTTCCAATAAATTAAGTGTTAAATGATGAAATTAAAAACAAAATTTTAAAAAAATAATATTCATAGAACAAAATGCATGGAATGAAACTAGAATATCTTCAACAAAATTTAGTCAAGAAATCCACAATAAATCGAGATCATTCAAAAATTTAGAATGAAATAAAATTTATTTTGAATTGTGTTTTTTTTTAATAATACAAGATATACCAATTATTTCAAGCACAACAAAATGAAATCGACAACATTGTTAAAAGATCCACGGAGTGAAAAGAGAATATTTAGCTCGAGTGTTAAGGTCAAATCATGGCCCCTTTCACAGTACATGTTTCACAGGCTTGGTGTTTAGTTCTTCTAATCCACAACGACTTTCTTTGTTTGATTAGAGATACTATAAAAGAAAGCAATTTGAAAACCCCACAATTGTAAGATTTATGAAAAAGCATGAAGAAGAAAAATAAAGACAGGTGTCACTGATTCAAATAAATTTAATAATTTTTTTAATTTAATAATATAATTAAAAAAATCAATGATTAATAGAAAAAAATGAACGAGTTGTCTAGTGCTTTGAAAAAATATCTTCTAAATATTCTTAAAAGATTTCAATAATCTTATTTGATAACAAAAAAAATTTAGATGAGAATGAGATAATCTCGTAAAAAAAAAATATGAAGCTCAATTACAAGAAAAGCAAACGTTGAAGAACGATTTGATAAAAAATAATCAATTTTAAAAAGAACAATAAAACCTTACTTAAGTCAGTGTGCCAAATTCACGACCTGGTTTTGAGACTTGGATAACATTGGAGGTAAATTCTCAAGCAAATTAAATGATAAGAGGCAAAACTGAAAAAAAAAAACACAAGTCAACTTGAGTTATAGCTCGACTAACTCATGATCTGAAATATGAGATAAGGATAACCCCACGGAAAAAAAAGAGAAAACAAATCATGAAACTTAAGACCCAATAACCTAATGCTGAAGGATGAAATTGAAAAAAAAAGTTAAAAAGAACTTAAAAAGACTGAAATTAAATCGGGCTAATTTTTGAAACTCTTAATCTAGATCATGAGACCATAATTACCTTATAAAAGACAAACATGAAAAAATCACGAAGCAAAATTCCTAATCGTCTAAAATTTAAAAACAAAACAAATAATAATCAAAATAATGAAGACCAAATCTGGAATAAAAAATAAATGAAAGGAAATAATGAGGGACTAAATTGAAAAATAAAGTAAACCAAGAAAATGATAAAAAAAATAGCAAAAAAAAAAGGACCAAATTGAATAAAAAATTAAATGAAATAAAATGTTGAGGGACTACATTAAAAAATAAAGTAAATCAAGAAAATGATAAAAAAAATAGCAATCAAAAGGATGATGATCAAATTAGATAAAAAAAATTAAATAAAATAAAATGACAAGGAATAAAATTTTAAAAAAATTAACTTAAAAAAACATTAAAAAAGAAACAAATAGCAATTAAAAAAATGATAACTAAAACTGACACAAATAAAAACTAACATGACACATTTAATCTTTGGAAGGGATAGTGCAAAATACAAGGTTATGAGAGAAAAAAGTAGAAGGAAAAGAAAAAAATATCAATAAGAGCCCAATCGTTGTTTTGCCGTGCACACACGCTTGATCATTGGGAAGAGGACGACGCACACTTCCAACGTCGTTTTGAAAGGCTGTGTTTGACCATTGAAAGATGACACACATTTCGCTTAAAAAATATATGTGTCTCCCATTTGTTGTTGTCTATGTAGCATAAGCAAGCACCTATTATTTTTTAAATTATATTTATATATTTTTAAGAGATATAATTGCCTCTCATTCAAATTGATTATAACTAAAAAATTATAAAAGAAATATAAAAAGCTCTCGGTGTTAGTTTTTTTTTTTTAAGGTAATGTAGTTAGTGTGCAATCAAAGTATTAAAATACCAAAAAGCTTTTAAACTACAATTGCTTTTAAAGGTTATTTAAATCATTTCATTGTGCATCTAAAATGTTATAGGGCTAATTTGTCCCAATCAATATAATAATAATAAATGAATTTTATGGAAAAGATTATTTTGCCTAAAATAGCTAATTAAATGATTTTGATTGAGAATGATAAAATGACTAGTTTACTATTTTAATTTATAATAAATTGTGTCTCGGTGCAAAGAGAAAAATTGATATTTTTTAGTTTTTTTTTAATGATAGTAATTTTTTTCAGTATTAAATCAATCATAATAAACTTGTAATATTTTAAAAAAATTTCATTAGCTGATTTGGCACGTTTTTGACTTAATATGTAAAGTGTTATTTTATTAGGATATAATTTTATTTATTTATTTTTTGTTACGGCCCTCAAATTTCATGAGGGTTAGGCAATTTCCCCCTTTTCTTTCAATTGTAATAGTTGTTATCCTCAAACAAGTTTCTGCACACACTTAATCTCTCAAGTAGCTTCAAGGCTTCTAGTTTCTCTAGTGGGATTCACACTTGTTTTTTAATTTGTTCCTAGCAGAACAACAATTATTGGAGGAACCACTTGATGAGATTCCTTTTTTAAGAGTTAAGGACATGCCATTGTTCAACAAATCCAACCAAGAAGTTGTAGACAGGGTTTTTGATCCCATTGATGATGGAACCAGGACAGCTTCAGCTATAATTTGGAACTCTCTTGGCTGCCTAGAACAAGCAATCTGTGATAAATTCAAATCAAAAATTGTAGGCCCAATGTTCTGTATTGGACCTCTTCATAAGCACTCAAACGCTGCTCTAAGCAGTTTTTTGACCGAAGAGCAAAGCTGCATCTCTTGGCTTGACACACAAAGGTCAAATTCTGTCATATATGTAAGCATTGGTAGCTTAGTCATGATAACGGAAACTGAACTGGCTGAGATGGCCTGGGGGCTGGCCAATAGTGGTCATCCATTTTTGTGGGTGATTCGACCTGGTTTGGTCCACGGCTCAAATGGGTTCGATCTCTTGCCTACAGAATTTGAAAATATTACGAAGAAAAGAGGTCGAATAGTTAACTGGGCACCACAAAAGGAGGTGCTGGCGCATCAAACTATAGGAGCATTTTGGACTCACAATGGTTGGAACTCAACCATCGAGAGTATTAGCGAAGGGGTCCCTATGCTTTGTTGGCCCCATGTGGGAGACCAGAAGGTGAATGCAAGGCTGGTTAGTCATTTATGGAGAGTTGGGATCCAGTTGGAGAGATTGGAGAGAGGAAATATAGAGGACTATATCAGAAGGTTAATGGCGGGTGAGGAAGGAAAGCAAACCAAAATGAGGGCTATGCAGCTGAAGGAGAAGATCGACGTTTCAATAAGAGGAGGAGGTTCCTCTCATGAATCAGTTGGCAACTTGATCACTTTTATCAACTTGTTACTGAGTTGTTAAGGGGCCTCGAGAGGTTTGATGCATGTTTCACAAGTGGCTTCTAAGGCTGCCTCCCTTCACCCTCCATGTCTAAATATTTTCATGCGTGCTTGTTAACGTGTTGCATTATATTATAAAATTCATTTATTTGCTATTCTTTTTATTATTATTAGATAATAGCTAGGATGTATTGTATTTAAAAAAGAAATCAATTATTTCGTCGCTTAATTTATCATGTTATTTTTAATTTTTGATGAATTAATATCAGAAATCTTTCTATGATGTCTTCGTGGTAGAATGGATGTTTATATAATTTAGGGGATGTAAATTGTATGCATTTTATTTTTAATTTGTTCAATGAGATTATGTAGTATAGTTTTCTGTCTTCACAATGGAATCAACTTTTTTTTAATGATTATCTTATTTCTTCAACTTTTAGTTTGATCTATTTCTTACTCTACCAACCCTAGAATTTATTAGTGTACAGGAAAGGATGCAACCTTGTAGCAATTTGCCAAGTAATTGAATTTCAGAAATTCACTTTAATTGTTTATCGCGATGTCATTCTATATATATACAGTAAATAATATAAATAAACTTTCACCAAAAAAATATAAATAGTTCAAATTACTTGAATATGAATTGTCAAATAAGTGATACCCATTCATGTAAAACCCATTAATTTAGCATTTTTCTTAATATCAATGTTATGTGACTTGATTAAGATTAAAACATATATTTTAGGTTTAATATTTTTTTAGGCTCACTTATTCCGTAATTAATGTTGTGTTTGGTTAGTGTTTAAGATAACAAAAAATAAATACAAAAGAGATATTATCATAAATTGGTTAGTGTTTAAATTTAAATTAAGATTTTTTTTTAATTTTATCTTTCAATCTATTGAACTTAGATCTACAATTTCATGATTGTGAATTTAAAAAATTAATTCAGGCTCAGAAGATTCATCCATGTATATAATTACTATGAATTGAAACAATAAATTTATCGTTTTATCATTTTAAAAACCGGAGAGGTAGACTGAAAGGAAAGAAACATGATTCTTTCCTCTTAGTCATTTGGATTAAAGTAAAAATTTAGAAAGTCTTGTACTCTTAACAATGAACATAACCTATTTTTCACAAGTTTTATAAGATGAAGCTAATCTCTTTGTACTCAGACTGACCAGAGAATACTCCATGAAAAAGATATACTATAAGCTATTTCCAAGCCTAGTACATTGTCGTTCACCTTACTCAGATAAAAATGAGATTTATAGGTAATTATGGTGGTGGGCTTTGCTTATAGGCTAAGCCCAAAAACAACATTTTAGGTTTATATTTTCAAAGCCCATATTCGACTTCATGGACACGGTACCAATGGGCCATAAAAATAGAATCTCTTCATGGGTTGCTAGAAATTGAAGCTTTAAACATTTGACCCACAAGGAAGAGGAGGAGGGAAAATGGGAAAGCGACCAGCTTTGTTTTTTTTTTTTTAATCAACAAAGACTCTAATTGCTTTGGGCTCTAAAAAAAATACGAGCAAAAACAATGGCGCGTCTTCTTCTAAAACCTCACAACAGCAGGAGACACTGCATCTCTTTACTTAGAGCTACCATGACCTCCTCCTCCTCTTCTTCTGTTACTTGGTCTCACTCATTCTCTTCTCTCTCCCGCCCCTTAGTCTCCTTCAAGCCAAGGTATTTTCTTTGCTCTTTTACTCTCTTTTTCATTGGTTAGTTTCTGTTTGTTGAAATCGCGAGATAAATCAAGGGAAAGTTGCATTTTTGGTGCTTTTGAGTTCTTTTATTGGTGGAAAAATGGGAAATTAGAGGAAAAAAAGTTATGGGTTTTTGTTAAAAATTAATGTAGGTTAAGAGTTTTATAAAAAAAAAAAATTATGGTGAAAGAAGGGGTTTTGGTTTTTCTAGGGTTTTAAAAATCCAAACCTCAAGATTTTGAATTATTTGTTTGTTTTTGTGTAATTACAGGGTGGGTTTTCCATTGAGGACGGTTCCAAGTAGATTTTTGGTGCAAAATGGGGTCTCACCAAGAGCTTTAATGTCTACCAGTGCAGCAACTGAATCACAGAAAGAAAGCGCGAGCTCGAAAGCTTATGGGTCTGATCAAATTCAGGTGAAAATTTATATAAAAAAAGTCTTTTTTTTTGTAATTTGTAAGTAATGGATGCTTTGTAAATAATGAGGGGTTTGATAAGTTCTGTTTTGATATGTCTAGGTGTTGAAAGGATTAGAGCCTGTAAGGAAAAGGCCAGGGATGTATATTGGAAGTACAGGACCGCGTGGTCTGCACCATTTGGTAACTTATATTGTTACCTCTCTTTTGTCATTGCGGATTCTAGGTTCTATTTTACTCAGTTTATCTTAAGTAAATTGGAAACAAGGTTTTTTTTTAATTTTATTTTTTAATTGGTTGTGGTTCTTTTTAATAGGTGTATGAGATATTAGATAATGCTGTTGATGAGGCCCAAGCAGGATATGCTTCAAAGATAAATGTTGTTCTGCATTCGGATAATTCCATTAGCATTACTGACAATGGGCGCGGGGTATGAGGATTTTTTTGTCATTTTAGTTATTGTCATTACCTTTTATTATAGATTTTTTTCTTCTAATTCCAATAATTAACCTTGTCAGTTTATGCATCTGACTTTCCCATTGTTATTCATGCTGTGACATTCAATTCTTTCCAGGGCTTGTTTGTGTTGGAGAGGATGCTAGTTTGGAGAATATTGTTAGTTTATGCTTTGACATGTGACTGTAAACAATTTGATGCTCTTTTCAGAATATAATTTAGAGTGTGCCTTTTGAAATGTAATGATCATGATGTTACTTTTCTTTTCTTTTTTAATGGACCTATATACCCATGTAATCACGAGACAAGAAGTTATTCCAAGCCATTTTCTTTTTCATTTTTTTTCAACGGACCTGTATTCACTTTAAATTGAGTTCCACTGCTTAGCATTTTCCCTTGAAGATTTCTTATTTGACAATAAGAATTTTGTTTTGATGATTGCCTTAGATTCATCATGTATTTTACTGCTACACTAACATGCTTCTCTGTTTCACTTGTTTACAGATTCCCACTGACTTGCATCAGGTGACAAAGAAATCTGCCTTGGAGACTGTGTTAACGGTAAAATGCATGGTCAACTGGCCATCTTAAAATATGACTATTTCTATCCATCATATTTAAGGGTTTTAAGGTGCTGAATGCATTTTTTGCTTGATAGAAGCATGATATTTGGAGTGTGCTGAGTGTTTTATTTTTATTTTTATGAAACCTGTATTTTAAAATCCTAGTTTAAACATTCAAGTAAATGTACTTGTAGTTTATTCACACTGTTATTGTAATTTTTTTCTTTTTTCTTCCTCTTGTTGTCATGTATTAGATTGTGTTTCGAAAGTTTTTTTTTTTCATTTTCAGGTCTTACATGCTGGCGGCAAATTTGGTGGTTCTAACAGTGGATATAGTGTCTCTGGTGGGCTACATGGTGTGGGTTTATCTGTTGTCAATGCTTTGTCTGAGGTATGTCTCTATTATGTTTTGGACTTTTTTAGTTACTTGTAGAGGCACATGTTAACCTACAACACCAGGAGGTGGACTACTTTAAGAATGGACGGAATTCATAGAATCTTACTAGCATTATTATGATTTTAAATTAATGTGACATAAATATTCTGTATCCAGAATATTTTAAATTAGAGGCAATGTCCAAAGGCAATCCCTTTGCAGGGAATTGAAATTTCCTTATTTATGACAATGGAGTATTGTGGAATTTATGAGCTTCTTCACTGTCCATGTCTTGCTTTGCCTTTCCCTTAAGGTTTACTTCTTGGCTACCAGTTACCACAATGTAGAAAATGTTGACTTTTGTAAAATTTGTCACATCTTAAATCACAGGAACTAGAAGTTACAGTTTGGCGTGATGGAAAGGAATACCAGCAGAAATATTCTCGTGGAAACCCTGTGACAACTCTAATGTGTTATGAACTTTCAGCTGAATCAAAAGACCAAAAAGGGACTCGCATCAGATTCTGGCCTGACAAAGAAGGTTTTCCTCGACTTTTGAAAACCCATATAATTTTTATGGTTGCTATTTTATGCTTCATTACCCAGTTCTCAATGTTTGTTTACAATATGGGATAGAATAGTGTTTGCCTCTTTACAATGTAATGCTTCATGGGCCTTTAGAGGAGTTTCTGATGTTCAACAGTATTGGACTCCACTTCTCCCTTAGTTTTCTTTGCTTATTTTTTTTTCTTTTTCTTTTTTTGGTGGTGAATGTTGCATTCATAGACTCATTTATGTACTTCTCCTCATAATGCACCATTCGTCGTTTATTGAAAATTGTTTTCTGACAATCTCTTTTTTTTTGTTGACTTCTAAATTCTTTTGCAGTATTCACCACTGAGATTCAGTTTGACTACAACACAATAGGTGGACGGGTTAGGGAGCTTGCATTTTTGAACCCAAAGGTAGAGCTGTTACTTTTTATTATGTCAACCTTAATCCTATTGATCCCTACTCTTTCATCACAAATCGATTTTCTACTTGAGGAATAATCGAATGATTATTCTGATCCTTTTTACTTTTCATCACAAATGGGTTTTGTACTTGGGAATAATTGACCTTGGCTATTATCTATTTTCTTCTTGTGATTGGATAGCTTTGCAATTTGATGCAATGCTTGCTTTTTCATTAATTGGTATGCTGTCTCTTCTTGATTTGCCTTTGCAGCTTGCTATTTCATTGAAAAAAGAGGACAATGATCCGGAGAAGAATCAGTATGATGAACATTTCTATGCAGGTGGATTGATTGAATATGTGAATTGGCTAAATTCTGATAAGGTATTATTATATTTTTTTGAGCAACTCTCTTGGCTGTTATTTTAATGCCTACAACCTTTGTTTTGTTATATTATCTCGTTTAGCAAGTTAGCAAACTCTCAGTCTTCCAAAATCATGATGGGATAAAGATGATACTTAGGTTCTTATGGTTGGGTTTGTCTTTGCTGATGAAATAAGATAATTGAGGACTAAAGAAAATTATTAAGGGGAAAGAAAAAAAAACCAGACTCTGTGACTTCTTTTGGCCCCTAAAGAGACACGCTTCATCTGCCTTATCCATTGTGAGTGGAAGTTTATGGTTGGCGATTTGCTCTTAAATAATAGATTTATGGTTGGTGACATCTATGCCCCTGTCAATGGTTGAGAAACCACATCTATCCTTGCATTTCTTGATACATTACATACTTCCTGGTAGGTTGAGACATGTGATGCAGGCTTTTTTGATAAATCATGAGTGGTGTGGAGTCCAGGATGGGACTTCCTTTTGATGCATTTTATTGGTTCAGGAAGGGTATACCCTATTAATTGGAGGTGGGTTGGTATGACCCATTTGTGAGTGACAATAATCTGCCTCTGGTTTAGGTCTTTTACCTTGCAACTCCTTGAGGGATTAGGGATCCTAATAATATCAGGTTCTTTGACAGCTTCAAAAAAGAATTCCGACATGGATATGGCTATGTCATTTGGACATGTCTATTTGTTGGATTGAATGTTGACTTATGGTTATTTGATCCAGAAATCGCTTCATGATGTTGTGAGTTTCAGAAAAGAAGTAGATGGAATTGCAATTGATATGGCTCTCCAATGGTAAACTACTATCTACCAGTGCATATGCTTCCTCCCAATATTGTTTTCCTTTCCGTATGCATCAAGAATGTTAATGTCTTTTGTCTCAAAATTGCTGCATTGAATACTATTTCTACATATTCTTGACAGCCATTCCTTCAACAACCTATGTGCTTTAACTTTTCTCCTTTCTTTACCAGGTGTTCTGATGCTTACTCAGATACAATCCTGGGATATGCTAATAGCATACGTACTGTTGATGGTGGAACCCATATAGATGGGGTGAAGGCTTCATTGACAAGAACTCTCAATAACTTTGGGAAAAAGTCAAAAGTCATTAAGGTACGTCCCTTGTTGCATGTTGTTGGCCACTCTTGAATTTCAGCATCCTTTCTCATGGTTGTTTAGCTACGTTCACTCACTATCTTTGAGGTTTTCCCTCCCACCCATCTTTGTTCATTTACAGCTGCCTCCTAAGAATTTTATGCTCTGCCATACCCTTTGAGGTTTTCTCTGCCCTTCATTTATAACAGAAAGTTCCAAATGCAAAGTTACCGTATTACAATTGGAAGATAGAACACAAACTTGGTTTCTTTGGCATAAGATGCTTTCAAAACATGGTATTGGGTCATGGAGAGCAGTTCATATTTGAATGAAATGATTTGAAGTAGTTAAATTGATTGAAGATGGAAATCTATTTCATTATTGATTGGGTGAACTGCTGATTAAAGTAGTTGTATTCACTATGATAAAGTATTTTTTCTGTTTGATTGCAGGATAAGGATATTAGTTTAAGCGGTGAACATGTAAGGGAGGGATTGACATGCATTATCTCAGTCAAAGTTCCAAGCCCAGAATTTGAAGGTCAGACAAAGGTATGTCCATCCATCATAATTTGCAAGAGTTACTGATGATTTCTCCAGCTTATTGCTGGTGTTGCCATTCTCAAGCTGTTCACACCATCCATTACTGGCTTTTCTGTATGTATGAAAGACAAGGTTGGGAAATCCGGAGGTGCGGAAAGTGGTAGAGCAATCTGTCCAGGAGTATCTTACTGAATATTTGGAGTTGCATCCTGATGTTCTTGATTCAATCTTATCAAAGTCTCTAAATGCTCTCAAGGTATCTTTGTTGTTAGCATTCTTTTTTCTTCATTATCTTTTGTGATTCAATCATCATTTTGTAAAAGTCTTTATCGAAGAACTCTCAAATATTGTGTTTCTGCTGGTCTTGAACCTTGAAATTTTCTGTCTTTTTTTCATTAAAGGCAGCTTTGGCAGCAAAGAGGGCAAGAGAATTGGTGAGACAAAAAAGTGTTTTGAAATCATCATCTCTTCCAGGAAAACTGGCTGATTGCTCATCTACAGATCCTGCAGAATCTGGTAGCTGTTCTATTTTTTTTTTCTTTTGTGCTTTTAATATGAAACTCGTTTGACCTTCATGGGATTTTAGAAATTCTATAATAATGACCATACATCGTATGTTATTCATTGTCTTGCCTTTGTTCAATCAAGTGGACATCATTTATCAGTTACAAGCATGGTTGGATTACTGATCAATTGCCTGACATGTGAATTTAAGAAAGATCCTTGAGAATTTACACATGCAGCAGAGTGAGTTATTTATTCATTCATCCGATAATCACTTCTGACCCCTGCAATTTGTTCATTATTGCAAGTGTCTTTGGTTGGATCAAGATCCTCCAATTACGTCATTTCTGCTTTAGGAGCAAGTCATATGGCTCCAACAATGCTAAAATTCAACTGGTGTCATTACTAGTTTCAAAATGATCCTTTAGCACCCACTTCAACAAGCTGTAGACATTGTTGTTAGTTTATATGCTTAGCATGACTAATTTGCCATGTAGGCAAATGATAAACCTAGTTCTGTGTTGAGTTTAGATGGACTTTCAGAAAATAAGAATTAAAGTCTGTTGGTCTCATTTGTCTTTCTAGCATGTTATTTAATTGTCCTTTGATGTTTGCAGAAATTTTTATAGTTGAAGGAGATTCAGCTGGAGGGAGTGCCAAACAAGGCCGTGATCGACGCTTTCAGGTAATTACACTGAATGTGCGGTGGCGTTTAATCTGCAGGCAATTGCTGAAACATGTTTAATAAACAGTAAACAATTGGGATGGTTTATTCTGTTTTCATGGAATGAGCTTGTATCAACTACAATGGTCTCGAACAGTTTTATTATCCCAAGTAAGTTAGAACTCATTTGGGATAATGGTGCTGCTGTTTCTGATTGTAATGTCTTACCTGCACTCTAGAATAACTTGGGATGACTGTAGAATATTGATCACCGAAACTTGTTACTGCAGGCTATTCTCCCTTTGAGGGGTAAAATTCTGAATATAGAAAGAAGAGATGAGGAGGCAATGTACAAAAATGAAGAGATCCAAAATCTTATACTTGCCCTTGGACTTGGAGTGAAGGTAAAGTCCTTTTCTCATTGTTTTGTTTTTTTCTTTTACTTGTCACTTTTTGGTTTTATCATCTGAACTGCTTTTCTTACTTCATGTGTGAAATCTTCTTGGTTACAGGGAGAGGATTTTAAAAAAGATGCTCTTCGTTATCATAGGATCATCATCTTAACAGATGCTGATGTGGACGGTGCTCACATCCGAACTCTTCTGCTGACTTTCTTCTTTAGATATCAGGTAGATAATGGAGAAATTTGTCTCAACAAACATTTCCTCTTAAATAAATAAATGAGAGAAATAAACAACTTTTAAATGCCTTAAAAAAATTGGAGAGATGTACAATTATGGAAACCTTCTGTGCAGAGAGCTTTATTTGATGAAGGCTGCATTTATGTTGGTGTGCCACCCCTATATAAGGTTGGTTTGTCTATATGATGGATCCCTGTGAGAGTTGATTTCTAAATTATTATCCATCGTCCAATTTGTTTCTTTCATTTTCCAACTGACATGACCAGGTTGAGAGGGGAAAGCAGGTTTACTATTGTTTTGATGATGCAGAACTCAGAAAGATTCAAAGTTCATTCCCTCAAAATGCATCATACAACATGCAAAGGTTCAAAGGTAAGATCTATTAACTGTAACACGAACATAATTGTCTATTTATGAGATTTCCCCCCGCATTCCACTCATTCTGTCAACTAGCAATGCATTAATGTTTTTCATTTCTAAATGGAAAAAACAGGCTGTTATAGATCATCGAATGGTCATGTGCATTCTTATCTAACTTCGTAGTTGAAATTCAGCCATCTATGTGCTATATAGTCAATAGTGTAATAAAGAATTCTGTTACTGAATCTATTTGGTGCGATCTGATGATGCAGTATGACATACTTTCCCCTGGATCACACGCACACATGCATACAGATGAATATATACATTTCACCCTCCTAAAATCTTCAAAACCTCAAAGAACGTATATGCATAAATCTTCAATTAACAGTTGAGATTTGGATATTCTAACTTGTGTTTGTAAAATACAGGCTTGGGGGAAATGATGCCTGCACAACTGTGGGAAACAACAATGGACCCAGAGCAAAGGCTGCTGAAACAATTAGTGGTTGAAGATGCAGCAGAGGCCAGTGTTGTCTTTTCATCTCTTATGGGTACCCGGGTAAGTTATATCTTGCACACGAATGTTCAGGTTGCAAATTACAATAAACTTGAGCCAGTTAGCTCCTTTTGAACTTCCTGGAAGGAGCTATTAATGAACTACTATCATTGCCTTTTCTTTTATCAAAATTGAACTTGGGACCTTTCTGTCTTAGAAACAGTAAAGGGCAGCGTTTTAAATGCAGAAGAGATTAAAAAACCATATAACATATCTAAACAGTGATAAAAGGAATCGGGTAAATTTTCCAGGGAACTTCCTGAGGATACAAATGAACATAGGAAAATAGATTGACAAGGAGACAACTTAATAATAATACACTAAAGCATTTTTCAGGGGAATTGTATCTTAGACTAGTTCTCTTTCCCTTTACAATGTGTATATAATATGCATGTGTGCTTGTTCTTGCATGCTTGGGAAAATTTGCACCAAGAAATGCTTGAAAGACCTTTCCATTGAAGTGTCAATCATCACATAAATTAGATCGTGTAACTGCTGGAATTACTGATCCATGGTGATAATGTTCCAATGTAACTTTTTTTTTTATGGTTTTCTTTCAGGTGGATGGCCGCAAGGAACTTATTCAGAAAGCGGCAAGAATGATTAACGTTGATCATTTGGACATCTGACAACACCAAAGTTTTTATGCTGTACACAGCAACACGGATAAGTCAGAGGTGGTGCGGCTACATGATTGACCTAGGCATCCCATTTTTTTGATCTCCATGTCAATCCATAGATTGCTTTTGGGTGTAAAAAAAGGTGGAAGAGTTCAGTAGGTGGTTCGGCCATTGCAGTTAAGATGCGCGAACGTTGAACTCTATTAATCTAGAATGTATAATAGCATCAATTTTCCTCTCCATAGATGTACTTTTAGTTTAATTTTCTGTTGATATCAGTTTCTCAAAGGCTTCATGAGATAACATTTGATTATTATTATGGGGCAAAAGAAATAGGGATAATGGGGATAGAAATGTATTTGATTAAAGACATGAATGTATTCATAAAAAAAAAATTGTTTCATTGATGATTTTGGAGTGAATTTTTGCAATTTTAAAATATCTAACATGAATGTATTTTTTAAAATATGCAAGTTTGACAATAATATATATTAAAAATAAAATAATTTTTTAAATATTTTATCATGTTTTATTCATTAGTTTGTTATTTTGTTTTTATTATCGAATACAATTATATGTATATCACATTATATTACAATTATATTTGTTCATGTCTATGTTTTTAACCTAGTTTATTTGGTGTGATATTGAATCCAATCTAACACTATCAATAACCAAAATAGAAATCAATATAATAATTCCCGTATCATAGATAATATGAAATAACTAAAATAGTAACAGAAAATAATAATAATAATAATCAAAATAATAGAAATAGCTAAACCTGACCCAGTCAGTACTGTAAGGAAAAAAAAGAAGAAGGGCCACAAATCTATAAATTAATTCGATAATCCAATAATCATGATCTTTTCAAGTCGATTTTTTAATTTATTGTAACAATTATTAAAAAATAATTACTAATGCTCTGTTAAGCTTCTTGAACTTGTCAATTTTGTCACTCATGTTTCAAATTAAGGTTTATTAAGATTAAAATTGGATTTTCCTAATTTTGGAAAAACCTTTCTATCCAAATGGGATTTCTAAATTTTATTTTGATGGTTGGTTCTTGGCAATAGTCTTTTGTTTGGATTAATTAATTTGTCACCAAGCTTGGAAGGGACTGGATTGTAAGTATAATCAAAGGGAAGGTTCCATCCTCCTGGGCTCTTGGCCCATTCTCTTGTGGATTATTTTCTTTCCATTCTTGGTCTCTTTGAACCCAAGAAGCCCACAAAAGGTGTAACTATTCGGGTCCATAATGTAGCTCATTGGGCTGCTTAGTGTTTTTTCGGCTAAACTACTTTTTTGCTCTTAAAGATTCACTAATGCTTCACTTTTATCCCTATAGGTTAAAATCTTTCAATATTACACTTTTTTTAAAAAATAATTTCAACTTCTATCTTTACTACTAAATAACTAAAAACCTTTGACATTCTTCCTGTTTTTATTTTATTTTTCTTATTTTCTATATTTTTTTCCTTTCAAATTCTATTTATATTATCTCACAAAACTTTAAAAAACATAGTTATTAAATCGGATTAGAAATCGATCCAAAATAAAACAGGGTGATGGGTCAAATGAATTGACACATGCTAACCTACAAATATTTTTTAACATCCAACCTGGACCAAGAGTTGGTTGGCTGGGTTAGAGTTGACCCAAAAAACTCTTCAAAGGTTTAATAAGAGATCAGGTTGGAGGAAAAATTAGAACTTTTTGAAAACGTAACATTGAGAGATTTAAACTATAGGAGTATAAATAAACACAGATGAGTTTATAGGTACAAAAATAAAGTTTTTTTCTTACACAACATGCTTAAATGATACGGAGAGAGAGGGAAGACAGAACAGAATATCCAATTGAAGTGTCCGAATCCATAAAAGAAAAAAGGACTTAACAAGCTTAAGCACTCAAGTAACCAAAAAAACAAGACAAAAACCTCTTGATGATCACCATTTTCTTTGAGGCTCTCTCTACGGCTTCCAAGTTGACCAAGAATGCAAAGATCATCTGCCTTTGTTTGCTTAGAATGAATCCTTAACGTCAGTGTCTAAAACCTCTCATTTCAAGGTCTGTTAGTATCTTTTTCTCTCCTTTCATTTTTATCTTCCCATTGCATGTGCTAGAGTCTTGGTTTCAAGTCTTTTTAATACAAAGAACAAGGAGAACTCAATGTTCATCAAGGGGATGCATGCTGTGCTTATGTGAAACATCTTAAGGTTATTCTTTTTTATGGTAAGTAGTTAAAAACTGTGCGATTCTGTTAAGTTGGCGAAAATCTATGGACTGGTTGCTTTAAACAGGGTTCACTTATGAATTACAAGCAGCTGTTTGATTGATTGTCTGAAAAAGGATTTTGTCTGTTGGGATCCTGATTTTGTGACTCCCCTTTTGAGGAAAGATGGCATTTTTTGAGTTGATATTGTTTAATTCTATTGAAGATTGTGTCTCTTATGTCTTTGAAGCATGTCAGGGGTTTTATAAACTATCAATCCAGAAAGGCTTTTTTTTGTGAAAGGGGGTAACATTTGTTGACTTAGGACCATTAAAAGCTTGTTCTGTATTTATTGCCTTAGTGCTCTGGGCTTGATAGGGATGTGCAGGTTGTATCATTAGAATTTGATTGTGTAATTTTGGTTGATTATTTCCTCGAGTGTTAGTCAAGAGAATGCGTGTTTTTTTTTTTATGATCGTAAAAGTTTAAAGCAAATAGATTTGAGAAACTGGAGATGTCGTCCATATGACATGGGTAGACCTCGTTCTCGTTTGAGATGTGCTTCTGTGAACTCATTTCTTTAGGTTTGTCACTAGTCTATAGAAACCAATGGAATCAAAATCATGTTTAGATTAGAGCTTTGGACCACGAAACTGGACGTGTTGGATAAGATGAGGTCAGGGGAAATAAGTTGAAAAGATAACCATGAAAGAAGGCCCAAGACGAATTGCTCAAGCTTCAAGTCAGGAGTTTTAGAGCATGATGCGTGCAGGGAAAATTGAGCGGGCATTTATTAAGGGTTCACCAAACACAGTTGCCAAATGCAGAAGTAAAGTTTAGAGGAATTTGTGGTTATTTATTTGCTAGTAAAAAAATTCAATGCAACTTATATTGATCATGGATCTCTGAGGACTTTGCGCTCAAAGAATGCCAAAATTTCTCAGATTTTCTACAAATGTTTCTCCCACGGTGGAGCCAGCCTTAATAAACACAGGAGGATAGCCAACTGGAGCCTCTACCCAGGCTTCCGAACCTTGTTCTTTAAATAGTTTTCCTGACCAGATATGCTGCCAGGAACAAGTTTCACCCTCTGGAAAATAAGCCTTGACATTCTTCTTGCCCTTGTCAAGTACAGGCGCCACTAAGATCTCGGTACCAATCAAGAACTGCTGGTAACTCAAGCTATGCACATTCCTATCATTTGGGTAGTGGAGAAATAGGTGGCGGCAAACTGGTAGGCCTTTTCGAGCAGCTTCCTGTTTTATAAAGACAGACAGAGAGAGATTTGTTAGATGCTCTGCCTAAGTTATTTGACTTCCAGTTATTTACATGAATCATGCATCACCTTTACTAGTTGGATTCTGTAGAAATACCAAGCTTTGTACAACTTAGCACAGCGTGCAAAATGCGATAGAGTCTTGTGGTTAGAGTAGAATTGGCTGTTGCAGGATGGCTTGTTTCCCTGCATGCAGAATATTTCTGAAATTAGTAGCTGATGGGATCATATTAGTCATGCTGCTTAGTTGAACAAATTATTAACTTCCTTTGTCCAGTGAATAATGTAAAATTTATCTCATTCTCTGGAGACAGTGCTATATATCAAGGATTTGGAAACTGTGGGCAAGTCAAATATTTATTCTGAATATGGCTCCTCTAGGTAAGCAATTTACCATCAAGTTAGCTTAACACAGTATGTGTCGTCAAATGTTTGTTAAAAATTTTAATTGGAGGAAATAAACAGGCAATATTGCATCAACTTGGTTTTATGATATTGAGTGTTTATGGATTTCAGGTATCAAAACTTACTTCATGAGTCCGGAAAACAGTGGTGAAAGCATTTAGCTCCATCCATCGCATGAGCAACTCTTCACTTCGGTGGTACTTAATAAAAGGTAAGTTTACTGCACAATAGCCTCCGATATCGCTATGGTTGAAAGCATATCCAGAAATTCCACTGCTCAGTAGGCCAACAACGGAACTTTTTATTCCATCATTGGCCTGCCAACTTACCATTTGATCTCCTTCCCAGAATAGCATCCCCCATTTGGGGCTATCCCTGAAACCAGCCCTCATGAAGAAGACCAAAGCCTCTTCTGGGTCTTCTCTCTCCTTACCTGCACGACCTGACTTCCATTCTTCCACAAACTCTCGGTTTATTTGGGCCCATAGCTCTGGGTATCTATTATGAGCTGATATAGGATCTTCACCTGAAATAATTAATCCAAGGTGATAAGTATATCTCTATTGCACATGAATCCTAGCTTCTGGAAGAAACATGTTAGAACTTTTCTTCTGTTACCTGAATAGAGAGTTGCATCTACAGGCAGTCCTTCACCGAAATCAGCCATCCACCCTTTCACACCATCATCAACCATTTCCTGTAAAACCTGCTTAAACCAAGCAGCAGTATCTGGGTGTGTCAGGTCCAACATGCCCACATCAAATGCTGTATTTGGAACCATATATGGTTCTCCATACTTGTCTTTCACCAGGATATCCAGCTTTTTTGCCTCCTCAAAAAGGTTTCTCCTTTGGTTTGGTTTCTCATCAGTCTGTTTAAAGCAAAGCAACCAAGTCTCAAACTCTCAGGTACTGATAATGATAGCAAAACATTTACTGTTAAAAAGAGATGTAGAGTATGCAAAGACACCCTACTTTAAGAAATTACAGCATGCTCTATGCATTGATATGGCTGTATGTTGTCACACACCAGATGATCATGTATTGAATTTTTTACAAATTACAATGATAGTACCATAAGTACTTGGAAAAAGAAAAATACCGGAGCTAGACAAGGATTGCAGTATGTCATCACTTGAATATTCTTTGCACCGAGATCGTTAATTAGCTGCTGCCATCCATGATACCTCGTTGTATCTACCTCCCAATTCCACCACAGTTGTGATCCAATCATTGTCTCCCTCTGCCCTACCCAATCCTGCAAATGAAGTGCTTCAGGGTGAGAACTTCTACATGAAGATATTCATACATGCCATCTAAGTAATGACATATAAAGGGATGCAGAATTATTATTTTGGAACTGTCTGAATCAGTTTGATGGTTAAACTAGTTAATGTAATATAAACTTTTTAAAGTTGTTCTTTAACTATAAAAATCGTAATGCTATTAATTATCAATGGCTACAAAATCAACATGGCTGTAAGTATTCGTGAATCTGAAAGATTCCGTAGATTTTGATGTGATTTGATATGCTTCTGTATAGGTACAGGGAATACCTGCAACCAAAAGGCTGAAACAGGAACCTTATGATCCTTCAATTCATCCCAAACACGGCGTACAGCTTCTGTACCACCTTGCATTCCAACAACAGCTCCAGATATAATCCACTTAGGAAGCTCAGGAGGTCTCCCGATAGTTTCTGTGAAGTTTTCAATAATCTCAGAAGGTGAGTTGCCATTCAATATTCTTCCTCGAACTGAATTGCTCTGAATCTGCAAGCTCCAATATACAGAAAATAGGAAACTGCAAGTTTAAACCCTGAATGAGTATGTTCAGTACTTGAAATATTTTCCTCTCCATTTAAATTTTGATTGTTTTATTCAAGTGTAACTTAAGTTTGTAAAGGAAACTTTTTATTCAATGAAAATTTCTGTTAACTGTGTATTCTGAAGTTTGCCAATAATTCATTGCATTAAATCTAAACATTCTACGCAGAAAACATATTTTTCACTTGGCAATCACATTGTTTATTGGCATAAAGAATTGTTTCTCACTGTCATTGGCTTTCTTGCTTCAGCCTTCACTCTGGTCATTACGATGCATTTGTAACACCCTCATGAATAATTTTATTCTAAGTTCCTGAGTGTTATGCAATACAAAGTATTTGCAATATAATGTTCTCACCACTCACTATGGCCAATAATAATTAATATGCAACAATTATCAAGAATTACCTGTATTTGAACTCTATCATGTCTTGTCATGTCGAATACTGAATAATCGTATCCTTCAAGGTAAAGAGACCTCATCTTAGATGTCATGTAGAATGGTGAAGGAGCATAAGTTGTACTCCAATCGCCCCCAGCCCTGCAATAGAAAGAAACAGAGGTAAGATTTTCATATTTGTGTTTAACTGGAATTTAGTGGTTGAAAAGGTAATAGCTAATCTACCTGTAGCTAACCAAGTTAGCAGCAAAAGTAATTGGTTGGTCTCCTCTTCCAATTCCCTGCTCTTGAACAAAAATGGGCACCCTTTTGCCTTTGAAGTCCATATGAGAGAACTGCTCCCCAAAACCGTAAAACCTTTCATTTCCTTCACTGGAATAGGTAATACAGACTCTATTGAATTCTGTCAACTCCGCAGACTTCATTTCCATTTCCTCCTCTGACGAGGAAGAAACTGCAACAAACCCTCTAGACCTTGTAAAGAACCGATACCATCCAAGCTTTCGTCTTCTAATCTTTCCTAGCTTCCACCTTAATCGCCGGTGTCTTCCTAAAGGAGTTGGAGAAATTCTTTGTTGGAATTCAAAATTTGGTGGTCCAACTCTCACTTGAAAACCAATTTGGTTATTAGTCTTTTGATCAAATAGAACCCAATACCTTGCACAAGTTGGTGGTCCCCTTGTCTCAAACTGTATGTCTTTGTAAATGCCAGATTCTTGATGCCTCTTCTTCCTCGTGTTACTGAACAACCAACCTGTTATCACCAAAGCAGGAAACTGGGTATCCTTCAAATCATTTTTCTGAGCAAAACTCATATTCCCAGATGAAAGATCATGATCATTATCCTGATCAAAATGGTGATCAGGTTCAGTGATCACTCTTATATCTTCAATTGTTTGATGATCACAAACCAAATAAACATTCCTATCTTTTATAGCAAAAGATCCTCTGCTCTCTTCCACCTCTGTCTCACACAATGCTGCAGTAACAAAAGCTTGCCCTGGGATGGTAGACCACAGGGCTTTTGTAGGTTGAGACTGATGATAAATTGAGAGAGACCCTCCATTTTTTATGCTCCAAAGAAGCTGGAAATCCTTACCAACTGAGAAGATTTTGTTTGGCGGGACAGTTTGAGAATTGAAAAGAAGACGTCCTTGAATGTAAGGAAGTGATCTTGGTGTTGAAGGGAAGGGGTTATTTAGGTGTTTATGATGCTTTTTGGTGATTTTGAGGGTTCCCATGTTGTTGTTAGAGAATAAAGTGGTCTATACGTGTAGCTATGCCCTATTTATAGACTCGGAGATATAGACACACGTAAATTCAGCAGTGAAGGTTGTTCTTGTTAGAATTTTTCAATTTCTTTGTCCAGGGAGCTTAGAAGGAAGAAGAAAGGTCTTCTTTTTAAAAGAAAAAAAATTATTAAGTTATTTATTAACGTATGAAATCTGGTAGTTGTGATTTATTGCACTTGTGCCCCACTTCTTGGCGTATTTGTTCTTATTTTTATTTAAGTTTGACAAAATAAATACAGTATAAAGCACTGTTATTAAACCTAGGATGTAGTGGATACGATAACTGGCTTGGATTAGGTTTTTTAAAAAATCTATATATTGATTTAATATAATAAAAAAAACTTGAGTTGATGTAATTAAAACTTGCTAATTTTTTTTAAAAAAATTAAAATAATATTATTTTAATCTTTTTAAATAATTTTTTTATATTTAACCAGGTTTAATAACTTTTTAGTTTTCATGGGTGGACCTTGAAATGGTCTTATTGGCCGGCATCTTTGAAATTGATACATCAAAATTTGAACTCCCAAAACAAATTAATTTTATCCACTTCTTTTCTTAACATTCCTCCTGAGTCAACTCAATTTTCATGAACTGAAATTGAGTTCTTCTTTTACGGGGTTTTGTACTTGAATTCAGTAACAAATATAGATTTATTTTCTATATTATTATATTTTATTCAACACCAAAACAAAAATAAACTGTTAAGAAAAAATCATCCTAAATAAACCAATCATCATCCATTATTTTCATAGTTATTGAACCTTATCTTATCCACATGTTTGAGAAACACATGAACTAAACTTCAATTCAAGCTGAGTGCCAAGTTGAATTAAAAAAAAAATATTAATTCAACAAAATCCAATTAAATTTTTAATAGCTCAATCCAAACTCAATTGTGTCTAAATCTTCTTTAAAAATAAAATAACATTATTTTAATAAAAATAATTAATTTTTATTGATCCAACCACGTTCTTTTTCAAGACAATTCCGAACCATGTTTATTTCTATAAACGAAAAAAAAAAAAAAAAAACTTGAGGATAGAAAGTTGCAGGAATTTTTTTCTTTTTTATCTTCAAGTATGGAGAATATTGAGCATGCCTCAAATGGAACATCAATTTGGACCTAGCGTACACTCTTTTAAGTAGAAAAGGACGTGATGTTATCTTTTTTGACGACTACTCTCTTGTTTTCTGTTGCGTCTAAACCTTTCTGGAAAACAACTTTTATCAAAACAAGATAAAGTGTCCTATTTCATTTTTTTTTATTTCAAAGAAAATTATTTTATTTCTCTTACTTTTTTTATAAAAAAAAAGTAATAGATGGGGAGAAACCATGGTGTCTACATTTTATTAAATTGTGATTGCAACCTAGAAACTTTGAGATTATCATCCTAATCTGTATATATAGATCCTTGAAACATGATTACTTCTTTTTGTATCTGTTAATAATTTATCTTCAAAACAAAAATCACGATATCAAATTAAAAGTATTTTCATTTGGGATGTTTGTTTTGAGCATAATTATCTAAGTCAACGAGTTTATTTGAAAATCTGGAATTAATATTGGTTTTTTTTAGTTTAACCGCATAAAATATTCACATGATAAAACTTGATTGACTAATAGGATTCTTGGTAATTTGATTGTTTCGAACAAAATAAATTTAAATTTTATTGAATCGGTATCAAAATAAATAAAAAAATGAATAAAATCATAGTATTTTAATAAAAATATTTGATTTGGTGATGTAAAAGTTAACTCGAAAATCTATAATTCAAACTTTTTTCATGGTAATCTTATGTTGGGTTTGGTAATTATGATTTCTAGCTAGGTATTGGTAAAATACTGATTTTCATTTAAAATGAATCTTTATTTAAATCCAAGAATTCAAGTAGATATCGATGTCCAGGACATGGGTATTGTAGCAAATATTTTAACATTGGAATTCCGACAAAAATGAAGGCTGCTTTTCCGTTCTGTTTTATTTTGCTGTCCCTGAGTTGTTTGTACATGTAAAACTATGAACTTCAGGCATGGTCTCAGGCAGTCTTCATATTGCAAGTCACGTGAGAAAAAATGGAAATGGAACATTTCCATGAAGAGGGGATCGTTCATGATAGTGCATGAAGCCATGTTTATGCATGTGGTTTCATGGGTGGAATGCACATAGACCTGATACATGGCGACATTCAATTTCATCCCAATGTATCCCATCAGCAGTCACTTTGAAGAAGCAATTCAATTTTGCTCCTTCCATCTTTTATACTTTTTGGCTCAAATCTTAGTATTCTTTAGAGTCAACGAATTCATTTAGTCTCGTAAATGCCAAGTTTGAACTCAAAATATTCTTGTGATATGATCGAGGTGTTGATATATTTTTTTAATTTTCAAGTTTCATACATTTCAATTTAGGGATTTTAATTTAGTCGAATATGATCTATTTTGAATATATCAAAAAAAAAATCTCATTTTCATTTAATAAAATTTAAAGATTATGTTAAATTCATTAAAACTAGGGTCCTAAATTTTTGTTTATCTTTTTTTTTTAAAAGGTTTTGAACTTGAAATTAAAAAAAAAAATTAATATCAGTTGAACTTGTTAAGCAATCAACAGGCATTAACAAGAACTAAGCCCAAGATGTTGGTAAAGGGCCACATGTCCAGTTGAAGACTGATGGGATATGTACTTTGCAGGTGATCGACGAACACGCCACGCCATAAAAACTCATGCTTGAGGTTTTGGAGAAGGGGAGTATGTAATGACATAAAAGATAGACACAAAAAAGGTGCCTGTGTTTTAGTTTCCAACACGTCAATCGGTGCATGATTCGAAGATTCTCACCAAGATTTATGAATACTTTACTGACGAGTGTGCTCTTGCCAGCATTTTGCAACCTGCAAGACTACCTTCTTTTTTAACCAACATTCAATGGAGATTTGAGAATCCTTACCTCCAACTCACCTGCATGTGAAGAACCCTTGTTGGTCAATAAAATGTCAAGTTTTTATTCCATAAAATCTTCCCGTGGACGGTTTCGCAGAAAACCTGTCACTTGGGTTTCTTTTCAGCCTGATCTATAACGGCTGAACATAACCTATCTGTCGCTTATTCATCCTCCTATTTGTTCTTTTCATATCCAGAATTTCTCACATCCACTTTTGAGATATAGTTTCTTAACAGAGCACTTGCTGATACGCTGATATCCAAATTGAGTTAACGCAACAAGACATTAATGGCTTATACTTGTTCCAGTGCGCTAGAGTTGCATGGTATACGATGCCAATAGCCAAGGCATCAAGGTCAAACCGCAATGCAATCTCAACCACACGGCTGATTTATACTAGAAATAGGAAAAAACAATTCAAGAGGAAAGCGCGTAAGAAACATAAAGACAGGCATGAGATTAAACACTCCCAGGGGTAACAACTGTCGGGAAGACAGGACTAGCAGTAGAAAGGCCTGCATGAACAATCAAAAATGTTTCACCTGCTAATAACTGACAACTATGAGCAGAAGACAAAAGAGTTGACAAGAAAGTAATCCATGCAAAGGGGCCATCAAATAATTCAGTCAAGCAAATCCGAAACTGCTGTCCTCCTAAATGCATCAACCTGAGCAAGTTGGGCAGCCAAACTCTTGTTGGGAAATATACCATCTGCCTTCAGCCTCTCCCTCATGCCATAACATGGCGCCTTGGCAATTATATATGCCTGAATTAGAGTCTGGAACTGCCTAATTCGAGCCTGATAACCAGCTTGTCTCATCCGGTGAAACATTTTCTCTGCATTATGTATGTCACCCTTCGTTGCATATCGCTCCATGATAATTAAGAAGGAACTATACATTGGTTTTATTTTATTCTGTTGGACAGCCTTATTCAGTATAGAGTCAGCCTTTTCCACCTCGCCTGCTTCCACATAAAGCTTTACAAGTGCATCCCATGTCAAAGGGCCAATGCGACACCCACTATCACCCATTCGCTTGATCAAATCTTTACCCTTGGATAGCATCTTATGGTTTGCATAAACCTTCAAAAGTGTAGAATAATGCCTTGAAGAAAGCTTCTTCCATGTTTTTGACATCAACTCAAAAACTGCCTCAGCTTCATCAATTTTCTTCAGCCGTCCCCAGGCTTCAATGGCAGCCATGCATTCATCAAGTCGGGGACTTTTCTCACAGAACTTCCATACCCTACTCACTTCATCAGCTTTCCCAAGCGCACCATAAAGAGGAAGCATAAATCGGCAAGCCCATCGATGCTCTTCTAAATTGCCCCCTTCCATCTCTTTCAAAATAGCCTCAGCTTTTTCTTTGAGGCCACCAGATACATAGTGTCTGGCCATGATAGCTTGGGTTCTGATATCAGGTTCAATGCCTTCAGCCTTCATTGTCTCTACAATTTGATCCATCCCCGTCATGTCATTGGATTGACCTTTGGTGTCTATTAAGATTTTGTAAGTAAAAAGAGAGGGCTTGACATTTTCTTTCTCCATTAATAACAGCACATCAGCAATTTTCTTCTTGTCAAGCCTCTTGTAGAGGAGCAGCAGTTGGTTGCAAGCAAATGGGGTGATTGGGAATTCCAGGTCCCTCATTTTATTGAATACTTCCTCTGCTTTCTTCACATTATGGTCTACAACACAGTTAGCCAGCAAGGTTCGATAGATCACCTCCCCTTTAAAGGATTTCGGGATTTTATCGATATAAACCTCTGCCTTATGGAGACCACGCACCTTTGCAATTAAATCAAGGCGTGAAGCATAATCTCTTTCAACAAATTCTTGTGGCTTATTTGCCTCGAACCACTCCGAGAGCTGCAAAAGCAACCATAAAAATGCTCAAAAGGGGAAAAGCCTTCATAAAACTCTGAATAACTAAAGGGCAGACAAGTAATTCTCACAACTTTGCAATCAACAAGAAACTCATAAATCTTTCAAGCAAAACCCGAACAATCACCATTTAAACTGGTGTTTTGAGAAAAGGTTGTAATGAAAAAATCCTATTCATTTGTAAGTGCATGTAGTAAAAAGGAGGTGTTATTTATTATGATGGTTTGCCTTGGATTTGCAACTACCTGGTGAAAGTTCAAGTCTTTACAGGAACTACTTCATGCAAAAGTACTTGAGGATAAGATCACTCCAATTACAACTGTTCTAAAGTTTTCAATTTAGTATGATGAGAGGAGAGGAAGGAATCCATGTCCTGTGAAAACAATTTATGGCCTCATTGCAGTTTAATTTGTGAAGCTAATTGCATATGGCTGCTGCCAACTCTTGGACACAACATCAATTATTAATTCCATTTCACTTGGCAACCATCCCTATTTTATTTCATGCACTTAACTTCCTCGTCCAACATGTGCAACAGGCATTAACTAAAGCATATTCTAATTTAATTTGCATTTTCATTCCTCACAGCATGCCAGTACAAATGCTCACACAAACCACCTCGCATATGAATAATATGCCCCAGGTCAAATTGTATACAAGGGTAACAGCCTCAAACAACTGACAGTTAAATACATAAGACAGCTATAAGAAAAGATAGCATCAAGTCGGATCACCTGTAGAGCCCTCCCAAACATTCGACGCTTGCGAAGATTGATCATGGCATTAGATATCTCTAACCTGTCCAAATCCTTTCCTTCTGCCACCCACTTGTCAAGAACACTTTGAACAGAAACATCTGGAGCAGAGACGATGGCGTTGAATAGTTCTGTGGTAGGCCTTTTCCTCGGCAAGCTTTTCACCACCGAGTCTGTTTCATTATCTGACAGTTCTAGTGCATTTTGAGAAGGTTCTCCAATATCATCATTGTCATCATCAGACAACTCAGGTTCAGAAATTAGCTGATCTTCATTTCCAGCCAATGCATTGACTGTGCTTTCATTGGCATTAGCTGGTGTTTCAAGTTCAGAGAACCCATCCTCCAAGTCATCATCTGATCCACTGTTTTCAGCACCAGCTTGCGAAGCAAAACCACGCTTTTCCAAATAGAACTTTGAACCAACATTTGTGCTGTGGTGAAATCGAGGACTCTGAGATACAGGTTGAGGAGACTTGACATTGACAACCTTGCCTTCTACATAACTAGATACTATTTCTGATTTAGCACAAAAACCGCGAGAAGTTCCAACACTCAATCCACGGAACCTGGAAACAGAACAACAAAAAATTATCACTCAAAAATACCCAAAAGTAAAGGAAAAATAAAAATTGCTCTCGGCATAAAATCAATGGAAAGCCAGCGGAATAGACAAAAAAATCTAGTACAAGAAATGCATTTTCAAGCTTCTCATGGAAACAGAACAAGCATAGAGAGTGGGACAGTTATAGAGATACTTGTGTTCTGACTGTGGGAGTGATCGTTGAGCCCCCAATCACATCCCACATTCCCTTATATCTCATGAACATTAAAGACCTGATGCAACAAATACAGATTCATTCTTCACATGATCTGTACCCATTCTTAACTCTTGTTGTAATTTTCACCACTTCGCTATTCCCATTCCGGAAATCACACACAAATGGGGTTAGTTTATGAAACTAACCATACAATATAACCCTATTCCACAGCTTTAAGTCATTGTAATCAAACAAACTCATGAAATTACAGAATTCCAAAACCACCCATAAAACAAAATTGTTTAAACTAGTACTGCACTGACAACCAGCTAAATTAATTCAAAGTGGTCCCATTTCTCTTCCTTGTAAGAATCTCAGTAACAACAAGACCATTAAAAACTAAAAAATTCAATCCTTAGTTTTCCCCTTCTCGCTACTAAAAAAAAGGCAAACAAAAGAACTTTCCCTTTTGCTTTTATGGTGATCAAAAAGATCAAATCTTTAGCAACCAAATGAAAAGGAAAACAAACCCATTTCTAATCCATACTCAAATATTAATTGCAATACATAATTCTCCAAAAAAAAAAGAGTAACAAAGTTACAGAAAGAGAGAGTTACTTGAGAGGATTAGAAGCTCGACGAAGAGCCCACATGGCCTCGGCTGATGGGGATGGATCTTAAGGCTTTTGGTGAAGAAATTGAAAATCAAATAGTGGAAATGAATGTGAGAGTTAAGGTGACAGCCTCCTGAAAACCCTGGAGAAACCTTCTTTGAAGGGTTTTTGGGTTTCTTTAGGGTTTTTGGGTAAATATAGGTTCAGCTAAGGCTTCGACCAAAAGTTTATTTTCTTTTCAGGATTGCCCCCAAAGACTTCTTTATTTGTTCTGCTACCCCTATACATGTTCTTAAAGATTTATTATTATATACCACAAAATATTGGGGTATTATCAATTTCATTTATAAACTATTCTGATTTCTCAACTAAAGACTTCTATTAGAATACTTGGAAAATATTAAATTTCTTATAAAATAACAACGATTTTTTAAATAAAAATCAATGGTAAAGTTGAGATGGAAATATAGGTGAAAAGCCTTGAAATTGGATGGAAGTCCTTGATTGAAAATTTTTAAGAGTTTAATGATAAAATTAATATAAAAGATTATTTAATAATAAAATTAAAACCACTTATATAGTTAAGTGACTAGGCATGGCCTTGTTACTCTATATATATATATATATATATATATATATATATTTTTTTGTAAAAAATAATGTTTTGGTGCAGGAGACATATTTGAAAAATAAAATTAACAATTTAGTACCGACTAAAATTAATAAATTAATTTTTTTAATCAAATGATAAAAAAATAAATATCAATAATGAATAGATAATTTTTATTAAAAATAAATTGCTATACTTGGAAAAAACTCTATAGAAAAACAAAATTAGATAAAAAAAAATAAGGGAAACGTCTGAGTCAATCTGAGGTAATGCAATAAACATGTAATTCAGGTAATAAGATGCAAGCCAGCTCAGATTAACTCGTGAAACTCGTGACCTCAATTATGTGATCGGGATAACTCAACATAAAAAAAAAAACACAAATGATGACCTATATAAACTTTTCAAACTCGTGACCTGAGTCATTAAACCGAAAGTATCATATATAGAAAAATGGTGAAGCATAATACCTAGCAAATTTATCATTGAAGAAAGAAATGAGAGAAAAAAATCAACACAAAAGGATCCAAAATAAAAATAAAAATTGTGTAATTAAAAGAATGAATTGTGAAAATCAAAATACAAAATAAATAAGAGAGTGACTAAAATTTTTTTATTTGAGGGTTTCATTGGAAAGAAAAATGACTCCAATCAAAAAGGAAAAAAAATAAATGATGAGGACAAAATTAAAAAACAAATAACACACCATAAACTTGGACTAAAGGGTAAAATTAAAACCAATAAAACTTTTTTAAAAGAGCTAAGAAGAAAAATCAAAAATAAAAAAAAATAAGAATCAAATTGAAAAAAAATCATTTATGACAAATTAGAATTAAAGGACTAAATTGAAAAGAAATAAAAAAATTTACAAAAGGTCCAAGGATAAAAATAAGAAATTAAAAGAGAAATGATAAAAAAAAATAACACACCATAAACTTGGTTTGAATGATGAAATTGAACATCAATAGAACTATAACAATAAAAAAAATTAAAAAAAATAAAGACCAAATCTAAAAACATTATCATGACAAATTGGAATTGAAAAACTAAATAAAAAATAAATAAAACTTTTACAAAATGATTAAAGACAAAAATTAAAAATTAAAAGAAAAGGGATTAAGGTAGAAATAGAAAAAACAAAGAAGAATAATTTGCAATTTCCGAGGAAGGAGAGGGAAAAAGAAGAAAAAACAAGGCTAACTGGTAAAAAACCGTTCAACAACTGCTGACATAAGTCAAACTTAGAGAAAGAGAAAGTCACGACAAAAAGTTAGGTTTTACCACTAGAAGGCGCCGCACGTATTGTCCGAAGTGCACGACGTCTCCTACACGCTAACGTGTTTAACTCACACACCAACAACTTTTAAAAATGTAATACCTTTTCATTTTAATTAAAAGACCATAATGCCCTTAACAAAAAAGTAATATAACAAAAAAGCAGCAACATAGAAAGATAAAAATAACCCTTGACCACCCTTGACCAAAGGCTTTTATTTTGTTGACTAAAAGGGTATTTAAGTGATCTAACTATGCATTTAAAAAAGAAAAAACCAAAACTACCCCTAGACTACAAGCATGATTTTTTTGCTCTAAGGACATTTTAGTATTTTGACTATTCATAAAAAACAAAGAACCTCATCATTCAGGGTAAATGTTTTCAGTTTGAGGGGGAAAATCATAATTCTATTGTTCTAATCTACAATGCACATAAGTCATATATTACGATATACTTTGTTCAAAAGTCCCTACCCTTTTTTTTCTTTTTTTTTTATTTGGGTATCATCACATCACACTTTGCACTTTATATTTTTAAAAAATTATGATTTTCACCTTAAGATTAGCAATGTTAACTTTTATGTTTGAAATTTTTTTAAAATCCAAAAGATTTCCTATTTTAAAAGAAGATATACAGAATTAAATCATATAATCATTTTTCTAAAAGGAGTTTTCCCCCCCTTAAATCCATACTATTTATGCATTAATATGTGTCAAATACATGGTATACGGTAAATTGCTCTCACATCAGATTCAAAATCATAATTATAAAACCTAATCCTGCAATGAATTCCACCCAATACTTGATGGATTATGGATTAGAAGTAATTTAGATTAATCTAATATTTATTTTTCTTTCTAAGAAAAACCAAAACAATACTGTTTTCATAAAAAAAATATTTTTTTACTAATTTGTTCCGAGTCAGGTCTCAGGTTAGTGGATTAACCCAAAATTCAAGTCAAGTCCTATAATCATGTCCAAAACAAACCAACCCGATAAAATGATATTTTTCTACATAAGTCGAAGACACCATAATCTGAGATGAAATACTTATTTGTTTTTATTTTTATTATATATATATATAATACTTGTTTTTTATAAAAACAAAACCTTATAAGATGATGACGACGACGTTTTCTATATTTTAAGAAAAAAAAATCAGAACTTTGGTAACCCGTCAATTTATGAGCAACTCGCTTAATTAATAATTTGAATGTTAAGTAAATCTATTATGAGTTGCTATATGAGTGTTAAAAAATATGCTCAGTTAGAGATAGATTCTTGTATGTAAAATAAAAAAACACATATTAATGAATAAAAACCAAGTTATTTTAGTTTTTATAAAAATAAAATTTGAAGGTAGTGTTTGTTATTGTGGGAAACGTAGTTTTTAAAAATATTTTTTATTTGAAAATGTATTAAAATAATATATTTTTTATTTTTTAAATTTTATTTTAACATTAGCAAATTAAAAAATCTAAAAACATAAAAAATAATAATTAAAAAAATCAAAATATTTGAAAAGCATAGTTGGACCGCTTGTTTGATGCCAAGATACAATTATAAAAAGCAAAAGTTACAGAATAACAAACAGTTAAACATAAGCCACATGATACTAAATAGTCTCTTAAATAGGGTTTGGTTGCTATTCAAGGGCAATAAAAAAAAAACTTTTTTTTTAAAGAAAACAAAAACTTCTAAAATGATAATGTTTTCTATATTTTAAGATAAAAAAAGCATAACTTTGATTAACCCATCAATTCACGAGCAATTTGCTCAACTCATTATCTAAGTGTTAACCAAGTCTAATATGAGTTGCTATCTTAGTGTAAAAAAAATATATTTAGTTGAAATTATTATGAGATTGATTTTTATATGTAAAAGAAAACATGTATTAATGAGAAAAACCAAGTTATTTTAGTGTTTATAAAAACAAGATTTGAAGGTAGTGGAAAATATAGTTTTTAAAAGTGTTTTTTTTACTTTGAAATACATTAAAATAATATTTGTTTTATTTTTTTAAAATTTATTTTGACATTAGCACATTAAAAAAATTAAAAAACACAAAAATATAATTTAAAACAAAGAAAAATTCAAAAAAATAAAAAGTATGGTTAGACCGGACAAACAAACAGTAACGAAATACAATTATAAAAAGCAAAAGCTACTAAATAACAAACAACTAAATATAAGTCACTTAGTACCAAATAGTCTTTTAGGTGGCATACAGTTACTATCCCAGGACAATAAAAATAGAGACACTAGAGATAAAGAAGACAAGAAATAAAAGGAAACGAAGACATAATTGTGTTTAATAATAAAATACAAGATAAAGTGTTTATTTTTGTATCTTGTTTAGTTATGGTAAACAAAAAATTATAAAAAATATATAAAAAATCTATTTTACTATTAATATGTATTGTTATCAAACTTACATATTTTAAAAAAATAATTAGATATTTTTTTTATTTTAATTTATATTGAGTGTTGAAATTAATAATATTATAATAATCATAGTTATAAAACAAGAATTGACTTGATGGGTTGATTTGGAGCTTAGATCAGTCCGAGTTTAAGAAAAAAATTGAGGAAGGGTTGACTTGACTTAACCTGATCTAGTAAAAAATCTAAGTCAATCTAGGATAAACACATGAATAAAAAATCAATTGATTTTTTTTGAAAAAAATAGTCAAAACAAAGTTACTTTGATTGATTTTTTTAAAAAAATTATAGGTCAGTCAAGTTGACCCTTTCGACTCGTGACCTGAATTTTATCTTAGGTCAACTCCCGAGTCAGATTTTTAAACTATGATAATAATCACTCTTTATCCATATATTGATTTAGGTTAACCTGTGTTAACTCTCTCGACCTATTATCTAGGTTTGGCCTCGGTCAACCTCTGAGTTAGGTTTTAAAACCATAATAATTATAATAACTTTTATCATTGTATTGACCCAAATCAACCATTTTGATCTGTGACACGGACCTTTCCATGAGTTGACCACTTAATCGAGTTTTAAAATTATGATAATAACCAATTTTATTTTATGTTGACCCTTCTGACATGTGACCCAGGCCTTACCTTAGGTCAATCCCTGAGTCGGATTTTAAAAATATAATAATAATTATATTTGTCATTACATTGACCAGGTCAATGGTCAACTCCACTCATAATTCAGGTCTTGCTTCAGGTTGACCCCTAAATTTATTTTTAAAACTATAATAATAATTATTTTTATTCTTACGTCAATTTAGGTCAAACCAGGTCAACCTAACTCGTGACCCAGGTATTGTCCTGGATCGATCCCCAGATTGAGTTTTAAAATTACGATAATAAATATTTTTATCGTTATATGTTTTAAAACCATAATAATTATAATAACTTTTATCCTTGCATTGACCCGGATCAACCCTCCTGATATGCAACATGGACCTTTCCATGAGTTGACCATCTAATCGAGTTTTAAAATTACGATAATAACCAATTTTATTTTATGTTAACCCTTCTGACATGTGACCCGTGCCTTACCTTAGGTCAATCCCTGAGTCGGATTTTAAAATTATAATAATAATTATATTTATCATTACATTGACCAGGTCAATGGTCAACTCCACTCATGATTCAGGTCTTGCTTCAGGTTGACTCCTAAATTTATTTTTAAAATTATAATAATAATTATTTTTATTCTTACATCAATTTAGGTCAAACCAGGTTAACCTAACTTGTGACCAAGATATTGTCTTGGGTGAATCCCCGAATTGAGTTTTAAAACTATGATAATAAATATTTTTATCGTTATATGTTTTATTTGCATAATTTAAAATTAAATTTTTTTATAAAAATATTTTAAGAATAAAAAATAAAAAATATTATATATTAAAACATATACTTTCTCTACTTTCTACTTTAACAATTTATAAATTATCTTAGATTTAAATTTATTTTTATATGTTTATTTTTATCTATTCGAACAAACTCTTTTTTTTCTCCTCTTATCTCCAATTTATTCTACATGATTGTAATCAAAAGCTACCTTATAACCATGGGTATGTCTGTTCGCCCCCTCCCTCTCTTGCATGTTTGCTTTTTCTTTGACTTTTTTCTTCTTTTATGCTACTTATCTGCTACTCTATACATGTAATGACAAGAGAGCGTAGCAAATTGAAAATCACACCGACTTTGTGATCAGAGAGTAATTCAAAATCCCCATTTCAGGATTCAGCCGATTGAATTGGAAGCATTTTTTTGGCTAAACTTGGTTAAAGCTCAAAATATGGTGGGTTTTTCGTTTTCTTTTTCTTTATTTTTTCCAAAAAGAAAGATCTTTTATTAGATTTGCATGGAATTGACAAGAAATGGGCTTCAAATCAAATGTTAAGCTTCGAGTTTACTGTAGTTATTTCTCTTAATTTGACTGTGCTCAATCATGGTTGTGAGCTATTGGAGCAGGGCTTAAGCAGAAACGTTCGTTATTGCAGATTGTGTTCAACTAAAGATTGCTGCTTTAATGTTACCATAGAGTTTAATTGAAATAAGATGTAGCTAGTTGAGAGTTTGTTGATATTTCCAGGCACGATTCTGAAAAGTTGAAGAATTTGGACTGTCCAGATTAAAAATGCAGCCCAGTATCTGATCATTTGGAATGAATTGTATTCTGGGCTGGATTTTGAATCTCTTTTAGATTTTCGTATGCATTCGGATGACATTAAGCTAAAAATTCTCAATATTTAGAGTGCCAGTTTTAACATTCTTGATGTGTTTGCTCCATTCTTTGTTAAATTTTGTTTTGCCAAGTTCAGTTGGCTTTGCATTTCATGCTAATTTTAGTTTTCCTTTCCTTTATTTGATCAGGAGATGGAAAGTAATTCTATGGTAGATGTACCGTTAAAGAAAGACATAAAAGTGTCTTCTAGTGATAATGAGAAAGTAGACGAACATGGTGTCAGTGGAGTTTTATTAAATGGGGATGGGGAAGTAGAAACACCAAAGATTGGGATGGTTTTTGCCTCTCAAGAAGAAGTTCGTGATTATTATAATAGGTATGCCCAGCGTGTAGGCTTTGGAATAATGCGACGAAGTTCAAGGTGTGATGATGATGGGCGATTGACATATATTGTACTTTCATGCTCGCAATGTGGTAAGGACCGAGGAATTCCAAAGAGTAGGTTCCAATGGAAGCAGACTTCTAAAACGAATTGCAAAGCGAAGATTAATCTTGTACTGAATCCTCAAGGACAGTTCCATATATGTAATGTTGTTCTTGATCATAATCATGAACTGACTCCAGGACAGTTACACCCAAACATTTGTAAAAAGAGTAAACCCTTTCGAACGAGAAAGGGACGTGAGGGAAAAGAACAGGCTGGAATGATGTTGCACCCAGATTTTCGGTCAATTTTTGGTGAACCTCTGGGCAGTGAGACTGCATCACCAGGTGAAATTTCTTTCATTGCAAGTACTCATGTCTTAATGTATGATATAGCTGTGTCAAAGTACTTGGTTCTTTGAATTTTAGATTTTTTGTAGACACTTCTACAGAAGCATCCGTTTTCTTTTATGCATTTATATGGCAATCTGATGACAGAGTAACCTTTCTTCTCATAGATTCTGTAATGCAACGACCCAGCTTTTCAAATCATTTGCTGAATGGTGACAAGCATCTTCTTTGTTCTTACACTGGCCTCCCCACAGGGGAAACCATATCCAATCGTCTCAAGAGGAGAAGCCCAGCCCTTGAAGGTTCCCAAAACTGTATGTTTGAAGACCCACTTTCCATACTTTTGTTTCTCAAGTCTTGTTTCCTTGTAAAATTTTATGGAGATGGTTTGGAACTCGATTTATATGAGAACTGTTGTGGCTATAATTCATAAGTTTTAAAACTGAAATTTGCTTCCCAAATGCTCTCAAGTACTCAATGTTTCATAATTTTGATGTTAACATGTATGAATTGTTTTGCTATATTGATAGAAGGGTTTTTGTTTGCTTGTGAACATACTCTTTGACATTCATCACCAAATTCTTTGCTAACATAACCTGCTGTCTTATTTGGACTTCCACTTGCAATGCCAGGTAGTTCCTAGTTCTACTATTTCACTACATTCAACTATTCTTGATAAAATCTTATTTTTTTATTGGAATGGTTCATTCATACTTGGAATATCAAGTTTGTCTTCTAAGTTTTTTCCTTTGCCTTCAGTGAGTACTTACTGTATTGTCATTTATATAATCTATATGTTATAATTCTGCAGCCCAAGACTCCTTAAGGCATGCCCTTGCCAAAAGGGCTGTGGCACTTGTTAAATCTGGAATGGTGATTGGACTAGGCACTGGAAGAACCTTAACCCTTGTCATTGAGGAGATTGGAAAACTAATTCAAGAAGGAAAGGTGTACATATCCTCTCTGAAACTTCTTATCTGGAGAAGAAAGTGATTGAATTGCCTTTTGAAGTAATACCAGTGCCATCATATACATCTTGTATGCCTAAATTTATCTTACTAGAGACCCTGTCGGCCCATTTTAGTCGCTGCTTTTGCAAGACCTGCATGCTAGTTGAAATGGTGCTTGTGGTATAGTTGCACCTGGAAAATTTTTCTCGCATCTCAGTAGTCTGATTATGATCGTATGGGGATGGCACCAATTATTGAATATACATTTAATAACTAGTAGTTCATCTATATTGTGTTGCTTTCAAATTATTGATTCTGATGTATGAGTTTAACTTTGCCTTCTCTAATTTTCTTCCAGTTGAAAGACATTGTTGCAGTGGGTACAAACTACCAGTCACGCATTACAGCTCGACAATATGGCATGACAACTGTAAGGTTCAGATTCTTTTTAATAGCGTGCTTCTTCTAAATCAGACATCCAAATGATTTATTTTTCTATGTTTCTTCTATCATGCACAATTTCAGGTTGATCTGAATGATGTGAATGACATTGACATTGCATTTGATGTGGTAGATGAAGTCGATATCAACAAAAACCTATTGAAGGTTGAGATTTAAAATCATAATGCCTCTTTTGTGTGTTTTGATTCTAGATGGTGTATTTACCGTTGTCTTCTCTTGCCAGTGCAGGGGAGCTAATCATACTGTGCAGAAGGTGAGGTAATGATAAGGCAATTGTTTGGTCAGTAGCAGATTATTACTATCACCTCTTGTTCATACTAATTTATTCGAAAATCAAATTTTTAGTTTTAAGCAAAACTATGAGAGTTTGATTTTATAAAAACTTAAAAGGTTTATCTTATCTTCTCAGTCAATATCTCATGTGCCATCTCATGTGCCTATCCTAATCCCTAACCTGGTCTTTTCTTTATGGCTGTATCTAGTCAGCATATACAACTTAAAGGAATGATGATGATCTTTGATGGCTTTAAACAGAGTTTATAGTTTCAAAATAATGTGTTTTATGCTAAATTGTTGTACTTAACATGCTCTAGAAATAGTATTCAAAATTTCAACATCCAAGTTGATGAGGATTCTAGAATCTAGTCTACCTCCTCTTCAAACTGGAGAGGAATATTGGGTGGGGGAAGGAAGGACTGCCTCACATTTTGTAATCCAGCCTTCTGACACAAAAAATGTTCTCCAAAATACCATGGTGATTTGTTCTCTTTTTCTTCCTGAAATCAGGTGATTGATTCAATGGCAAAAGTGTGTATTCTATTGGTTGAACATACAAAGGTTGTTCACCGGCTTGGTAACAATATTCCAGTAGCGGTTAGTTTATGCTTCCTTCATGTTTAATCAATTCTTTGTTTTTTATTTTTTATTTTTTCTGTTTGCAATATTTATGTGATTTCTTCGTGGCTGATGCTTATAGCTTTCCCTACTTAATATTATTGAGGCATAAGTATTATATAACGATTGATCAAGGAAAATTATCACGTTATCATGTTTAGAATACTGATAAGATGCACTTTAGGTGGAAGTTCTCCCTTTTGCCATGTCACCTGTTTTAAGGCGCCTCATTGCTCTTGGAGGAGGTTAGTTTTGACAACAATGTTCCAATTTTCTCAACTGATCCATCTTTGAAGTGTTTATTTTTATAATACATCTTGGGCAAGTCACTTGGTCCTAATACAGTAAGGAGAACTGTAAACTTTTAACAATGTGATTTTCCATTATAACATAAATGGTTTATGGTATAGAGTCATTTCAGTGCCTTCATATAAGAGGAAATGGCCCCTTGTAAGAGCGTGGCTTGTTAACCATATAAATTATCCCTTAGCAGTTTTTAATTTTTTGATAAGTTCCATGGTAAGTTGTGCTCTATGCTAATAACTGCATTTGCTGTAAATCTCTCAGTTCCTGAAATTCGTTCTGCTTCAAGAAAGGATGGCTCGGTAATCACAGATCTTGGGAATATGGTCGTAGATGTTAGGTATGTTGATGTGTAGTTTTTCCCCCCCTCATTTGATGGATATGGGAACAGAATTGCCCCTTAAATGAACCATTTGTACGGTGCTAATCCTCTTTTTTGTTTGTGCTTAAGACCCAATCCAACCTACACCTTTGCCTTCCGAGTAGCCTCCTAGAGGCAATGGATATACTACTCTCTTTTGCTAACACTTTAGTCTCGGCAGTATATTTATTTAACCCTACAAATCCATCCCAAAACAAGTATTTATTGGGCATCTAATGGTCTCGCTGTCTTGGCGCTAGAGTGGTTCCAAAATGCCAACGTTAAAATTTCTTAATGATTATAGTGGTTTGACTCAAGTTTCCCTAATCTTTGGCAGCTTCCCAAGTGGAATACAGAATCCTGCTGAGCTTGAAAAGAACATTAACATGATACCTGGTGTAGTTGATAATGGTAAGAAAGACATGGAGCATCTAGTATCTTGGTACATTTGTTAAAAATAAACATATATCTTATACATTATGCGGTTTCGATTCAGAAGCCAAAATAATTTCTTCTTCTTCAAAAAAAAAAAAAAAAGTAAAAAAGAGAAGATAAAAGAAAAGTTCTTCACCCTAAAACTCAATGCACCTCTACAACTTTCTCGTGATTCTTAAATTTACCATATTTTGTGTTTTCCTGCAGGCATTTTTTCTGCGGTTGCGACAATAGTGCTAGTTGTTGTCAGAGACAGAGGTAATATCAAAGTAATGAATTTAGAAGAATTCCTGGAAGGTGTACCCGGTCACAGAGACGCAAGTTCTTCCCTTTAACAATTTCTGTACTTTTTTCTTGGTTTTCGTTGCTTGTTTTTTGGGTGTAGTTAATCTGGTGGGTATGCAAGCATACTCATCTGGGTACATAACCGCAGGATAAATCACAGTAGATAGTGGGGGTCCTTGTGCTAAAATCTAGTGGCTATGGCATACTGTCATATTTTTTTCAACTGGTTAGCTTCGTAAGCTGCAAAGCCACTTCGGTTCATTTCTTCATGGCTGGGTTAATTACATGTCTACAGCAGGCAAATTACATGAAGTTAATGAGAAAAACTAGAGGCAGCATATGTCAGGCCAATGAGCTATGGCAAATGGCTCGTATCTGAATTTTGTGTAAAGCAGAAATCAGAAAGTTAGCTTAGTATTGTGCTCTCTCCACGTTATTATTCAGGATTGGATTTGTAAGATGTATAAAATTGGCTCGAGGATACTTTGATCCGAGAACCAGAGAGTTGCATGAACAAGTTAGAAACTGATGGCAGCCATCCCTGGCACTCAATCTCTAAAACATCTTGTATTTCTATACCCTATTTCTTTCTCTTCAATGCTCTCCTTTGAGTCATGCTTAAGTGTTCTTAGGTTAACTGGCCAACCATAACCTTTTTTTCTATATCTTGCTCTTAACATCCTTCAATTTAAAATACAACGTTTTTTAAACTGAAATGCTGGAAAACATGAACTCGTTTTAATGGATTGATCGGAACGAATGGGCTTGATATTACCTGCAAATTTGTGTTTTTAAAGACTTTTTGATGCTTAGATTAGTATAATAGAAGAAGAGGATAAACAGAAAAGAAATGCATGCAGATAAAGTATGGTAGAAAAAAGGTTTTTGTGTGGGTGATAGAGGTATTTGTAATAGTTGTTCGTCAGATCACATGCTTACCTGAGGAAGACGAAGAGTGGCTCACCATGAGAAAGGAGTAGGAAAAAAAATTCTAACTGGCTTGAAGACGGCCTTTGATTAACCAGTAGGATTTTTTTTTTGTTTGTAAAGCATGTCAGATAATTATATGTTCACTGTTTGAGCTGTCCGAGCTCCGAACCGCTATAAAAGTTTTTTTCTTTAATTGTTATTTAGGTTTCCACTACACAAATCACGGATACGTTAAACCCATCGTTTTGGTGGACACTAGCCTGACTCTTCATGCGACGCCGTAGGACGATCTCATCGCTGAAAAAATATACAGGTGTTATTAATGTTTTTTATTATTAAATACTTAAATTAAAAAAATTATATTTGTATTTAATAAAATAAATTAAAAATTATATATGTTAATAAATAATAACAAATTTATTTATTATAATCAAATATTGAATTAGAAAGTTGGGATAAAGATGTTATTTTTTTAAAAAAAAAACATTTAATATTTGTTTCAATTTAAAATTGAATTCTGAAAGTTTTAATTGATTTAAATCAATATAATTAAATTTTATTTTATAAAACTAAATATTAACCCAATATCAAAACTTATTTGGGATCTATATTTAGCTTAATGTAAAAAATGTTAGATTGGGAATAACAAAAGTTAAGTGGCAAATAATTTTTTTTTTTTTAAAATATTATGGGTTATTGTTGCAACCCAAAGTGGATTATGTATTTTTTTTATATTGTTTTTTCATCATGTTTTTTAATATTTCTTCTATATTGTATTGTTTTATATATTCATAATTTTAAATATTATTTCATGATTTTTTTAAATAAAATATAATAACAATATCTAAATATTTTTTTAAAAAAGTTATATTAACTCGCGCATAACACATGTATTATTCTGAAGACAACGATTGGAAAGGTTTAGCTTAATGGACCTTTTGAAAACGCGATTCAACTCGTATTTTTAAAAAATTAATTTTTTTAAATTAATATTTTTTAAATTTTTTAGATAATTTTAATATATTAATATAAAAAATAATTTTTAAAAAAATAAAAAAATTATTTTAATATATTTATAAGTAAAAAATACTTTAAAAACCAACCATAATCATAACTATACTCTCAAACAATTATTAAAAAAAAAAAAATTTAAGCAAGAGACTTTCACTGTCAAGCCAACCCAAAACAAATAGGCAAAAAAGACAAAATACTTAAAAGACAAGATAATTACGAGGGAGGACATTCACTGTTCATATGAACAGTGAAGGTCACTCCAATTCTTTAAATATTTTTGTTAAGGTTAATAAACATTTTAATGGAGCCAAATCTTACAGGTTGTCCCCCTTGGTCATAATTATAATTTGACCCCTACACATTTGCAAATGTTTTACTTCTACCTCTGTATAGGTTAAAACTTTCCAATGTTCCCCTTATCTATTGCAAAAAGTTTCTATATTACCCTTAATCATAAAATGGTTAAATGAATTTAATGGCGAGCCTGCTTTATATTTTTTTAGATTTTGTTTATAATAAAAGAATCCTTGAATCAACTTATAAACCATTTCTAGATAAATGACACTAATCATTATATCAGCCCATTTTTAATGTTTAGGAAATATTTATAAAGATTTTTTTTTCCTGTCATATTTGGAAACTTATCAATTTTTGTTTGTGCTTTTTTAGGAAATTTACAGGAGAGCATTCTTGGTGGTAAATAGGAAATTTCTTTTATTTTTACCTATGTTTTTTCTATTTTTGTGCATATATGGAAAATTTTCAAGATTTTGTTTTAAAGTTTTTTTTGTGCATATTTGGAAACTTGTCAAGATTTTGTTTGTACATTTTTGGAAATCTATCAAGACCTTTGTTGTGTATAATTGGAAATTTAATCAATATTTTTTGTTGTAATTTAGAAGTCTATCACTATTTTACAGTACATTTTTGGAAATCTAATCAAATTCCATACACGAAAATAGATATTATCTCTACAATTCCAACAAATAAATTTTATGGCTCTGCCACAATTTAGTCAAATGTAATCTAGTGAGAAAAAAAATTAAAGTTGGCAAATATTTTAAAAGGAAAATACAGATTATGAAATTTATTTCCTTTTATATATATATTTTTTAAAATGAAATGTGAAATTGATCTTGGTTGATATATAAAAAATTCTATATAGACATGGCTGTCAGCCTGTCACACACACAAAAAAAAAGTATTCACAATTCATAAAATTAGCTCTTCGACAAAAGTCGGCACAAGAAGTCTACATTCATTGTCTGCCTCTGTTTTCGTGAAGAATCCATTTCTCTGCCGACGGCCACACTTCAAAGCTCAAAGGTTCCTCTCTTTCCCTCTCTCTCACACAAACAGATACCCTTTTGAATGCATGATAAAAATTGAGCTCAAATGAACTAAATTAGACTCTAATTCAATGGAAAGATTCAGTCTTTAATGCATTAGCAATGTAAAGTTTCGATTTTTTTTAATCTGGGTTTCATTTTATTTGCCTATAAGCGTAAAAAATCTCCAAATTTTGGTGTTACTAGTCATTTTGTGTTTCTAATGATATTTCTTTTAAACTGATCATTAGTGGAGCAAATAAGTTTTGAGATTGGCTCACTTGATTAAATGCATTCAAAAGTTGATGAATTTGGTGTTTTATGTGACTTGATGGATTGAAGATGTGAATTTAACGTTAGTTTTTGCTGTATGATAGGTAAATGGAAGATGATAGTAAAATGAACGTGATAGTAGATACTAAAGTGAATGTGACAGTAGAGAAAGACATAGAAGGGAGGAATGATAAAATGGTAGTTGATAGTGATGAAGTGATAGTTATTAATATTGACGAGAAAGAGAGTGAAGGAGTTGGGAATGATGATGAAATGAAACCCCCTAGCATTGGAATGGTGTTCAACACCCCAGATGAAGTTCGATCCTATTACGACGAGTATGCTTGTCATTTGGGGTTTAATACGATAAAGAAAAGCACAAAGTCTGGAGATGATGGGAATGTGAAGTATTTTACGCTTGCGTGTTCGCGGTCTGGTAAGGAGTTGCCCTCTGCTAGTCAGACTAACAGGTTTAATTTTCGGAAGAGGTTGCCACCTAGAACGAATTGTAAAGCCAAGTTGAATGTAACCATAGGTCCTGATGGACGAGTGTATGTCTGTCGTGTTATTCTCGAGCATAATCATGAACTGGTTCCTGGTTTACATGGTATGAAAAAGAAGAAATCAAGGGCCCCTCGAGCGAAAAAGGTGGGAACAGGACAAAGCCAAGTGCCACATTCAGTTGTTCATGAAGCTGGGAGTTCTGCAAACCTCAAATCTGGTGAGCATTTTTTTCTTCCTGTAGAGAGAAATGAGAATTTAACATAAAAAATATTGGAAATATGTCATTTAATTGATTCTCTTTTAAACAGATTATGCCATACCAAGAATCGTCACCGATCCCAATCAAATAATATTTGGAAGCAGCCATCTTCTCACTAAACGTTCTGTTAATAGGAATGTGTCAAGTGGTTCCAAGAGAAGAAATTCAGTATTTGCAAGCCCTGTGCTTAGTAAGTTTAAAAATCCTTTCTTTCTTGTTGTTTTTTAGATAGCTGGTATGCTTAATCAAGAAGCTGATTGGGCGATGCACTGGAAGTTATATCTGCTGTCAAGTAATTTCAGAATTTTGTTTCTGGGGTGCGTATAACTAGCATATTTTCCAAGTATGGCTTGAGTTGGATTAGTGACATGATGCTATGATACTGCTAGTATTTGGTGCTTTTTGGCGCCTTTGAAACTCCAGGCTTCTTTCATGACTAAAATAGTGTGTTTTTCTTTGGCTTCTTTCCTTCATGTTATGTTAAATATCTTGATTTGTTGAGTACTTACATGTGTGAACACTTGAAGATCAGGAATCAACAGAGCGCATCCTTGCAAGGAAAGCCGTGGAACTTGTGAAGTCTGGAATGGTAATTGGTCTGGGCTCAGGAACCACAATATCTATGGTTATGGAGGAACTTGGTAGACTAATTAGAGAAGGAAAGGTTTGTATCCCATAATAACCCGATGGGACTCTTATTTTATTTTTTTGTTTCTTACCTTTTATTTTTCTGTGGCTAACATGCTGGAGATCAAATCGATGCTGGTTTTTTTACTTCTTAGAATTCTTAGACAAAGTCATTGCAAAAGGCTTTTGATGCAAATCCTTGGAAGTTTCCTATGAAAAAGATAGCCTAAAGCCTCAGAGGATTAAATTTAATAAGAATAGTACTTTGAGGTTTAGCTTATATCTAATAGCATTTAAAATGCACACAATATTTTACTTCTAAAGTTCAACTGGGCCTGGACTTGACCTGGGACGAGTTTACTCCTTTCCATTTTCACCAATTATTTTCAATAGAATGTATTCTTCACAAAATATTCAGATGCATAAAATGCGAAAAGCCTACTTAGTTAAATCTAAATTAGTGCTGCAAAATGACAGACAATGAAGCTATCAATTAAAGGGCTTCCTGATTGGTTGATTCTTGGGCCACTCAAATTCATCCAATGCTCATGTTTTCCCTAGTGTGATGCTGCTCAGCCACTGACTTGAATGCCTTCATGTGCTAGGTTGAAGCTGACCTAAAGTAGATTCCCATATGTATTGGTTGAGTTGATTTAACTTGAGAATATTTTTTTGGTTTCCTCTCTCCAGTTGAAAGATATCACAGCAGTTGGGGGCAATTATCAATCACGAGTTTTGGCTACACAGTTTGGAGTCACAATTGTAAGTCTATATTGAGAAAAAATGGTGTTCGCAACAATTTCTTTTTATTAAAAAGCAAAAAAGGTCTCAAAAGTTGTTGATCTCCCCTATGTTTCATTTACATGGCCTGCTTCATGAAATTGGTTCACAGGTTGATTTGAGTGGTGTTAGTAAAATTGACATTGCATTTGATGGGGTTGATGAAGTGGACTTCAATAAAAATCTATTAAAGGTCAGAATGCTTCATCCTTTCATCTGTCTTTTCAGATCTGCATTAAATTATCGTGGAAGTTCCTTCACTAGTTATCCTTTTGCTTTGCAGTGTGGAGGACCTGCACATACCATTCAAAAGGTACGCCGAAACATTTCTCTGATGATGCCATATTTTCTTTATTCTGTGTAACTAGACAACTGTGGCATTGGTTTGGTGTGAAAACAGTCAGAGGAAATCCTTAAAATTTATGCCTTATCAAAGTTCTTGAGTACTGCAACAGTCAAGTAGTTTTACTCATCTCCCCTATTTTGATTGCCATGATTTTTTTTTTTTTTGAACAGGTAATTGATTCTGTGGCAAGTGAATGCATCATACTAGTTGATCAACCGAAGGTTGTTCACCGGCTTGGCAGCGTATTCCCTGTTCCTGTCAGTTGATATTCCTTGTGGTTATTTATTATCAGTACACATTTGAGCTCCTAGTAGTTGATGCTCACTGCTGTTTTCATAGACATCTGAATACCAATTGTCATATGTTTTTGCTACAGCCAGATCAAATGAGTATTAAGCATAACTATTAAGACTCAAGAACCCTTCTTTTACAATCACTGCTTACAGTACTCCTAATCTATTGTCCACAATGGATTGCTTGTTAGTTGAAAACAGATAAAAATCATAGGAAAATATTTTGGATTGAAAATATACTATAATAAGAACTTCAGTGCTGATCAGAGGTGACCCATTGAAATTTTTATTGTTACAAAAATGCCCCCCTTTTTCCTTCGCGGCTGCGTGTTTGTGATCTTTATGGATATGCTATGTACTAACAAGATATGTTTTAGGTCGAAGTTCTTCCTCCTGCCCTCACACCTGTGCTGAAGCGTCTTGCTACTCTTGGAGGAGGTTGGTTTTGACTGTACTGAGTTAAAAGAACACCCAATTTCACACACCAAAAGTTTTTGGACAGACTAGTTTTTTAGTTGAAACACTAAAAGTATACTGTTGGTGTTTTTTGTTTTTCAAGTTTTTATAGACTCAAGAATCCTTTTCCAAGTTTTTTCTTTAACTGTCTCCTGTTGATGTTTCAGTTCCTGAAATTCGATTTACCTCGAATGAGAATGGTCCATTGTTCACTGATCTTGGGAATATGGTTGTAGATGTGAGGTATGTTAACTTTGTCTTTCCTTTTTGGCCTGAGTCATGATGCAAAAACTTGATAGTCAATTTCTAGAACCCAAGTACCATTAACATTTGTAAAGTGGATCTGTATCTACATCAAAATTGACAGACAAGAGTGTTTTACTCATGCTCATGATATTCATGGACCCTAATGTTATCTAATCCTTTTACCAGCTTTCCAAATGGGATACAGAACCCTGCTGAACTTGAGAAGAACATTAAATTGTTACCTGGCGTGGTTGAAAACGGTAAGAACTTGCACTTTGTTTCCTGCATTTCTTTCTAGTATATTTGTTTGTTGCATGTATGCCCGACTGAACGTGCATGAACTTATGCTGGTAACCTTGACTGAGATAATGAAAATACATACTGTACATTCCATTGTAACTAGAATTTGCCGTCCGACACGATACAGAACCTACCCTTCTCCTAGCATGATACTATAAATTCTTACGAGTGAACTTGCAGGTATCGTTACTGGAGTCGCTACAACTGTGCTGGTTGCTGTTAAAGAGAGAGGTGCTGTCAATGTGATGAATTTGGAAGACTATGTGAGAACTGTGCTTGACCGGAGGGATGGAACTTTGACAAGTTAAAATAATAATTCCCCATATAAAATTTTGCTCTGTACATTAGCAAGGCACAAGTAGAAAGAGAGGGTAATTTATACAACGTGTAGACTGTAATTATCAATTGTTATCCATAAAGATCTGTAAAACCTCATCTTTGTCAATTTAAAGGGTCTCTCAATTTGTTCTTACCAGACGAGTTTCAATACTCTTTTTTAATCTTGTACTTTGAAGCATATCACATATGTTTGCCAATTTTAAGATTGATGGTCTGATTAACTAAAAGTATCATGTTTAAATTTAAAAATTAATCAAACAATAATGTTGAACACTAGGAGACATAAAGAAAAAACATAAAGAAAAAGCTCAAGAAGGTTATAGGACCAGAAGTCAGAATCTTAACGTGGGATCTAATGACGTGTCCAATTATTCGAAAGATCCATGGTATTCTCGAATTATTATTTTTTATTACATAGTTATTAAATCTGGTTGCATATCAAAAATATTATAATTTTTTTTTTAAAAAAGTTAATTAGTTTTATTGACTAGATGAACTAGAAGTTGATTTTTTTTAACCCTTATCCTAATTAAAAAACGAATTGATTAAATCTCGGGTTGATCTATTGAATGAAGTGTAATCACGGTATTTTAGACTATAATTACTTATTTCCCACTTTTTTTTTCTCTTCCTTTCAACCACAAGTAAGATTTCGATCTATAATCATAAGACTTTAGATTCACCATTTTTCAATATCCTTTTGCAGTCACTATAATAAGGCTACAGTCTCAATCCTCTTCTAATACTTAGAATGCCAGAATCATAAATTTAGAGATTTAGGTTCTGAGCCAGAACATATCAACTAAATATAGTTAAGGTTCGAGCTCCTCCGATATTTGGATTGTGGGAACTTTAAATTTAAAGATTAAAGGCATCAAAGATGGTTGAAGTATGAACTGATTCTCAAGTCCTCCTTTGAGTGCCGCTGTTGTGGCGGGGCAATGATGTGGTATCAGGAGAGGACTGACAAGGAATCCAAGGTTCTCCTTAGGCTGTATGGATGGCAAAATGCGGCTGCCAGTGCTGGCAGAACCACCTCCGCTGTTAGCAGGATCGTTGGATCTTAACGGAGGTAGGAGGAGATCATCAAAATTCATAGGAAAAAATCCATGGGTGGTCAAATTGATCGTTCAATGAACCAGGAAAGAGTGACATACATCCTTCGGCTAAATAGGCTGAATCTTCACAGATCTGGAATTTAATTGTCTGCGAATGGTTGAAGATCACACCTCCTAGTAGGATCTAAATATTGCAGTCGTAAGCTCACAGTTCAGAATGCTTGGTCAACATTATGTGTTGATTAAGTCATTTTGAATACAATCTACAATCACAGTTGCTGGTTTTATTACTGAAAATCCTAATGAAGAAGCTGACTATGCTGTGACTAAATTTTGTTGTACAATAAGTTTATCTTAAAATAAATTCTTCCTATCATTTTTTTTTATATATAAATTATAATTTCTCCATTAAATTTATTTTTCAAGAAAAACTAAATTAAAAATATATTTTAATCGTCAAATAAATCAACTTTTAACCTAAATTAACATGATTAAAATTTAGTTTGATTTTTTTAAAAAAATAATATAGTTTTAATTTATTTTTTTAAAAAATAATATTTTAAATTAATTTAAATAAATATGTCCAATCCATAACACCCATAGGAAGCAAGGTTAATAATTTGGGTGCATGAGGTGCGGCAGACCCCATTGAAGAGCACCACTTCAGACTATCCATGCATAAAACCTGCTTGGAAACCCGTTCGAAACAATGTTTTTTAAAATTTTGATTTTTTAATTTAATGTTTTTATATTTTTATAATAAATTAATATTAAAAATAATTTTTTTAAATAAAAAATATTTTAAAAACAACCTCTGCTTCGTTATAAATTACTATTATAACCAGACCGGGTCCAGACATAATCAAACTCGAACGAACAAATATCATGACATAGGGGCAGAGAAAAGAACGAACCCTAGAGACCGAGTGGAGTAGGATAGATAGAAGAGAGAAAACAAAGACACAGGTTCGTTTCTTCTACCCTCTCTCTCTGCTTGTTTTCGGTTCATTTAGTTTTTGCGTGAAAAATTAGTGGCTTTCGAACCCTAGATTCGCTTTCAATGTTTCTTCTGTTTTCTTTTTTCCCCTTTCTATTGTTAAATTTAGTTATGAAATAGTTAAATTGTTTTAATTATTGCGTTTGATGTGCTTTGTAGTTTTCTTGTTTTGAGTAATTAATTTATGGTGTATTTGTTGTTTAGGGTTTTAATGGATTCCGGCATTCAGTCTCCGCAGTTGGAGAATACTGAAACGAAAGCAACATTTCGTAAGCCTTCAAATGATATGGCTAACAGGAAATATCGACGCCATTCTCCTATGAATGGGTCATCCTTGTCTGATGGTTAGTTTGTTAAACTTTGGTTTTGGATTTCTGGGTTTGTTTTGGTTTTTAGCTTGATTAAAGTTTGGTATGGTTTCGTTAGAATGTTGTTGCTAGACACTTGTTATTGAGTTACAGCATTGTAGTGTAGTGGGGGTTGATTGGTTTTGTTCGGTTGCTTTTTTGTGTAATTTATAGGGAGTCCGAAGCGTGATCAAAGCTCTAGTCCGGTAGTTCAGAGGGATGATCCTGCAAAAGCTTCTCAGAGAAGGAAGGGTGAAGAGAAAGAACTGGATAGGGATTCTGGGAGGAGTCGTTATGAGAAGAATGGAGAATCGTATAGACATTCTGATCGCTATTCTTCCAGGAGCTCTCATGGTTATTCTAGGAATGATGACTATAGTAGACATGACAGGCGTGTAGATGATGGAGACAGGCATCATCAGGTGGTTTCTCATTCTGGCCGGGAGTCAAAGGATGGTGAGCGTGGTAGGTCAAGGGACTATGCTAGAAATTCAGAGAAATATTCTCGTGATAGACATGATGGTTCAGGTCACAGAAACATGGACAAAGAGAGGGAATTATCGGAGCTTCAGAAGTTGAAAGATAAGGACTTTTCACCTGATAGAGTTGGATCTGGTAGGAAATATACTAGCATAGTCTCTGAAGAGAAGGATAGGGATTGGCACAGGCGGGACAGAGATGGTCGTGATGAGAAAAGAGATTATCATAGGAGTTCTGGAGATCATAAAAGTGATCGATCATCCTATTACGAGGACACCAGAGGATATCGAAATGACTCTTCTGGAAGGGATCGCCTTAGAGAGTCTTACAAGAATGACCCAAAGGAATTGAATGGCCTGAAGGAAAAGAAGAAACATGATAACTGGGAAACTAGCAGGGATAAGGATCGGTACAGTAAAGCACCAGGGGAGAAGAATGATGATAAATCTGCTAGCGAAAAACCAGAATCTCCTGCCAAAAAGCCAAAATTGTTTAGCTCTAGCAAGGACCCAGATTACAGCGGAGATGGTAATCATTTTGCTTTGTCTGATGTTTTGTTGAGTCACTTTACCTTGTTTGCATACTTGTTTTTACAACTTGAGCTCTATTAATTATGAAGTTTCTACAACTGTAGTTAATCAAAAGCAGTCTTCAAGTTCAATGCTAGCCCAGGAGGTTGATAATAAGGTCAATGTAGGACAAGCACATGCCAATACTTCAGAGGCAGCTAATGATTTAGATGCTGCAAAGGTTGCTGCTATGAAAGCTGCTGAATTAGGTACACAATACTTCTACATATATGTAATTGATATTTGATATTTTATGACTGTGCCGTGGTTTTGAAGGGTACTCTTTATATTGCATGCATTACTTCTTGGGTTGTCTGGCCCCATGATATGAAATAAGAAGATTTCTCAAGTGCCTTAGTCTTATAGTATAAATCATTCACGTACAGAGTGTATAATTCAAGAGGGATTTAGCTTGCAGTCTCATGCTCTTTTATGAATCCGAGGGAATGGAAACTTATTTTGTACAAGATCCAACTCATGTTTGGGGCCTCGACACATCTTTATAGAAATTGGTACATGTTGGCTGGTATTGATTGGGTTGATCCATTGCTCCTGTTGTTTTCAGATATGTTTTTGTAAATGCAAAGTGAGCACAGGTTAGAATCCATTTAGGTATATTTTGGTGGTTGGAGGAGGAATACAGCAACATGATTTCCGGTATCAAGAGAAAAAGGTTTCTCTTGCCTCCTGTGGGGTAATTGACTTGGCATTTTGCGTTTCCAGCTCACGAGGAAGTTTTTTCATAGATGAGAATGTTTTGGGTTATGTTGATTCTTTTTTTGTTTGTTGTTTTTTTAGTCACATTAAATGAGTGGCATCTTATTAGTGCCTTTTTGTAGAGTTAGTTTTACTTATACTAATTATACCTCCTAGAATCCATGCTGCTACTATTGTTTTTTTTGCACACTTTTTTTTTCTTTTTATCTTTCTCAGTGCCCTTTGTTTCCTCTTTTCTCGAGTTCACCATTATATATTCACCCTTCATTTGCACCATCTTCACTTATGCCAAGCAGGCCATTATGATAGAGCTGAATGAATGGAGTGTTTGGTGAGCTACATCTAGCTTCATGCATCGTTATATTTGAGAGGAATGTATGTTTTATTTCTGTGTGACACGAATGGATGGATCTGTCTCCATTGTTTGATGCCCATGGGTGCTATAGATGTTATTCAAATCAAATGATGCACTGACAGTCTTTTATCTCCTTGAACTTGTTTCAATTGAAAGTATTTTTCATGCATGATACAGTTAACAAGAACCTAGTTGGAGTGGGTTTTATGTCTACTGAGCAAAAGAAGAAGCTGCTTTGGGGGAGTAAGAAGAGTGCTGCTCCAGAAGAGGTATCTCCTTTATTCTGCTTGTGTTGGCTGCTTCTTTCTACTTACCTGTTGAACACCCACACTCTTTTTACAGACTGGTCGCCGGTGGGATACCGTCATGTTTGGTGATCGTGAAAGGCAAGAAAAGTTCAACAAACTCATGGTAATTCTCATTTCGTTTTTTCATGGTTCTTTCTATCTGTTCTAAAGTGGTTCTGCTGTCAGGTTGGTTAAGAATGTTTTATAGAAAGGATCCATTGTTGCTTGTGCATGTATCCATTCTCAATTAGTTCACCTACTAACACAGTTTCAGAGTCTGAGTTTGCCTTGGTGCCTATGGCCAATTGTAGGGTGTAAAAGGAGATGTGAAGGTGGAGCCCCAACCCGACAGTCAAGATGCAGAGAAACAGAAGGAACTCCAGATGGATCTAGAAAAACAGTATACTGCTGGGCTTCGACGAAGAGATGGCCGCACTGTTGGATTGGGTCTTTGAGCATCTGTTTAAGATCTCACAAAACACTGTTTCCAGACATTTTGTTGCACTTTTGTGCAAGAATTACGATTTCTGTAACTATATGCGCTTGCCATGTTTGCCCTTGGGCATCTCGCATTTTGTCTAAAGAACGGTCTCGCTTGAGAGATTTTTTTTATCCTGATTGTGCTGAAGTGTTCATGTTTGTTGCAATTTTGCATGGTTATATGAATATCGCCACTGTCTCAAGTACCATGGGTTGGTTTAAGCCCCCCGTATCATACACAGATGAGTAAATCTCATGAATTTTTATAGTTGTGATATGGATGATCTGTTTTTAATCCAATCCCACAAGGAGAATAAGATGCAAGGTGCTCCAAAACGAGAAGTAGACATAGACTTCATTCTTGAACGACCAACCAGAAATCTAAATTACTTCCTGACGCAAATGCTGGCAGATCTGAAATAGACAGAAACAAAGAAAGGAACAAAGAATGTTGGTCGATGGATTTTGGGTCACAAACAAGAAGTTCGGTGTCCACTAACTTCGTAGAAATCGATCATGATGAAGGAAAAAAAAACAGATCTAAATGACTCAGATTCCAGTTACTTCAGAATTGTAGCCCAGCTGAAGTGAGTGTATCGTTATGTCAGGATGTGATGGATACTTGGTGTGGCAACGGTGGTAACAAGGTGAAAGAAACAAGACTCTCTCGAAGTCTATTTGGTGTCGCCATAGAGGAGCTAGCGTCACCTTCGCCCAATTTCTAGCAAAACTTAAAACTTCATTGTTTTGAGTATTTTGAAGTTGGATTAGCCACTGAGAAACTAGAACACCTCTTGCCTGTACCAATCATTTCTATCTTCAGGGGAAGAACATTGCTCATGTGGATTAACAAGTGGGGTTTAGGTGGGATTGGCACTAAAATGTCGCACCCCACCCATTCATCAGCCAGCCTAAACCACAATTGTTGCCACCTTTCTTATCCTAAAAGTTGAAGCACCCCACCTGATCTTTAAAGCCAGCATCATTGGTTCTATTCTTGCCCCCTGCCATACTAGCACAAAAAGATTAAGTCCCCCTTTTCATTTGAGCCATCTCTTCTTGTTGCTTTTCTTTTCTTTAGTGGACACCATTGTAATCATCTTGAAAGTTGAAACCAAGGTCATCAAAATTTATTTTTTTACACGACATGAAAATACAATGTAAACTCGGGTCATAAAATCATAAGTAAGTTTTTGTTTTTCATACATGGTTCATACAGACAATAAACAATTTCATCAATAAAGATGTGATGTATTTGTTCTTGTATTATAAAATCCTACCATGCAAGATCCAAGAGAAAAAGTTGGAAGTGATTGGTAAGACTCTGCGTTCAAGAAAAAACATTAAAAATAACTGTCTTCACAATCATGCTCCCTTGTTGGTTAACACAAGTTCCAATACGCACTCCAAATGAATGACCATTTGTATTGTTTTAGCTTATCTAATGTCTTTTGCCTTGATTACATCACTTTTAAATATTGTTATGCTTTCAAAAGTTTCAAATATTGTTTGTCACTCACCATGAATATCAACAAGTGAATCAATAATGAAATTTAGGCTTTATATAAACTAAAACGAATGAATCAAGCAATTCAAAGTAAGAGTTTTTTTTAATCATGATGGATCAGATTTTAGAGTATGATCCATCACTCTTATCTATAAAAATATCTCTATAGAATAAGAATTTTAAAAAATTTATCTCATAATAGATAATTTTTTATTTGTTAAGAATGGTTTAAGCAAGACTATGTTTTCTTCATCCTTGCACTATTGATTGAAGAAATAATTCATGGATACAAACTAAGGCTCATGCGTTAATGAGTAAACAAAATGATATGCAATGAGGAAAATAAGAATTTAAAATTTAAAATTATTGTAAAATCATACAATCAATAATAAAATTGTGATTTTACCCAATTTTACATGATTTTAGTTTTATTTTATTGTTTTTTTATTTTTATATAATCCTGCATAATAAATATATATTAACTCTTAAATGATACAATTTTAGAATTTAATTAAAGATTTTAACAACCTTAATTGAAACCATGATATCACATCCTCATAATGGTGAATTTCTATTGTACTTTCACTTTTGAATGAGAATACTACGAGGAGAGTTGAGGTAGATGATGAAGCATAATTCATAAGAAAGCATCAAAGATTTGGAGGATATCATCCCATCACTTTTACGGGTTAGACAAGGATTCTACTACAGCCACCTTTAAGAGCATCATACCTAGCTACGTTGCATCCCAAATTCTAAACTCTAGTAATTAGATACTGTTTTAGAACAAAATAAAAATAAAAATAGTGGGAATAAAGGGGACATATTTTCATGTATTTTTTTGTTTTTAAAATAAAAAAAATTCATTATAAAACTATTCCCAATATATATTTATTTTATATTATTATCTCTTTAACAAAATACGATTTTATCTCTTCTATATATGTTTGTTTTGTTCTGGGATATTAATCAAATATAACCTAAGAAACTAGAGAAAATATAATATTTAAGTACTTAATATGATTTGGGAGCCTCACTCACATGAAATCTATTACATTTTTTTTGTCTTCCAAAGTTAAAATGGCCATTTAATATTTTTTAAAAAACGTTGATAGGCAGTGGAGGAATGGTAAATGTGTTCATGAAAAAAGAAAAAAAAAAAAAAAAAAGAGGATAGCTAAGCTAGGCTAGAGCAACCTTGTCCATGTTCCTTTCATTTGGCAGAAGAGGGCACTTATAAATCTTTTGCTTACGTCAGCAACTTTTAGCATAAAGTCACTCATAGTGTTTGGGTGAATAATGTAAGTGGGGGACATACTTTGCATAATTGTATGAATTGATAGTACTGAAATGTGGTAAAGAAAAAAAAAAAAAAACGCTTCCATTGTAATATCATTTTGACCTATGATAATTATAATTAATTAAGCATAATCCATTATTTTTTATTAAACTTGACTTTATTTAAGGTTCAGATCACAAGTTAAATTAGATTAATTTATTTAATTTTTTTAATAATTAACTTGAAGTTGACTTGATTTATTAGCTAAACCGGGATAGTTTTTATAACCATGCTTCGTATATTACACGTATTACAAATGGTTTTGTAGGCCTAGTATTGAGAGATAAATAATATGAAAAAGAAAGTGATTATTTTTTCATTGATTTTACATTTATTATGCTATTCATATAAAACTTAACTAATTATCAATATAAATTTCTAGAAAAAAAATGATATTTGAAAATCATTACAAAATACAAAATATTAGAGCATGTCTGGCTAGCTAGTTTACATGATTCATATCATATTTGTGAAGTGATGACACTGAGAAAAGTCTCGTAACAAACTCAAGTTAATAATTAATAACAACAATTTGAATTAAAATAAATTGACTCACAAAGATCTAATTGAAAAAAAATATAAAAGATATTTCTTTGGGCATATTTGAGGTTGCCTGAGCCTCCATCAAAATATATTTGAGGTCGTCCAATTCTCCAAATGACTTAATAAAAAGTCTGAATAAATTTTTCCATGATTTTCTTATAATCCCAAAATTCTACTTAGCTGATACTTAAATAGAAAAGAAATTAAAATAAATTAAAATTAAAATTTAAAAGATTCTAATATAATAACTTTGAATTTAAATAGGATTAACAAGGGAGAGTAAATATTGTTCATGTATCAATGATTAACTTTGAATTTAAATAGGAGTAATTCTTGCTAAGTGTCAAGCCTAGGATCGTTATAAGTCTCGAGCATGTCTGCATATTGAACTATCATGAAAGAAAAAGTTTCGCACAACCTTTCTCTTAAATGTTTCTTTGTCAAAAATATTTTTTAATATAATATAAAAAATATAATATAAATTTAAATCATAGAACTATAAATAAAATTTTTTAACTAGTTATATAAATAATTTCAGTTAAGTAGTAAATAATAATATAATACAATTAAAACAAAAATAAAACAAATAATATAACAGTTCAGACACTTTAAAACACATAATTAAAATAAAAACAATTAAGCTTTAGAGATTCAAATTGATTTCAATCATGATACAATCATGTTAACTTTAACAATAAAGAGTTATAGGAGGAAGTATAACAAGATATTTAGATATAATTCATTCATTTAAAAATAAAATCAAAATTTTAAAAACTCGAAAGAGAATATAGGTTAAAATATAAGGACAACTTGACAAGTTTGTTTTAATATTAGTTTATATTCTGAATCTACTAGCAAGTAAGTAGGCACAACAACAAAACACAAACTAATTGACATTTACAAGAACATCTAAAGAGTATGGTAGTCAATTAATTAACAAAATTAAGAAACCACATAAACAGAAAGAAAAACTTGCATCCCAACTCACCAGCAACAACCTGTAGATTTGTCTTTTACCGAGCTTGTCAAGTGGTTTGAGAGAGAGAGAGAGAGAGAGAGAGGAGCAGGCTATGTTTTTTTTTTTTTGGGTTTAATTTGGTAGAAATGAGAGTTAATTAAGGTAGTATATGTAATCTATCAAAACTCGTAAAATCAGTGTAAAATCATGAGTTTGTATGATTTTACCGAGTTTACCCAAGTCGAGTATGATATTATTGATTTTTGAGTTTTAATTTGATTTTACATGCTAAATACAAATTAACTCATAAATTATACAACTTTACGAGTCATAATTTTTACAACCTTGATTTTTAGCATATGAAAAATGAGTGGATTGCAATATATTCAAAGCTTATGTGTGTGCACACAATCTAGTTGGATATAAATTTGTCCAAATATATATGTTTTCATTCGAGTTCTTTCACTTATCTTATCTTAAGATGGGATACATGTTTTGATTAAAAAAATTCTTTTTTTCTATACAATTATAGGATTCAAACCTAATAATATATATGTTGTTATTATATTATTTGTGTTGAAAATATTTTAAAATAGTTTTTTTTTATTTTTAATAACAACACATCAAAATAACCGAAAAACAATAAATTTTAATATTCTAAACACACTCTTGAAATCACCACCGCACTCTCGAAACTCATTACATCTAAAAAAAAAAGATTAAAGCCTAATTTTCTAAACAAGGAAATTTGGAGATTGGAGCAAATAAAATAATAAAAAAGCATCAAAATCATGATCGCAATATGCAGATACATGGAATCTGAATTAAAATGATGATGCAGAAAGTTTGAGGCCCCACATGATCCTAAAACCCAACCTTCATTTGCTTGCAATGTAGCTAGCGCATCTTTTATTGATTGATGGAAAAGCTCCACTCAACTGCCTTCAAAAGGAGCCACATTTTTAGCCCCCCCCCCCCCTTTTTATCCTTCTTTCTGGATTCCATTTCGTATAGTTGACATCACACTAATTCTAAACCTTATAATGTTGGGTTTCTTATGCTTAAGATGGTGGTCTACTCGAGTTCATGGTTTACTTGTGAATCCAAGATTTGGAGGGAGCATCCATATCAAAATGATTCTTCTCATTGACCAATTTTCCATTAAAGATCCCCCACTAACCCTTAATTCATGCAAACTATATATCGTACATATCCTTACATCCCCCCTTTTTTTCAAGAAGACTGGGCGGAATCAATACACTAATAGAGAGTATTTTTATAACACCTCGAAGATCGGCGGGTCGACTCAAAATCTAGCCCAGATCAGATTTATAAAAAATATAAAAGTTACTCACTCCATCAGAAATTTGAATTTGCCCGTTTAAAATTTATTGATATTTTTTCATTGATTTTTTTAAATACTTTGTTAGATAACATAGCCGTTCCATGAATTATACTTTATGCAAAGTCAACATGCGTGATCCGTTATCCAAGACCTTGAGCCAGTCAACCCTGAGACAGGTTTAGTAGCTAAGGGCGTATCTATTTTGTGGTGCAAATTAATCTTCGGATTAATTTCCTAACCTAGTACACATAGGATAAGAGGAGTGGTCCCTTGCATTTAAGGAACCGAATGGTCAGTGTCATGAAACATAATATCAAAGGTTGTCGTTAATTAGCTCAACAACCAGTAATGGAAGATCACCAAAATCTTCAAATCTCACTTGAAAAATGAAAACTCTACAAGAATCCCTATCTCCCTTACCTGCCTTGGCCTCTCATTCAAAGGATGAGAGTGAATTCGACAGACAGATTATTTTGTGGCTCCATTTTCTATATAAATCATAATCAACAAGTACTAATTAAGATAATTATAGCCTATGCAATATATCCTTTTTAAGAAAATGAAGAAATTAGTCTAAATCTCCGTGGACATTAATTTTAAATAAACTACGTAAAAATATGCAAAATGGGAATTGTATTGATGGTTGTCATCAAACCTCTCAAATCCTTTTGGATTGAATTAACAAATATATATATTTAAAAAAGAATCAAAATATTTTTTTAAAATTATTTTATTTTATTTGTAATATCAGTACATTAAAAAATAATCAATTTGATATTTTTTAAATAAAATATATCAAAAAATAGAAGCAACCGTACTCGAAACATCTTAAGAGTTATAGGTGAATATTAATATCCACAAAACCTAGAAGATTTTACCTCAACAAAGTAATGTTGTAGACTTTGTCATGTATATATATACTGTCACCTTCTCGTTCTTTAATTAGGACACGATTTCATGAATCCTGTCATAGTAGTTTACGTGGTCTGCACGATCTGGTGTGGCTGTTGTGTGTTTGGTGGGAGTTAGGTTAAGGTTCTTGTTGGCTTTTATTATACAGTGACAATTCATGCTGAATTTTATAACTTGATTGGGAGATTGCAGTTAAAATATTTTTTATTTAAAAATATATTAAAATAATATTTTTTTTATTTTTTAAAAATTATTTTTAAAATTAGCACATCAAAATAACATGAAGATATAAAAAAATTTTAATAAATTTTTTTAAAAATTATAATTTTCACTGTGTTTCTAAATATACTGGCCATAAAAATATAGACGTAAGACCATGTAAGGACTGACGAGCTTGATTCGATCCGCGTCCTACTTTAAAACTTGGATGATAATGTGTTACCACATATGTATTTACCACCCAATTTCGAGAAGTTTCTTTCTTTCTCTTTGCTGCTGTGAGATAAAAGTTTGATTGAACTAAAAAGGACCCACTTCAAGTTCATCCTAATCTTCATCAATCATGGAGTTTTCCCTACTTTTGTTGATGTTCCTTTCTTTCTTTTCTCAATAATTGGATAAGCAAACCTAAGCTGTGAAGTTTTGACAAACGAAAAGTGTAGTTTTTATCGGAAAAAAATTAAAAATCATAACTTTTTCTTGAATTTGAATTTCATCATAGTTTAATATGAAAAACATATAAAAATCAATCAACTTTTAAACTAAAAGCATCTCCAACAATACTATAACACAATGACAAATGGAGTCCAAGAGAAGAGAGAGATGATGCAGGGGTTGACTGTAATTTTTCTCTTGAACTACAGAAATGTAGGGAAGTCAAGCAAGAGGCCTTGGAACACACATAGGCGGAGGGTCCCATAAATAGGAATTCACTGTATGTAGATGCCAGAACATAGCATGTTTAAGAATCAAAGCGACCTCTGCTGGCTGTTATTTTATCCGTAGTGGTGTTATAACTTGTAACTGCCAACAATCAAAGCACTGTCGGTTGTGTTATCTTAAATTCGCTCCTTTATTTTAATATTTGCCTCGATTTTACCAAGCTATGGCCACCCTTTCTTAAATCTAAAGTCTATTGGTCGATTTCACTTTGCTTGTGTATTTATATCACTATTCTCCTATGGTTATTAGCCTTTGGCTTCTCCTAGCTATCATAGATTGCCAATTTACATGGTAGGAGAACTAGTTTTGAACCACCCCCATTTGATAATTTCCTCATATTCAATGCTTTGCTAATTGATTTCTTGCTTTTCTTTTATTTTCTCCAATGAGGAGTGAGGGGAGGATGTTGTCGTTGGGACCTCGGTTTTGGGGGGAGTTTTCTAGTTTTCTTGTTTCATGGTTCAATAAAGGAAGGTTTGTTGTTAGTTTGTTTCAAGTTCCTATGAAAATGCCACTGAAGAAGGTGAATCTTGGTTCAAGAGTTCAAGAGATTGTGGAGGAGGAGGAGGAGGAGGAGGAGGAGGAGCCTTCTCTTCTGGATTTGCCTGAGTTGGCTTTGGAACGCATCCTCGAGAGGCTTTCACCTGCTGGATTGTGCAGCATGGCTGGAGTTTGTAGCTCTTTAAGGGATAGGTGTAGAAGTGATCACTTATGGGAGAAACACTTGAAGCAGAAATGGGGTAGAGTGATCGGTGAGTCTGCTTATAAGGAATGGCAATGGCATATAGCCTCAAGTAAGAGGCCGAGCCTTTTAGATCAAAGAAATCAAAAGGGTTTCATGGGATCTCTTATTAGTATGTGGCCTTTTTGTTGGTTTAGACCCAAGTGTGAAAGTAGAAGCAAGCCAACAACTTGTTTACCAGTTGATTCAATCATGGCTTTGTATCTCTCTCTTGAAAGTGGCAAGTTCTCGTTTCCAGCTCAGGTTTATAACCGTGAGGTAAGGGTTGCAAAAGACCTATTCTTGGTATCAATTTTGCATCTTCAAATTCCTGATATCAATTTCTCCTAATTAATTTTGTTTTTGGCAAATCCAATGAGATTTTGTTCATGTCTGGTTTCAGAACGGACATGTTGGATTTATGCTGTCATGTTATGATGCACAACTCAGCTATGATTCCAAGACAGACACCTTTCAGGCAAGGTATGGAAAGAGAGAACTCGGAATCTGAAACGTTGTATCTGTTGTAATGAGCCTTAAATCAGCATTTGGAGATTTTAACCTATGCCAAACCTTTTCCTACACATTGAATTATAGCTGTTAATATAGCTGGAAAAATCTTAGTTCCAGAAGAGAAGTAATCTATGCTGAAATTGTTCATTCCTACTTGATCAGATCATCTGCAAGACAGGGTCCTGTGCTGAAATCATAGTGTATTTTTTAATTGTAGGTATTCTCCTTTTGCGCGGCAAACAATAGAGCAAAGCATACACTGGGAAAGGCTAAGAGCACCACCAGTTGATACTCCTGCACATGTTCTTCATACTTCTGATTGTTTGAATGACTTGAAACCCGGTGATCACATCGAGATCCAATGGAGGAGAAGCAAAGAATTCCCTTATGGTATGCTCTCAATCCTAAAATTTACCGCCTTCGGAATCGATCGATCGAGTTTCTACCTTCTACATTATTTTTCTAGAACCATGTTTCAACCCCTTTTTGAGATTTTTGGAATATCTGCAAAATTTTCTACCTGTAGTTTCTGCATCTGAGTTTCTGTCTTCATGTTTTGGTCATGAAATCCTGTGTTTGTGGATATCATTGAAATGATCTTTTGCTAAATGAGCAGGTTGGTGGTATGCTGTTGTGGGGCATCAGGAATTATGTGATGGGAGTGAGAATCGATGCCGTTGTCTACACAACGGTGAGTAACTCACCACAGACTGCAAAATTATCCTTTTATCAATCTTTTTCCCCCCTCTGACATGGAAAAACCTACTCTTATCATTTTTTAAGTGACAGAACTAGCCTGGAGCGTGAGAAACTACTATGTCTACGTACCTTTTTTTTTTGTTGCTTTCGTCCTGTTTAATAAAGAACAAATGCTTTAAGAATTAAATATCTTTCTTATTCTTGCTATGTTGGGAGCTTGTCCTGTCATTACTTAACTTTGTCTGGCAAGTGAGCTTGAGTGGTTCAGGCTAGCTCAACACCAGTTAGGCCACTTCTAAAATGTTCACTTTTCTTCCAAAGTGAGCGACAAAACATGTGCATGATGCATTATCGATTCCCCACTTTCTTCATTAACTTTAATGGCTCACCCCTTCACCCATCAATCTCTATCCAGCATCTTTTCTTGATGAATTCAAGAAGCCAATTCAACAATGACATATCATAGATCGAATTACGCAATCCAAAATATGCTGCAGAACCAACGAGCATAGCAAACAAAAACAGCTGGTCTTTGATATGCAGACAACATCAACACATGAAACAGACCTTTCAAGTGGAATAAAACTTATCAGCATTATCAATTAATCCAAGGACTCACTTAGTCATAGATCTTGTTGGAAGCAGAGGATGCAAATTTAAAGACATAATTAAGTATGATGGCACTACTACAGCCCTGGTTAGTTGTCATAATTGTGTCTAGCTTATAGTTAGTTCTGGCTCACTGAACAAATTGCTGCTCAGAAAGCAAGAGCGAGGCACATCACGCTGACATCTTGCTGTGTACCTAGTTTAATGAACCCCATCGCAGGGTGCATGTGAATCTGAATATTTTGGTTTCTTTACATGTTGATGCCATTCATGTGTGCAGCATCTTTTACTTTAGGCACACATATCATGTTGCAGCACTTGCTTTATTTGCTAACATGAAATCTTGCTGACAGATACAGTAGTACTGGAGTTCAGGCAATACACTCCTGGATCTCGATGGAGACAGACGATAATAAACAGGAAGGACCACAGGGAAGTAGGAAACGAAGCTGATGGTTTTTATGGAGGAATTAGAAAGCTTTGCAAGGCTGAAGAAATCTCAAAATGGAAGCAGCTATGGCCGAACCAAATCGTCGATTAATATGGTTTTTACGGACCCTTTCCCTTCCACTCTCACAACATCCCCGTGTACATAGCTCCCTTCTATTTTACTCTCTTGGTTTATGATTTAGAGAGTTCAAAGTCATAGAAATGCTCCTAGAAAGTTGAACGTTAGGCTTCGGAGTTTTTGCGAAGCTTGCCACGGCCTAAGAATAGTGTAGCCTTATGTGTATAATAATTTTGTAAGGAATATATATAAACACATCACTAAGGAGTCTTGTGCAGGGAAAATATGATCAGTTTTCTGTTCTCAGTTGATACATTTCTGAGTCTTCAGCAGTCAGTTCATTTTGAAAGCACAGCAATTTTCAACTTTCATGCACCGTTATAAAACCAGCTGACCTGGCGACTCAGACCTAGGACCCAAATCAGTATGGGTTGAAGAAAAATGAGGGACGAACATGACCCGGGTAAAACCCGGTCAAATCTCCTAACATGCATGTAACCCATGTCTTGCTACAATTCAAGTTTTAAAACTATGCTTTTATGTAATATATTTTAGATTATGCTTCTTATGACTCGAATAATTACATTAAATTAGTGCCAGATGTCAAGGCGTGGCGCGACGTCGAGAATAGCGAGTCTGCCTCCTGAAAGGTGTGTTGAAAATAAAGTTTGAGGGTAATCATAAAATTATAACTATGAGTTCAGAACTCGTTACATAGTAGTATAGTTATGAGAAAACCTATGGTATGCGAGAGTGAGTAACGGACTGGTTATGCAAAAAAAAGACGCATCACCCCCACTGCACTCCACCTAAGGTAAGCTACATTATTGTTTGATTGTTTTTCTAGATTGTGTTTCTATTCATTGGTCTTTTTCTAAGGTTTAAAATGGATCTTTCTTCATGAGAGAGTCTCTACCTTATTTGGTGAAATCCTAACCGTTCTAAGGTCTAAATTTTAGCATCGCATTTATTTTCTAAATATAACTAATTCCTAACATTCGGAATAAAATAATTGTTATAGTTTTTTGTATTTTAACTAAACTCTAATGAATAATCAAAAACTGGTTACAATATCTATTTTTGTATTTTTTTAAAAATATGATAAAAATGTAATTTTATCTTTTTTTGAAAATATACATGAAAAACTTTTAGAATTTGGCTGTATGCACGAAAAAAAAATATTTTTTGTGTTTTTTTTTAGTTTTTGATTTTTGTTTTTAAAAGTTTCTTTCAATTGCATCTTTTATGGTCTAAATATATGAAATTAAGCTTCAAATTAAAACAAGGAGAAAATACATGGCTCACCTAAAATTCATGATAATTTTTATTCAAGTTTAAAAGTTTATTTTGTTTATTTTTCAATTCTTGAGTTAGAGAGAGGCAAAAAAAAGTTGCTGAAAAATAGCGAAAGGGAGAGAAAATAGCTGGTTGTTGCAATATCAACAACATAAATGGTCAAACTTGGTGTCAACGAGTTTCATCAAATGAGGAGAATTTGATGGTGATGGGTTTTTTCTCGTAAACATGTTTAAAAAAAGAATCGAGTTTCATTTTGATTTTTTTGGTTCGATTGATTTTGATTTTATTGGGTAATTTTAGGGTATTTTGAGACTAGTAGGTAGTTTAGAAAAACTTTTGTGGTGTTTATTAGGTGTGTGTGTGTGTTTTTTTAATATATAAAAATGGGTTGAAAAATAAATTTTCAACCCAAAAAACCTTATCTCATGATTTTGCAACCATCACAACCTTATCTCATGATTTTGCAACCATCACGATAATGGATGAATTCTAAGTTGGGCACAGTAAGCGACCTGACATCCGCTCCAACTTTTTTCCCCTTTCAATTGCCTTTTTTTATAGTCTAATTATATGAAATTAAGCTCCAAATTGAAACATGAGAAAATACATGGCTTGCTCTAAATTCATGACAATTTTTATTTTGATCAAAAAGTTTATTCAACAAGGAAAGTTTGATGGTAGTTGATTTTTGTAACAGCCCGGCCCAACTTGCCATATATTGTTCGCTTTGGGCCTTACTGTCCTCATGATTTTGTTCCTGGTGACACGAGTCCACTTCTGAGCCTGACACCCCAAAACGCATATGACAAGTTAACAATCAGCACTCTTAATAAGACCAGCTACCACTCCATCACCCTTCGATGTGGAATATTACAATTTTCCCTATAAACATATCAGAAAAAAGAGATCAAGTTCCGTTTTGATTTTTTTGGTTCAATTGATATTGATTTTTTTGGGAGATTTTAAGGGTATTTTAAGATTAATAGATAGTTCAAGAAGATTTTTATGATGTTTATTAGATATATTTGGGGTGACAATGGTTTGAAAATGGATTAAACCCAAAAGCCCCGCCTTACAATATTTTTACAACCACAATGGTGGCTAGATTCTGAGTAGGTCATCGTAGATGACTTTTTTTTTTTTTAATAAAGGGCTTATAAAAGAGAAAAAAATAGGGATGGTTTTTTTTAAGGTCTTGGCCTAGCATTTTTTTAAATAAAAAAAGGTTAAATGATGAGTTTTTATTGATTTTTTTAATTGTTTCTTGCTTTAATTTTATTTTTAATATTATATTGATTTTGAATTAGTCTTTTTTATTATATAATTAAAATAAAAGGTATTATTAAATTTATTGGAGTCAACAATCCAAGTCATGGATTTGATGAGTTAACTCAAATTAATCAAAATTGATCTGATACATTATTATCTAGATTTAAATTTTTTTTGTCAACTTCAAGTTTTTTTTTAAATCTAATTATTTTTTATTGATCATCTAGGTTGTTTAAACCAGATCCACGTGTTTAGGATTTTTTAAGGCCTTTATACGCTTGGCAATTTAGGCTCGCATGCCTGACCTAACTTTTTTTTTTTTTGAAAAAAATCCTTTAATATTGGGGTTTTGATGAATTTTTATTTTATTTTTATTTTTTATTTTATCTTTTAATATCAAGTTGATTTTGAATTGATTTTTATTTTTTTATAATATGATTAAAAAAACATATTATTTAACCCATTAGAATCCACAACCCAGATCATAAATTAGGCGAGTTAACCGGGGTCAACTAAAATCGATCTAATAAGTCATTGTCTCAATATTAAAAAGAAAAAAAAGGTGCAAACTTCAATTTTTTTAAGTGAAATATTTTTTAACAGTCGTTTAGGTTGCCTTTAAACTCGCATGTTTAGTCTTTGTTTTTTATGTTATTTTTTTATATTCTATTTTGTTTTTATATCCATCAAATTAACTATATTATATTAAAAAAACTTCCACATCATTTAATATTAGAAACTACTCGAATTAAGAATTTCTAAATTTTACTTGTTAGACGAGTTTAATAACAATATAAAAAATTCTTCACAACTTATATATTTTCTTCTATATTAAATGTTTTTTTAATCCAACGTATAGCAATAAGTAAACTAGTTGTTTTCTCCTAAAATTGGTATTAAATAACAGAGTTGGGAAAAAATATCATTGTATTGCTAAAAAATAAGTGAAAAACACTAAAATTTTTTTTTTTTAAAATACATTTTTATAAGAAAATTTCAATAGATTTATATTAAACTTATATATTTTCTTGTATATTAATTTTTTTTTAATCCAACGTATAGCAATAAGTAAACTAGTTGTTTTCTCCTAAAATTGATATTAAATAACAGAGTCGGGAAAAAATATCATTGCATTGCTTAAAAATAAGTGAAAAAAACTAAAAAAAAATCTTTAAAATACATTTTTATAAGAAAATTTCAATAGATTTATATTAAACTTATATATTTTCTTGTATATTAAATGTTTTTTTTAATCCAACGTATAACAATAAGTAAACTAGTTGTTTTCTCCTAAAATTGGTATTAAATAACAGAGTTGGGAAAAAATATCATTGCATTGCTTAAAAATAAGTGAAAAACACTAAAAAAAAAAATCTTTAAAATACATTTTTATAAGAAAATTTCAATAGATTTATATTAAACTTATATATTTTCTTGTATATTAAATGTGTTTTTAATCCAACATACAACAATAAATAAACTAGTTGTTTTCTTCTAAAATTGATATTAAATAACATAGTCGGGAAAAAATATCATTACATTGCTTAAAAATAAGTGAAAAACACTAAAAAAAAAATCTTTAAAATACATTTTTATAAGAAAATTTCAATAGATTTATATCCTCTAAAAAAAAGAAAAGAAAAGAAAATTATCTGAGATAAAAAAAAACCTTGACTCCAAAATACAAAAATAAATAAATAAATAAATAAAATATAATCGCACACTTCCATTTCATTCTAACTCTCAATTTTCCATCTACCACCAGCCTCCTTCTCCTCTTCAAACTCAAAAAAGTTTTGTAATTTAGACCCTAACGAAAACTTAGAAATTAGTAGAAAGCTCGTCGTCGTCGTCGTCGTCGTCGTCGTGGCCTGGTCCCCCCCTCCTTGACTCAGAAAGATGAACGGCGGCCCATCTGGTTTCAGTGCGTAAAACCCATTAACCCCCTTTTTTTTCATTTTCTTTTCCTTTTCCTTTTCCTTTTCCTTTTCGTTGATGTTGATATTGATTTGTTTATAAATTTTGTGATTTTTGTGTGTGTGTGGGGGTTTGGGGACAAATAGACAATGCACCAGTTACAAGAATATGTGTTATTGCAAGCGCTATCTTTAGCGTTTTCTTGGGGATCAAAGGTGGCTCTAACAAGCTTGGATTATCGTATCAGGTAGCTTTACTTTTGTTTTTTGGCGTGGTTTTTTTGTGGGTTTTTCGTTAGTGGTAGATTGATCGAATCAGGATAAGAAATTCTATTTTGTTTCTCGAAAAGATTGTTGGGTTTCCTTTTTTTTTAATTTAATATATTTAGTTTAGTTGTTAATTATCCGTGTTTTGATAATTTCTTTCTGAGCTTGAATTTGAGGTTAGAATTGGATTGCTTAGAAGGAAATACTAGAATTAAGTAGGTTGCTTGATGGGCGTTGAAAAGGGAGGGAAGGAGATTGTAGAGTAGAAGTAGAGATAAATGGGATGATAGAGCATGTAGTTGGGCAGGGAATCTTGTGGGTTCAGTTTGCTTTGTGGAATGTTGTTGATTTGGGAGTTGTTGTATTGGAGATGGTTGGCTGTACAAGCTGAAACTTTTTGAAAATGACAGTGCGATCAGATGAAATGTCTGAGGAGTCAGCTCAGGAGTAGTGTGAGATTAGGAGCTCGATTTTGTAAAATCCTTTGTGATGATTACTTGTATTGAAGTTGAAGATTGACTTGAGTAGGGGTTTACTGGGCGCCTGTGGCAGAGATTTTTTTTATTTCTGGAGGGAGGGACTCTGTACACTTGGGAGACTGAGGCATCTGTTTGGAGCAATGCACTGTGACATCATGATTTTAAACGATAGGTTACATCATGATTTCACTACATAGATGACTGTTGAATTGCTGACCTCAAAGTATTATATTCTGATGTTTCTTGTGTAGTGTAATCCTTGAATTTAAAACTGGAATGCACCTTATGAAATTTATTTTTCCTTATTGCAGGATATTTTCAGGAATCCACGTCTCTGGAAGTTAGTTTTGTCAGTTTTTGCCTTTTCATCTACACCAGAAATGATGTTTGGGCTATATCTTCTTTACTACTTCAGGGTCTTTGAGAGACAGATTGGTTCCAACAAGTACTCTGTGAGTTTTTTTCCAGCCTGATTTGCTCATTAATTTTTGGGGCTTGGGATATGAGACAAATTTTCCAAATTGACATTACAAATATTGCTACACTCAGAGATTCTGCATGTCTTCATAATTCTCTGTGCTGTTACCTGTTACCGTTTTTTAATGAAAAATTTACCCAGTTAAGAAACACGTGTTTGTTAAGTGGAGGTCTGTTTCTTTGATCAATCACAGTATGAATTTTTTTCTTTATATTATCTTAATGTTTTTTTTTTCTTATTTCTTTTTTTGCTGCTTAGCTTATGATTTGGTTCTCTATTTGCTAATCAAGATTGGATATCAGAAAGAAACTTAATCTGATTGTATTTTAGTGTGTGCTTTTATTTTTCATTGTTCTTCTCCCTTTTGTGTTCTTTTAAATATTGAAAATCAGCCCACATTATGCAGGTCTTTATTTTGTTCTCTGTGATAGTCTCTTTGCTCTTTGAGGTCTTTGCTGTCACACTCCTTCAAGGTATGACCTGTATCCGTGGTCCATTACATTGCTATTTCTCATAGTGCTTTTTCATCAATCTCTTAAACAATGTTTCATATCCCCAAACTGTTAATGAAAATCAATTTCAATTTTGTGGTGGTCATTAGTTTTTAGTTTAGGCTAAATTCTTTATCCCCCTCCCTCTTCCTCCAGTGGGTGTGCTCTGTTTTTCTCTTGGAGAGGCCTCACCTCATAAATGATGGAAGTTGTTGGACTGTTTGCATTGTATAAATTAGATGAGCCTCTACTCCTCTTCTTTTCCACCTTTATTTTCAGCATCCGATCTAGACCATCTCGGGGAGGGCTTATCCATCCCAAACCTTCTTCTGAACTGCTTGAGCACATACTGCTGGATTTTTAATTGGAAATGCACTACTGAGCTGATGATTAGCATCTATTTTCTGTACCTAGTTATATTTTACATCCTCAAGTATATGACTGACGCAGGACAGCTTAGGGTGGCTGTTTTGGATCTGAGTTTAGAGGCTGTTTAGGTCTGTGTTGATGTTGATTTCTGCTGGGAATTGTAGAAATTATTACTTATGCTAATAGGGTTTCTAGGAGTCACACCTATAGAATAGAAAAACCTAAGCTTCACACCTAGGGTTCTCATGAGTTACACTTAAGGGAGATTGATTAACAAATCCAAAGGCCTATTGCTAGAATTTTATTCTTAAACTGTAATTAAAATACTGAAAGACTTCAGAACCTTATATAGAGATGCTAGTGCCTCCTAGCCCAAGGACTTAATTTCCTGTATAAGAAATCTATTTAGAATAGGAAAAACCTAATAAATCTGATTACTGTAGAACTAACATAATACTAAATAGAAAATAAAACCTACACAAATGTTGTAGTTTGTGGTTTATAGGCAGATTTGGATGTAAATTACTGTTTTATTGCCGGGGATGATTGATAGGTTGGGGGTGTGGGGGCAACGCCCCCGCGGTATGGTAAAGGGGTATTATTGGAAATTATTAATAATACCCCTAGGGTGGCTAGGGTCTACTATAAAGACACAATATTTAACCCTAATTTGACATATAGTGAAATAAAGCTCCTTGCTCATGTGGATGTAGTAGGCACATTGCTGAATCACTCTGTGTTTTTCTTGTTTTCTCTCGTGCAATATTCATCATTATTGCTGCAGGTTTCACAACAACAAAATTTCCAGATTTTCCAGCAAATCTGGAAATTATGAAAATACCCTTGCCTACAAAAAGACATAAGTTTTGCTTCTTTTATTTTCGGCATCAATGACCCAGTTATATGGAAGTTTTTGTATTTCTTTTACCACTTTAAAAACTAATTGGGGTAAAATTGCGGCTATGCTGTTTTCTTTTTGCTTGGAAACATATTGATATATATTGCCCATTGGTTCTCTCTCTTTTTATTTTTCTCGTGTAAAGAACCTCAGCGGAGGTCATGCTAGGAAGTTCTGGGCTCCAGAGGCTGGAGTTCAAATACATGGTTTTTAATCATGGGTTGTGGTGACACACATCACCCCTGCTCTGCTGGATGATATTGACTGTAGTCAAACGAGTGCTGCCTGCATACCTTTGCCATCTTCCAGCTTGTAGATACCAGAATTCATAATCCTTTGAATATGAAGAAAAATTTCAACATAATGTTTCTTATACACTCTTTTTAAGGGTGCAAGTTTATTTTACCAGCAGTGTCCTAGCAAAATTAAGAGTTTATTTATTTATCCACTGCACGATTCTTTATAGGTGATTGTAATATTTTTCAGCAAAATGTTCTTTCTGCTGAATTACTATTGTGCCCTATAATTGATGTGTCTTTTTTTATGCAGATCCCTTAGCCAACCTTTTGACATCAGGACCTTATGGTCTTATATTTGCTTCATATGTTCCCTTCTACTTTGACATTCCAGTATCAACTCGGTTTCGAGTCGTTGGAGTCCACCTTTCTGACAAGTCTTTCATATATCTAGCTGGTGTTCAGGTAAAAGAGAATACTTGTGCCATCCATGTGATGTATTTGCTTTTTTTTTCATTCTCCTTTTACTTTCTTCCACATCTACCCTTTAGTTTCTCTTTCCAATCCCAGAGATCCAATATTAGCTTTGGTTCTGCAGCTTCTTTTATCATCATGGAAAAGATCAATTTTGCCTGGGATATGTGGTATCCTTGCTGGTTCCTTGTATCGTCTGAACCTCTTTGGCATCCGTAAGGCGAAGGTAGGTTTGTTTGTTTCACTTCTTCCTTTCTGCAAGTAAATGACAACAACCAAAGATGACAGCGTGGATTGTGGGGTATCTAACTTTTTAGGTCTTTGCTTTGTATTGAAATCAAATTGGAGATTGAGAGTTGGAGATCTGATCAACTTAACTGGAGCTTCTTTGTTCTATGTGCAAAGATTGGTTGAGAAAACTCAGTAGGAAATTGTTAGATGGTGATCTGATTAACTCAACAGAAACTTATTTGTAAATGCACAAAGATTGGTTGAGAAGATTCTTCATAGGACATTCTGAGTTTGAAAATAATTTAACCATAACTTCTTTTACCATGTTTATAAATTTTGATTGAGAAAATTCCTTGACAGCAATAAAGTAGCAGATTAGGTTGGTTCAGGTGTGCAGTCATGTGGTGTATTTTTAGGTTTCTGCGTGCATTATGGGGCTTGTATCTGAGCAAAAATTTTCATTATGATTTTAATCTCGCCAAATGTATGAACTATTTATCATTTGATAATTCCTGGACAGACCCTGTTTGGGTGATTTATGATAATAAAATAAGTTTTATTATGATTATCATGAACCATCAGATCTTTGATCATCTGTGGAACTTGTTGGGGTTCAGCAATGTGAAGATATGCTTCAGCTTCTTGTCTATACAAAATTACAAATAAAGATGTTTGTTCATTTGTTTGATTATCAGATAGTTGTTTCTGTTTTTTAACTTGCATGACTGTCTTTTTTTAAGGAAACAAGTTCAGTTAAGATATTGCTTTAGAAAGTATTGCTGCCTTCCTTTTTTCCTTCACCTATTTTATTTTTAATAATTTAATACAAATGTTCAATCTGTTTGCAGTGTCAATTTTATTTGCCTTCTTCCCATTTCCCATTGCTAAAGCTGACTTGAAGCTGTTAAACTAACACTTCATTACACTTGTTTACTCTATCTGCTACAGTTCCCTGAGTTCATAGCTTCATTCTTCTCACGGCTTTCTTGGCCATCTACGGGCAGTCCGCGTGGAGCAACTTCTAGGAATGTAACAGGAAGTGCACCATCCTATGCTGGCCGTCATGTGCAGGCAAGTTTCTTGATAGCACCCATCCCTGCTGCCTTCTCCCTTGTCACCATCACTTTCTTTGTATTCCCTTTACTATTTTTTTGTTGTCATGGAGGTCGGAATCTGAGTTTGGATTTTATGAACAGATAAGTTTTCTAAGTTTAAAGTGTCAATTTTCTATGAAGATCTTTTGGGAGGCCCGAGACCCCAGATTTAAGGAGTTGTCTCGCCCTTTTCTTTTCTTGAATCTTGCACTTGAAACAATAAATTCTTACCTCTGAAATTGCTAGTGTGTGAATCAATTGCCGAGATTGCATCAACATCACTTTGTTTATTACATTTAATTTATCCATAACAACTGATCTCTCTCTTTGGTTTCAGAGAACCTATCCTGCTCCCATGGTTCCTTCCACCGAGCCATCAGAGGATGCCATTGCTACTCTGGCTTCTATGGGTTTTGATAGGAACTCAGCTAGACAGGCACTTGTACAGGCTAGGAATGATGTCAACACAGCTACAAACATCCTTCTTGAAGCACAGTCCCACTGATTCATCCATGCTGTGAAATGGAATTCAGGCTGTTAATTTGGAGATAAACCCATCAATAGTGAGACATGGTGATCAATCGGATGAACTTATTTTGATAACCAGATAACACTCGGGGATTCATCAGGTGCTTCTGGCATCATTTTTTAGTGTTTTCCCTCTTGTTTATTTTATGGGGGGTTTATTCCACCTAAGTTGTCTCTTTTGAGATTAGTAATTCACACAGAAATGTGTCTAAAACTTAGGAACCTGTATAATTGTTGACAGCATATGCATGTCATGGAGGGGCAAGTACATAGTTGTCTTCACATACTCGTAGCCTTTCTGATCAATTGATCTCTTATGGGACATCTGGTGAAAATGGTCGTGTTCATATGCTGACACTTTGTAAATTTATGTCTAATATTGAATTTTCTGTTTAGGTATGGTTATGTGATTTCACGCTCATATGCTTGTTTGTATACATACATAGTACACACGTGTTCGAAAATGCTGGTGAGCCGGAGAAGAGTATTCGGAGTTGAGGAGCCAAATGGATGGGGTTTTATTTCCAAAGAGTTGCCTCAGGATCCTTTTGCTTGAAAGAAATCGAACATGATCATGGCGACATGTCAGCTTTTTTGCTAGATAGCCCGTGTGCCTGCTAAATCATTGCAATCACTTAAGATGGGGGATTGTTGGTCAAATGAACTCAAATGGGATATGCCAATTGGCCTGGGCTGAGATATTGACTTATGCTGCAGTTCATTGTGAATGCAAGGAGCCTCTCAAGCTCTTTGGGAGCGGTGGCATTTTGTAGATGGATACTGTAGGCTTCATTATAGAAAATAAAATATTGATGACCACAGGACCAAAAAGAAACAGCAAGAATGAAGCAACTTAATAGCACGTGAACATGAATAATCAAATGAAACAAAGTCTTAAAGAAATTTACGTAGATTCGAGTCCTTTTCCCATCATTTTTTCTTAAACACATGTTTATATCAAAGTTATTAAACTTGTTTCGGTTCAGATCATGAGTCGGGTGTGTTAATAATGTCAGTTTCCTTCTTTTATTAGAGTCAGTCGGGTTAATTGGACCGCAAGTTAACTTGTAAATCAGCCGTGTCAAAACATAGTCAACTCTAGGTTTATTTTTTTTAAAACCCTACCAGCCATGAACCTCCAGCTGAAGCACTTCATCTGCAAGAAGCAATGCAACATGGGAAAGCCTTTGGGAATACCCTTTGTGCTGGCAATGCAACATGGGAAAGCCTTTGGGAATACCTCACCATTAAGAAAATGACCAGCACAAACCTCTTTCCTTTTCTTGCTTCAATTTGTATCTAGCAGTGGCTTGTGTGGATCTGAACACTATACAGGAGGACTGATTCTGTTGCAGCCTGTAATACTATGATGCATAATATGGGTAAAATTGAAAGGCATTAGGAATAACTACTTCAATCCATTAATCCATGAACATACCAAATCATTTACCAATTGCTGCATGCTCTCACTCATTTGAAGAGAACGAAGCTCAGATGCATCCATTTCTTTGCCAAAAACAATTAGCCTTGGAGGTTAATCCAAGAAGGGATATTTTAAGTCTAGGAATACAACCATTTCAGCCATTTCGAGATCTTCCCCTTCACTTCTTGAAACAAAAATGGCTTCCATCTTATTGCAAGAAGTTACCCCTAAGACTTGGAGTTGAACTACACTTCCTGCGATGGACATTGAAATGGAAATACATTTTTCAGCATGACAAAAACTTCAAGAAATTTAGGTTTCCAAAGCCTGGAAGCAGGGCGAGACTACTCACCTTCTCCTCCGATTGTCCACCAACCAACCTCGATGCCATATCTCCTTTAATTTAGGCAACAATGATAGAGTCAGAGACTCCAAGAGAGGGAATGCAGCATGAGGAGTCCAATCTGTTACATCAATGAGATACTCCACATCCTTCCAATCAACAGCTATTAATAGCTTCAACTAGGGAAGCCCATCCTTGCCCAACTCACATAGCACACTCTTCAAGTTCTGGAGTTACAAGTAGAGAAATTCGGGATTTTTCAGCAACAGATAGATCAGTTGTCCATAATATATTTTGCATTGGCTTCGAGTGTCAAACTGTTTGGGAATTGAAGATCTTCACCACAACTTTTGAAGCCTGTGGATATATCAAATCTTTTCAAGTTCTTGAAGTGCAATTCTTTAGACAAAAGCTTGGCTTCCAGTATACGAATAACTAAACCATCAAATGAGACAAGGAATTCAGTTCTGCAAGGCTAGAATTGGTTTTCCCTTCATCTTCCTCTGTAGACTCCCATCTATCAAAACTGTCTCCCCTACACAACTCTTCTAAACGGTACAAATTTGATAGGACACCAGTTACAATGTTTCTAAGAGAGCGGCTTCTTGTCAAGTCCCACAATCTCAGATGCTTTAGAAGTCCTATTTATTTTGGCAACTTTGAAATCTTAGATCCTGCAAGGCTGAGGATTTCGAGCTTCTCCAGTGCTAGAATAATAGATATGTCAAAATCCCTAAAGGAGCACTACAATTTCCTATTGACAAAGCTTGAAGGTTCTTCAGAAATTGGACTGATGATGGTATAGATGGGACTTGTTCCCCAAAGCTAATATTTTAAGTCTTATCATGTCATCATATACATTATGTGGAATTTCACTTGAACGAAGAATGTTGTTTATGATCTGTAGAAGCTTAAGTTTTGGATACACCAAATCTTCAGGAAATTCATGCATTTCACAATTCATAAGAGAAATTGCAGCGCAATCTTTGAATGTCTTCTTCTTCTTAGGCCACTCTCTCAATGTAGTATCACATCTTACAAAAAATCCAATTTCACCTATTGATGCAGATAGATACGGCCGTATCGCTCACGACATCATGCATTTTGATATGCATGTTCTTGTTGCTTTCCAGCAAGAGAGAGCATCTTATCAGCTTGTCAACTAAAGCATAAACTCGATACCTTGCTTCTTCTGCTGTATTTATGTCATCAAACAACTCGAAACCCATTCCATATCTAACCAGATATATATTCATTCAGAATGTCAAAATCTTCTGGAAATAAGCAACATAGCAAGAAGCAAGACTTGGCTTCCTTCACTTCCAAGAAAAGGAAACTCAATTCTATTCGAGAACAAACGAATAATTCCTGTATTTCTGAGAAGAACGACATGCTAGACTTTTTTAGTTGTTGAAGTGCATCCTGCCATGCATACTAATCCTTGTCACCAGGTGCCTTCCCAACAATTGCAATAGCAAGTGGTAAGCCCCCACTTTCATTTGCAACTTCTTTTGCGATGGGCTGCAAATTAGGACTTTCTATGGAATCACCTGCCTCTCCTGGAAATTTTCCCAAGCCTCATCTTTTGACTAGTCTGAGACTGTTAATCATACTAAGACTCTTGTTTTTTTTTTTTTTGTTTGTTTAAAAAGTTGAATTTTATTTTATTTTTTTCTTTGTTTCAATTTTTTTTTTGTATTTTCAGATCATTTTGTTACGCTGATATCAAAAATAATTTTTTAAAAATAAAAATAAATATTATTTTGAATCATTTCAGAGTTAAAAGAACTTTGAAAAGTAACCGCAACCACACTTTCAAACACACCTTAAAGATGATGTTCCAAAATTCAAGATATATAAATAATAGGTTATTTAGTGTTTGAGACAGTGATTAATTAATATGTTTAGATACTTGGATTTTTTTGCTTTATACTAAGAAATTCAAGATTTATGGTAAAAGCTTGAGTACATGTTAAAACAGTTCCAATAAAGAGGATTTAAAGACCATTCGATAGCAAAATCAATATATTTATGAGAAAAACAATAAATAACTTAAAAGAGCTTTAAAATCAATGAACAAAGATGATTGTTCTTGAGTTTTAAGATGATTAATGCTCTGAAATCTATATAAATTTATCTTAAGAGATAAAAAGTTCCAAACCCTTACTTGGATAGTTCAGGGGATATTTATACCCTCTTAACCTGGTCGTTTTCAGAGAAGGGAATGACTGAAAAGTTCTATGCTTTTGACAATATCAGTGAGAAATAAATATCCCTCACATATTATTAATGAAATAATAAATATGGTAGGTCTCTTAAGATATTTTGTATATATCTATGAGTACAGGAAAATCATTACACTAATATGAATGATTCACACAATTATTCTAGATAAAGAGACATGACGGTTTATCATGCCTTCAATACTTCTATTTTAAGAAATCATCTATGATCAAATATATAGCTTTAGAACTTAGTAATGATTGAATCTAAATGTTTTGAATATGACATGCTTGTCAGATCCACTTTATCTTAGATTGTCTTTTTTAAATAAATAACCTTAATTATTTTGAGTTAAAAAACAATAATCATCTTCTTAATCAACGGTAGAGGTGCATCTGATTAGATGTTTTATTTTTATTGTTTTTTTAATCAATTTTTTAAGTCTCTCTCTAATCATAAAATTTTTTACGTTCACAGATTAGGAACAAGTGCAACTGCCAATCAAATCTGAGAAATTAAGTTTGATATACCGTTAAACTTTGAATGCTTCAAAATCGAAACCATAGTTTTCAGATCCGGCCCGGTTTAAGATTCAGGTTTCAGGTTTTGACCAGGTCATCGGGTTTTGACTGGATCACCGGATTAGCCGGGTCAATTTTTTTAAATCAAAACGACGTCGTTTTAGTAAAAAAACAAAAGTAACGAGTTGCAACTAGGTCTTGCCGAGTCAACCGGGTCACACCAGGTTTTTTCTTACCCTATTTTTTCTTCAATTTCTAATTCCACACCCCCCGGTCGGATCGTTCGGCCGAGTCAGATTTTAAAACTATGATGAAACTGTGTTGCGTCAAGTCAGCACAAGGTTGTTTAAGATTATAAGAACTTAGGTTTTACATATTGTTTTAGACAGAGAATTAATTAAGTTGATGCTCAAAAATCTGAGTGAACTATTTTTTTCCTTCTTTTTTATATTTTGTATGAATTGAAAACTGGGACTTTGATGAGTCGGTATAACATGTATATAGATGTTGAGAATAAGCCTATCGTGTATTTAAGGTGGTGGTGTATAGTACTTTTTAAAATAGATTTTTATTTAAAAATATAATAAAATATTTATTTTTTTTTTTTTATATTAGCACATCAAAACCATAAAATAATACTAATTAAAAACTTTTTTTATGCCAAATAAAATTTTAAAAAGCATCCCAAAATAATTTAAAATGCACCCTCTAAGGCAATAAAAACATGCTGTAAATCGGTAATATTCTTAAAGATATTAGATTTAATGATGAAGAAGCGATACAAGTGATCTTTAAGCTTTCAAGGAACACTTATTTTGAAAGAAGTTTTTGGGGATCAAATGATAACAAAAAAAAAAAAAAAACATGCATTTGTTATTGCAATTGTCAACTAGTTAGAGTTACTGAACCTTATTTCAATATTTAGAATTATGAACCATTGTAGGATTTTTAACCATGTATTGTTAGCTCAAGTAATTTGAATTTTAATATAAAGGTTGGATTTATGAAATTATTATCTTTTATTTTTTTATTATATTAGATTTTAATACAAATATTTCAATCTCCATGATTATACTGCAAAGTATGTAAATAAATCAAATTATATGATTTGATATTAAGTGATTTTTACTGTGAAATCTCCAACTAATTCATGTAAAAACAAGAATGAGTACTTTACTACCATGAAGGAAATAATCTAATGGTAAGAATTTAGATTAAAAAGTTTGCTCTCAGGTTCAAACCCTATAGTTGCTAATATTGATAGCCACTGGAAGGTTACTTGATCGTTAACTTCAGGACTCGTGAAAATTAATTGATATACGCGAAAACTAACCTAAACACCCCACATGAATAAAAAAAATTACTGTATTATTATTAATCTTAACTCTTAATAAAAATAAAGTAAAAATATAATATTTGATGATTTATTTAAACATGTCAAATTTGATAATGATATAAATTAAGGGTTAAATACTAAAACACATTTCTTTATATTTTATTATCTTATCCACCACTAATCAAACACGAAATAGAAATAATCACTTCGACAACAAGATCCAGACCAGGACAACATGATTTTTTCATGCAACTACGGTGTGCAGAAGACAATTTTTATACTCTATTACCAAACACAATTATGTTTTCATGTCTTGTTTTTTCAATTATCTCCTCGAGATATTAACCAAAGACATTTTTTAGGACCAAAGCAATTTGGAGAAACTCCAACTACCAGGCAAATTGGTATAATTGCATGAACATATCATACACCAAATACATGGCAATATTTCTCTCGAATTACAAACCTACAGCTCCAGCTTCACAAAGATATTTGTGGAAAAATACATGACAACTTCGAAAAATGCTCCGTGGCTTGCTCATTCTGTGCAAGTGCAGACTGTGGACGAAATAGCATACCCTTCTTCATGGTATCAAATTCGCTGAGAGAACTGAGCCTTTCTGTGGTCAAATGATAAGCCGGCATCTTCTTTTGCCTGGAAGGTATTAGACAGTGCTAACGTCTACTCGACTTTCATGGAGCTGAAAGGCAGGAGTAATCCAGCTCCCACAACTGCATTGTATACCAGACCAATTGAAGTAGCCCAAACGAGCTTCACAATGAGCACAGGACAACTTGCCCTCCACCATACCTCCCTCAACTGGACAACAAGGAAGAACTATTGTATTAAGTGGTATCATTGCCAGCAAGCATGCACAATTCCGATTCCTTAAATCAATGAATCCAATAAAAAGACATGCTTAAGGTAAGGCATAAACCAAGGATCAGGATCAATTGAGTTCTAGATGACGATGATGATTGGAACAAGCCAAGTAAGATTTAGGCAAAACATGGATAATCAAAAACCATGTTTGGATCCTCTTTAGAAAAAATGGGATACCAAGTCCAAATGCAATGCACCCAAGTTTGGTATAACAAGGTATAAATTACACGTAATTCTGACAGGAGTCTGATAAATATTTCAAGATGCTTTCTAAAGTGTCGAGT